>CM056097.1:22439962-22767884 GCA_002259235.3 Caenorhabditis latens | reverse complement strand
CGATAGTTTTTGGTGGTTTTTTCTACCTAACTAACTAATTTCTGGCTAAAAGAGCCGATTAGACTTGTTTCATTTGCTCAAAACAACATCTGAACTGTCGTTAGAGACCTTTCAGCCTCCCCAATCCCTGTATAATACTAATTTGGCACATTTATCTCCAAAAATGGAGTTTTCGTGTCAGTCCCATTGCGAAAAAACCACCGCTCTAAACCCATATGATTCAGAATCCAAAAAAGAATTGAATTCAGATTTTATTTCCAAAAAGGTGATTCCCACCTCCGATTTTCCTGGGAAAATCGCAAAGAGCGACGGCGAAAGCCAAAAATCAGATTTCTCGTCTGAAAAAGTATCGGATTGGATTTCTGATGTACCCACGGTGATTCCAATCTCTGATTCTAGTCGTGGAATCAAAAAGAGTGACCAAAAACCGCAGTCAAATGTCAAAAAGAGAGAATTTTCGACTTTGACGCTTTGTGTTGTGAAAATGACAGTGAAAAATCTATTTTCCAAGCTGAAATCCAAATCATTTCTGTAAAAAATCATTTTTCCGTTGTTCTCATCCCAGTGGCACCTCCCTTTGTTCATAAACAAAGGTATTTTAGCGAAAATTCGCTGAAAATCGCTGCTAGAAATGCAGAAAAATCTGTCTCGCCGACAGCTGTGTCTGCGTCTCCTCACTCTCCACACACACTCGACAAGGACACTCTCCTCCACTCCAACGACTCCGACGCCTCCCGGACACCCAAATGTACGTATCGAATGGTGGATTTGGATGGAATGGAAGGATTCGGATACGGCGATTACTCAGGTATATTTTATTTTGTTGGAAAAAGTGCAGAAAAGTGGAAAATTCTCGAGAAGGCCAAAATTCTCGCGAAAAATCCATTTTTCTCGGAAATTCCTTCAAAAAATGGTTTCCGTGATATTATACGCGGAAATCGTCCAAAAAATTGATTGTTTATTGTCTTTTTCTCAAGAAAAATGATGATAAATCTGGTTTCATTCGAAAAAATCACTCGAATGTTGCCGGAGGAACTGTTGAGAAATTTGCTTGCACTTTCTGCGAATTCTCTCGTTTCCCAACCGAATTTCTGGCGCCCAGCAGAGAAATTTGTTGGAAAATTGTTGATTTTAGTTTAAAGGAAGCTAGAATTAACGGAAAAATCGCTGCCCAACCTCGGAAATGAGGTGAAAAATCGAGAAATCACTCCAGAAATGCGTGATTTATTGATTTTCGGGGCAGACGACGAAATTTCGAATAAAAATGTATTTTTATCGTTGAAAAAGAAAATTTCAAAAAACTTCTGTTGGTTTTTTGAAAAACGGGGAAATTATAGCTATAGAACGCATAGCTGCGATACTTCCGGCTGCGAAATGACTGGCTGCGAAATGTCTTGTTGCAAATTGGCCAGGAGCCAAGGATGTCCGGTGTTTCACCGGAATTTTCTGTCAGAATTAGTCTTTTACTTTAAAAAAACAATTAAATTTCCCTCGCGGAAGTCCAATGCACGCAAAATACGCCTCTGAGAACGTTGACGCGATTCTCGTGCCTTGGCGCTTCGGTGGTTATTGATTTAATCATCAGGGAGAGGGGCTTCTTTCGCTAGTTTTGTGCTTTTTGAGCCGTTTTGGTTTGTTTTACCTGTGATTTGAGTTGTTTTCAACCTTTTTTGTGATGTATTAACCTATTCTATCGCATTTTAGTCGTTTGACTTTGGAATAAATTGGTTAGTCCACAAAAACTGATTTCTTTGACCGGGTCAGGTTTTAGTTTGTGTCAAAACTGGTTTGACAGTGTTTTGCTTGATTTTCTCTCGAAATTCATCGTTTTCACTTTGTTTATCTGAAACCTGCAGCTAATTCTTTGGGAATCAGTAGTTCGTTTTTCTTTTTCACTCTGTTATTTCTCAGAAATCAATTTGACTTCAGATGAGCACAAGAAATAGGACCACGGAAGAAACCTCATGTCTGCTCCGTTTCTGTACACAAAAGTGTTCTGATGTGCAATTACGGATGAGCTTCGCTTCGATCGCCTCGGAATTCAAGGAGTCACGTCAGTCGAATAGGACCGCAAAAAGCATCGAAAAAAAGTATGGAAATTACTTTGTACCCAACTAATTTACAAATTTTGCAGAATCCGTGAAATTGTGTCCGCTGAGCTCGAAAAAGGTACTTCCGATCATGGAACCAAAGTCAAACTTGCGGTTGTGTTGAGGCGCCCCATCACTGAGGACTTCTTGCGGAGGTTAGTATCAATTTAAAGTTTCCAGAGACGCGATTTTTCCAAACTTTCTTGCGTCTCAGGGAACTTTAATTCTGAATGAATAGAATAACTCACATGATACATTATTCAGCATACGTCAACATGCGGATGTGGAGCTGAACGAAAAAAGGCAGATCGTGAAGTTCAAGGGCTACTGTCATCGACTTCGATATTGTCAGTCCTTATGAGAATGCTCCGAAAACTCAAAATCTGAAGAAGCTGGATAACGAGCATCTTATGATGGATCTCCTATCAAAATTGTCGGATGGACATGAAATGATTTCGAATACACGCTTTATCAAAGAATATAAAGAACACTCAAAAACTACAGATTCGGAGAGGAGCATCGAAAGAGCTTATTCAAAAGTGAAGCTCCAAGTCTTCCAATCCACCAAATATAATATGAGCGCTAAAATCAAAATGTTGTTCTATTCGAAGGCAAGGATTGAAAAGGATGTTCTCGCTGAGTAAGTGCATCGAGTTATTCAACTTTCAAAGATGCAAGTTTTCAGACTTCAAAAAGAAGGAGTTGTAGTTGTCGACGGTATTAAAAATGCAATCACCAGCTTCACTTCAAATGTTGGATCAATAAAACTGGGAGTACCGATTGAAGATATGAACAGAAGGAGAAAAGTCAATTCTCTGGATTCACGCATTTCAACAATGCAAGTAAATAATGAATCAGATGATGAAAGTGAAAACGCCGATGACATCGACAATAATCCACATTCCAGCGACAAGTAAGGCATTTTTGATGATTATTGAACAACACAACTTCTTTTTTTCAGACCGTCGTGTTTCTGGATGGAGTCGGAGGAACAGATTGGAGTCAAAAGTGTTCTTCAATTCATCAGCGATTTGAGTAGATCCATTGTACTTCCGGAAGGACCACAATTAACTTCCATGGAAGAACTGTTGACAGAAGTTGAGAAGACCTATCGGACCGAAAAAGATAAACAAATTCTTACCTCCACAATTCTGATGCTTTTGTACGTGGAGCTGTTGAAAAATGTGAATGCTGCCACCACGACACCACCAACAATCGATGAATTTTTGAACATAGAAATCTATCTCAAAATGTTTCTCGATACATTGCGTTACATCCAGTCGGACGAAGTGGAGAAGTATCGATCGGGACTGACAAACACGTTCTCTAGTTTCAAAAGAACCAAGAAGGTAAATGAATATAATTTGTTTGATTGATAGTTTCCGCTTATTTTTCAGATGGTTCCAGTCGTTGATGTTATTGAAACACTCCGCTCAGTGTTCAAATTTGTAGTGGATTACTTGAAAAGCGATTAGAAAGAATTGAGCTAAAAGTCGAAGAAGTAAGAAGCCTGAGCAGTAAATCAATTAAACTTCTAGATGTTTCTAAAATTATTCGTGTTTTACTCACTTTCCTCTTCCAATTTATCCTTCATCGTTGCCTCCTCTTGTCCCAATATCTCAAATTACTCACTGTCCATTTTTCCAAACGCATTAACTGTGTCTTGGGCCTTCTCACTTTTTTTCTTCATCTCCATGACCTGCTTCTTCCTCGCGTCCTCTTTCTTTTTCAACTCGGTCTTCAATTTGTTGATCTCCTCATCTGAAAATTGTTTTATATTGTGAATGTCTTCTTTTTTTGATATCTAGTTTTAATTTCGTTTTTTCTCTCATAAAAAAATAATTCTCGAAATCTCAAATTACTCACTGTCCATTTTTCCAAAAGCATTCGCTGTGTCCTGAGCCTTCTTCTTTCCGTCCATTGCCTTCTTCAACTCGTCCACCAATTTCTTCTCCTCTTTCTCCATTGATTTCGATTCAATATATTTCTTTATTTTTTTCATCTCTAAAAATGATTGTATCTAATTTTGTTAAATAAGTGCGGCTAGTATTACTTCAAAAAATAAACCAATTTTTTTCAACTTTTCATCTAATATATGAACATTTTGAAGCGTGAAAACTTCAAAACTTTGCCTTGTGCTTTAATCTTTGCACAAACAATTTTTCTTTTGGGAACATATTTAAAACAAGTAAATTCATCAATTTGATCACTGCAAACCCAAATTTCAAAAATTTAATTTTAATGAAAATTTCATGTGGTCTCCCTTTATAAAATTTTCAAAAAAATTAAGATTTAAAATGTTTGTTTAAAGTGATCAAATCTGTTGATTCATCTTTTTTTAAATATGTTTTCAAAACAAAAATTGTTTATTTCAAGTTTGAAGCACGTGGCAAACTTCTGAAGTTTTGACTACATGAAAACAATGTATTTTATGAGCCATGCTACGAACTGGAAAATCATCAGAAAACTATAAAACTTTTTGATACAGGTTTCAAATGTTTGTGGTTGTTGATTTCTCTAAACTAACCAACGTTTTCAGAGCTAGAACTGATCCACTGACATATTTTTTATACCCATCAAAATCATGAAAAATCGAAATTTTCAACAAAATTTATTTTGTTTTTTTTCGCGATTACCCCTTTTTTGAAAAAATTGTTTGCTTGAGTTTTACTATTTTTAGTCACGCCTATCGCTGGAATGGTGAGGGTTTGACTTTTGCCCATGGCGCGCTCTCCCCTTTATTTCTCAAAAATCTTGCGGAAATCCTGAAAAACAGACAGACAAATCCACAGACAGAGCCCACACGCGTTTTATAAGAATGATTTCACGGTAAATTGTCACATAACTGTGTAATTGTTCTTTTTTAAACTATGTTATGCAAATATTTATTCCCAGTTGTCAGAACTCCTCTTGCAGAAGCAACTGTCTAATTTTTCTCCTCAAACTAATTAACAAGATTATAGAACGTTTCTACTTTTTGTAGATACCTTAAAATTGTTTCAAACTATCATGGCCTTTGTCTTCTGTTCCCTAGTTGCGTTTCTTCTGCTCTCGTGATCATTATCAGTTCTCTTCTATCATTCAGCGTCGCTGTCATTGTATCCTTTCTTTTTTCTTTCTCTTCCAACTTTTCAATTTCCCTTTTTTCTCTTTGTTCGGTTTTCTTGTGATCTGTGTGATAAGAAATGAAATGTGGAACTGAAAAGTCTACAATGCATATGTGGTGACATGTGATTTTCACGGTCTCAGACAGAACTGATAACGAAAAAAAGTCGTCCAATTAAAATTTTGGGAATTAAGTACATTTATTTTTATTAAAATTCAAATCAAAAAATATTATTTCACAATTTTCATCCGGAGTTTCGAAGCATCACAGTTGTGGTTTGCTATCTGCAAATCGAAATGACAAATTTATCTTTGAACCAATATTAGTACGACATCACTTACATTTTCACAATTTCCTTACTCCAGACAACTCTCCTGTCCGGTTCAACCATTTCTAAAAGATCGATCCTACTCTCAATTTGCAGTTGAAAATGATGCGTTGTGTTCCTCAAAACTAGAATTTTATTTATTTAAAAAAAATAATGCAAAACAGCACCCACATTATTACAAATTCCTAACTCCAAATATCTTTTCTGTTGGGTTCATCCAGTTTTTAAACAATCGTTCCAATTCCCGAATCACAACTGGAAAAAATATAGTGTTACTTATAAATTCGAATCTTTCTTTCGAAGCCAATTCAAAAAAATTACTTCACTTACACGGCTTCCCAAATCTAGACACCTCATCTGCTGGGTTCATTTATTTGAATCCTAAGTTGTCGCAATCTAGATTTGCTATCTGGAAATAAAAACAGTGAAATTTAACAAGTTAAGATTTGTTTTAAATTATCATTATAAACTGAAAACACTTACGTTGTTTGACTAATTGGATCCAGTTCCACTAACTACCAAACTAACCCTTATAATTCCAAAAAAATCACTCCGAAAAAACCATAAAGACCCATACACACTGGGTCAATCTGAAAATCAATAGATTTATTTTTTGAACTTAAGCTTATTTGAACTAACATGGCTTAACCGATATATTGCCAATATACAAAACAACTAAATTCCAAAAAAAATCACTCCGAGAAACCATGAAGACTATTATGAGAAAGCTCCGAAAACTCAAAATATCTAATTTTCAGACCGCTGAAAGAGTTCTGAAGAAGTTGGATAACGAGGATCTCACGATGGATCTCCTATCAAAGATGTCGTATGGACATGAAATGATTACGAATACACGCTTCATCAAAAAATATAAAGAACACTCAAAAACCACAGATTCGGAGAGAAGCATCGAAAGAGCTTATTCTAAAGTGAAGCTCCAAATCTTCCAATCCACCAAATATGAGATGAGCGCTAAAATCAAAATGTTGTTCTATTCGAAGGCAAGGATTGAAAAGGATGTTCTCGCTGAGTAAGTGCATCGAGTTATTCAACTTTCCACGATGCAAGTTTTCAGACTTCAAAAAGAAGGACGTGTAGTCGTGGACGGTATTAAAAATGCAATCACCAGCTTCACTTCAAATGATGGAACTTTGAAACTGGGAGTAGAGATTGAAGATATAAACAGAAGGAGAAAAGTCAATTCACTGGATTCACGCATTTCAACAACGCAAGTAAATGATGCATCAGATGATAAAAGTGACAACGCCGATGAAATCGACAATAATCCACATTCCAGCGACAAGTAAGGCATTCTTGATGATTATTGAACAACACAACTTCATTTTATATTTTCAGACCATCGTGTTTCTGGATGAAGTCGGATGAATAGATTGGAATTAAAAGTGTTCTTCAATTCATCAGCGAATTGAGTAGATCCATTATACTCCCGGAAGGACCACAATTAACATCCATGGAAGAACTTTTGACAGAAGTTGAGAAGATCTATCGGACCGAAAAAGAAAAACAAATTCTCACCTCCACAATTCTGATGCTATTGTACCTGGAGCTGTTAAAAAATGTGAATGCCGCCACCACGACACCACCAACCAACGATACATTTTTGAACATAGATATTTATCTCAAAATGTTTCTCGATGCGCTGCGTTACATCCAGTCGGAGGAAGTCGAGAGGTATCGATCGGGACTGACTAAGACATTCTCTAGTTTCAAATGATCCAAGACGGTAAATGAATATAATTAGTTTGATTGATAGTTTCCGCTTATTTTTCAGATGGTTCCAGTCGTTGATGTTATTGGTACTCTCCGCTCGGTGTACAAATTTGTAGTCGATTACTTGAAAAGCGATAAAAAACATTTGAGCGAGAAGTCGAAGAAGAGAATTAAGAAGGCTGAACAGTAAATCAATTAAATTCTAGGTGTTTCTAAAATTATATATGTTTTACTCGTTTTCATCTTCCAATTTATCCTTTATTGTTGCCTCCCTTTCATTCTTGTCCTCGGTTGTCCTCTTCAAATGATCCTCCAATTTCTTCATCACCTCATCTGAAAGTTATTTTAAATTTCTAATTCCTTTTTTCGTTATCTAGGTATAAGTGCAATAGTTCATTTCATTTTTTTTCTGAGAACAAAAAAAGATATTTTCTCAAAAAGTTACTCACTCTCCATTTCTTCAATTGCATTCACTGTGTCCTCGGTTTTTTTCTTTCCTTCCTGTGCCTCTTTTAAAGCCTCCTCTAATTTTTTCTTCTAAATCTCAAATTACTCACTGTTCATTTTGCCCAAAGCATTCACTGTCCTGGGCCCTTCTTCTTTCCGTCCATTGCCTTCTTCAACTCGTCCACTAATTTCTTCTCCTCTACCTCCTTCTCCATTGATCTCGTTTCCATATTTTTCCTCATTTTTTCCATCTCTGAAAATGATTGTATCTATTTTTGTTGAATAAGTGCGGTTAGTGTTACTTCAAAAAATGAACCAATTTTTTTTCAACTTTTCATCTAAAAACTTTAAACTTTGAATAAACAATTTTTCTTTGGGAACATATTTAAAACACGTTAATATATCAACTTGATCACTTCAAAACAAAATTAAAAAAATTTAATTTTAATGAAAATTTCAAGTGGTCTCCCTTATGAAAATTTTACAAATAATTAAAATTTAAAATTTTTGTTTAAAATGATCGGATTTGTTGATTCATCTATTTTAAAATGTTTTCGTAACAAAAATCGTTTATTTTAAGCTTGAAGCACGTGGCAAACTTTTGAAGTTTTGATTACGTGAAAACAATGTATTTTATGAACCTATGCTACGAACTGGAAAATGATCAGGAAACATTCAAACTTTTTGATCCATGTTTCAAATGTTTGATACAGAAAAGTGCACAAGAGTAGTATGGGGATAAGTATTTTTTTTTCTGAATTCTCGTGCACTTTTCTGTATCCTTGTGCACTTTTCTGTATTACAAAAAATAAAATGAAGCAAATACTGAATTCTCCAGTATCAGATGATTGCTCTCCACAGGATTTCGCGAAGGAGTTCTTTGCAAATCTTGCGTATGGACCCCCCGATCAACGAAAAACGAAGACTATCAAAGTCTTGGACCACGTCCTGAAGACTCCAATTTATCTCTCGTCTCTTGTGTTTGTACTTTGAACCTTATTTCTGGCAAATGCGCACACTTTTTAAAAGAGCGGAGGGTTGCGAGCAAAAAGGGAAACTAGAAGAATACTAATATGAAACGGGCAGCATAGCGAAAACGGCAGGCGTGGGTTATGGAAAACAAAAGCGGTAGGACATGAGTTTGCGGGAAAATGAGAGATATGGAGTTGGTTTTATTTAAAGCCATCATCACAATGCGGTTAACGTTCAACTATTTTCAATGTATATGTCTTCTTTCACGACTATACATCCTTTTTCCAACTCGAATTTGTGTTTTGCCTCAATTTCCTTCGTTCTTTACCTGTAAGCTCTTCATATTGAAAATTTGAGAGAAACTGGCTCAAAAAGCTCACGAGCTGCTTCCAAGTTCCCACGACCCGCTTTGATAAATCATCTGTAGCACAAATTCTTTGCCTCCAATGGTTTTCTTACTACTTAATGCTTTCAAATTGCTTCCACATCACTCAGGTCGTGAGTACTCATAGATTTTTTATGAATTATACAGAACACAGGGAGAATTTTTTTTTTCAGTAGACAACTTTTTTTTACGGACACTCCCTAGAGAATTACATACCAACATAGTAATTTCTCTCTTAAATCGACCAATTTTGGTGTGAAAAAGTGCAATTTTTTCAGCTCGAGTCTTAAAACGACCATAACTTTCTTTCTGGGGATTTTCTGTACGAAAAAACTTTACTTCTGTTCTGTATAACTTATGAAACATCTAATTGAGGGGATTATCAGTTTACCCATAACACACTTTCAAAGTTGGCCAATTTCAACTGAAAACGGTCAAAGTTTGCTTTTGGACGGTACTGTATCTGAATAATGTCCCTTTATTAAAACATCGGAAAAGACAACTGATTTGCTGACTGACATTCTTTATTAAATAATACATATTTCTGTTTTTTGACTTCAGTCGGTGGGTCTCTCAGCATCATTCATACCGGTGAAAGACAAATAATCCAATTTATGTTGCAGTCAAGCATATTCAGATACTAGTTCCATCATCCATAAGAAGAAAACTCTCATAAAAATTAACTGTTTGTCTTCTGTGCCCCCTCGGACACCTTCTTGACCTGGAGGGTGCGAGCCCGAAAGTGAGAGTTGAAGGCCGTGAGGCTCCTGACGGGAAACTCCGTCATAGTCAGTGGTGTGCCAACACCCGACGACTATGACATAGTTTGAGGAATCCTGATCTGATAATAATCATTGTTCATATAAGGGAGGTTGATGGTAAATACCCATGGTCCGAAACTATCAAAGCAGCTACTGACCAGCATAGTAGTGATGAACACATAGACCCTGGGGTTCCCTGAATTCGACCCATCTGCACAAACCCACTTTGTACAAATGAACCAAACTGGTGAAGAGTTTAATGATTTCTTACATCACAGCTAGCGGACCTACCGTGAGGTAGACCCCCGCCGCTGTAGCAGGCTCGCCATTGACTTGGGCGATAGTTTTTTGTGGTTTTTTCTACCTGACTAACTAATTTTTGGCTAAAAGAGTCGATTAGACTTGTTTTATTTGCTCAAAACAACATCTGAACTGTCGTTAGAGACCTTTCAGCCTCCCCAATCCCTGTATAATACTAATTTGGCACATTTATCTCCGAAAATGGAGTTTTCGTGTCAGTCCCATTGCGAAAAAACCACCGCGCTAAACCCATATGATTCAGAATCCAAAAAAAATTGGATTCAGATTATATTTCCAAAAAGGTGACTCCCACCTCCGATTTTCCCGGGAAAATCGCAAAGAGCGACGGCGAAAGCCAAAAATCAGATTTCTCGTCCGAAAAAGAATCGGATTCGATTTCTGATGTACCCACGGTGATTCCCACATCTGATTCTAGTCTTGGAATCAGAAAGAGTGACCAAAAACCGCAGTCAAATGTCGAAAAAGAGAGAATTTTCGACTTTGACGCTTTCTGTTGTGAAAATGACGGTGAAAAATCGATTTTCCAAGCTGAAATCCAAATCATTTCTGTAAAAAATCATTTTTCCGTTGTTCACATTCCAGTGGCACCTCCCTTTGTTCATAAACAAAGGTATTTTAGCGAAAATTCGCTGAAAATCGCTGCTAGAAATGCAGCAAAACCTGTCTCGCCGACCGCTGTGTCTGCGTCTCCTCACTCTCCACACACACTCGACAAGGACACTCTCCTCCACTCAGACGACTCCGACGCCTCCCGGACACCCAAATGTACGTATCGAATGGTAGATTTGGATGGAATGGAAGGATTCGGATACGGCGATTACTCAGGTATATTTTATTTTGTTGGAAAAAGTGCAGAAAAGTGGGAAATTCTCGCGAAAAATCCATTTTTCTCGGAAATTCCTTCAAAAAATGGTTTCTGTGATATTATACGCGGAAATCGTCCAGAAAATCGATTGCTTATTGTCTTTTTCTCAAGAAAAATGATGATAAATCTGGTTTTATTCGAAAAAATCACTCGAATGTTGCCGGAGGAACTGCTGAGAAATTAGCTTGCACTTTCTGCGAATTCTCTCGTTTCCCAACCGAATTTCTGCCGCCCAGCAGAGAAATTTGTTGGAAAATTGTTGATTTTAGTTAAAAGGAAGCTAGAATTAACGAAAAAATCGCTGCCCAACCTCGGAAATAAGGTGAAAAATCGAGAAATCACTCCAGAAATGCGTGATTTATTGATTTTCGGGGCAGACGACGAAATTTCGAATAAAAATGTGTTTTTTATCGTTGAAAAAGAGAATTTCAAAAAACTTCTGTTGGTTTTTTGAACATATTTTCTTGTGGTCCCTTCAATGAAAACTACAAAAAAATTTTTGACTCTTCGAACTATTAATTATCCGAAATAGTGAAGTAATCACTGAAAAAACGGGGAAATTATAGCTATAGAACGCATAGCTGCGATACTTCCGGCTGCGAAATGACTGGCTGCGAACTGTCTTGTTGCAAATTGCCCAGGAGCCAAGGATGTCCGGTGTTTTATTTAAAAAAACAATTAAATTTCCCTCGCGGAAGTCCAATGCACTCAAAATACGCCTCTGAGAACGTTGACGCAATTCTCGTTCCTTGGCGCTTCGGTGGTTATTGATTTAATCATCAGGGAGAGGGGCTTCTTTCGCTAGTTTTGTGCTTTTTGAGCCGTTTTGGTTTGTTTCCCCTGGGATTTGAGTTGTTTTCCACCATTTGTATGTTGTATTAACCTATTCCATCGCATTTCAGTCGTCTGGCTTTGGAATAAATTGGTTAGTCCACAAAAACTGATTTCTTTGACCGTGTCAGGTTTTAGTTTGTGTCAAAACTGGTTTGACAGTGTTTTGCTTGATTTTCTCTCGAAATTCGTCGTTTTCACTTTGTTTATCTGAAACCTGCTGCTAATTCTTTGGGAATCAGTAGTTCGTTTTTCTTTTTCACTCTGTTATTTCTCAGAAATCAATTTGACTTCAGATGAGCACAAGAAATTGGACCACAGAAGAAACCTCATGTCTGCTCCGCTTCTGCACACAAAAGTGTTCTGATGTGCAATTACGGATGAGCTTCGCTTCGATAGCCTTAGAATACACGGAGTCCAGTCAGTCAAATAGGACCGCAAAAAGCATCGAGAAAAAGTTTGGAAATTACTTTGTACCCAACTAATTTACAAATTTTGCAGAATCCGTGGAATTGTGTCCGCTGAGCTCGAAAAAGGTACTTCCGATCATGGAACCAAAGTCAAACTTGCGGTTGTGTTGACGCGCCCCATCACTGAGGACTTCTTGCGGAGGTTGGTATTAATTAAAAGATTTCAGAGACGCGATTTTTCCAAACTTTCTTGCGTCTCAGGGAACTTTAATTCTGAATGAATAAAATAACTCACATGATACATTATTCAGCATACGTCAACATGCGGATGTGGAGCTGAACGAAAAAAGGCAGATCGTGAAGTTCAAGGGCAGAAAGGATACTGTCATCGACTTCGATAATGTCAGTCATTATGAGAATGCTCCGAAAACTCAAAATGTGAAGAAGCTGGATAACGAGCATCTTATGATGGATCTTCTCTCAAAATTGTCGGATGAACATGAAACGATATCGAATACACGCTTTATGCAAAAATATAAAGAACACTCAAAAACTACAGATTCGGAGAGGAGCATCGAAAGAGCTTATTCAAAAGTGAAGCTCCAAGTCTTCCAATCGACCAAATATGATATGAGCGCTAAAATCAAAATGTTGTTCTATTCGAAGGCAAGGATTGAAAAGGATGTTCTCGCTGAGTAAGTGCATCGAGTTATTCAACTTTCAAAGATGCAAGTTTTCAGACTTCAAAAAGAAGGAGTTGTAGTTGTCGACGGTATTAAAAATGCAATCACCATCTTCACTTCAAATGATGGATCAATAAAACTGGGAGTACCGATTGAAGATATGAACAGAAGGAGAAAAGTCAATTCTCTGGATTCACGCATTTCAACAATGCAAGTAAATAATGAATCAGATGATGAAAGTGAAAACGCCGATGACATCGACAATAATCCACATTCCAGCGACAAGTAAGGCATATTTGATGATTATTGAACAACAAAACTTTTTTTTCAGACCGTCGTGTTTCTGGATGGAGCCAGAGGAACAGATTGGAGTCAAAAGTGTTCTTCAATTCATCAGCGATTTGAGTAGATCCATTGTACTTCCGGAAGGACCACAATTAACTTCCATGGAAGAACTGTTGACAGAAGTTGAGAAGACATATCGGACCGAAAAAGATAAACAAATTCTTACCTCCACAATTCTGATGTTTTTGTACGTGGAGCTGTTGAAAAATGTGAATGCTGCCACCACGACACCACCAACAATCGATGAATTTTTGAACATAGAAATCTATCTCAAAATGTTTCTCGATACATTGCGTTACATCCAGTCGGACGAAGTGGAGAAGTATCGATCGGGACTGACAAACACGCTCTCTAGTTTCAAAAGAACCAAGAAGGTAAATGAATATAATAAATTCGATTGATAGTTTCCGCTTATTTTTCAGATGGTTCCAGTCGTTGATGTTATTGAAACACTCCGCTCAGTGTTCAAATTTGTAGTGGATTACTTGAAAAGCGATTAGAAAGAATTGAGCTAAAAGTCGAAGAAGTAAGAAGCCTGAGCAGTAAATCAATTAAACTTCTAGATGTTTCTAAAATTATTCGTGTTTTACTCACTTTCCTCTTCCAATTTATCCTTCATCGTTGCCTCCCTCTTGTCCCAATATCTCAAATTACTCACTGTCCATTTTTCCAAACGCATTAACTGTGTCTTGGGCCTTCTCACTTTCTTTCTTCATCTCCATGACCTGCTTCTTCCTCGCGTCCTCTTTCTTTTTCAACTCGGTCTTCAATTTGTTGATCTCCTCATCTGAAAATTGTTTTATATTGTGAATGTCTTCTTTTTTTTGATATCTAGTTTTAATTTCGTTTTTTCTCTCATAAAAAAATAATTCTCGAAATCTCAAATTACTCACTGTCCATTTTTCCAAAAGCATTCGCTGTGTCCTGAGCCTTCTTCTTTCCGTCCATTGCCTTCTTCAACTCGTCCACCAATTTCTTCTCCTCTTTCTCCATTGATTTCGATTCAATATATTTCTTTATTTTTTTCATCTCTAAAAATGATTGTATCTAATTTTGTTAAATAAGTGCGGCTAGTATTACTTCAAAAAATAAACCAATTTTTTTTCAACTTTTCATCTAATATATGAACATTTTGAAGCGTGAAAACTTCAAAACTTTGCCTTGTGCTTTAATCTTTGCACAAACAATTTTTCTTTTGGGAACATATTTAAAACAAGTAAATTCATCAATTTGATCACTGCAAACCCAAATTTCAAAAATTTAATTTTAATGAAAATTTCATGTGGTCTCCCTTTATAAAATTTTCAAAAAAATTAAGATTTAAAATGTTTGTTTAAAGTGATCAAATCTGTTGATTCATCTTTTTTTAAATATGTTTTCAAAACAAAAATTGTTTATTTCAAGTTTGAAGCACGTGGCAAACTTCTGAAGTTTTGACTACATGAAAACAATGTATTTTATGAGCCATGCTACGAACTGGAAAATCATCAGAAAACTATAAAACTTTTTGATACAGGTTTCAAATGTTTGTGGTTGTTGATTTCTCTAAACTAACCAACGTTTTCAGAGCTAGAACTGATCCACTGACATATTTTTTATACCCATCAAAATCATGAAAAATCGAAATTTTCAACAAAATTTATTTTGTTTTTTTTCGCGATTACCCCCTTTTTTGAAAAAATTGTTTGCTTGAGTTTTACTATTTTTAGTCACGCCTATCGCTGGAATGGTGAGGGTTTGACTTTTGCCCATGGCGCGCTCTCCCCTTTATTTCTCAAAAATCTTGCGGAAATCCTGAAAAACAGACAGACAAATCCACAGACAGAGCCCACACGCGTTTTATAAGAATGATTTCACGGTAAATTGTCACATAACTGTGTAATTGTTCTTTTTTAAACTATGTTATGCAAATATTTATTCCCAGTTGTCAGAACTCCTCTTGCAGAAGCAACTGTCTAATTTTTCTCCTCAAACTAATTAACAAGATTATAGAACGTTTCTACTTTTTGTAGATACCTTAAAATTGTTTCAAACTATCATGGCCTTTGTCTTCTGTTCCCTAGTTGCGTTTCTTCTGCTCTCGTGATCATTATCAGTTCTCTTCTATCATTCAGCGTCGCTGTCATTGTATCCTTTCTTTTTTCTTTCTCTTCCAACTTTTCAATTTCCCTTTTTTCTCTTTGTTCGGTTTTCTTGTGATCTGTGTGATAAGAAATGAAATGTGGAACTGAAAAGTCTACAATGCATATGTGGTGACATGTGATTTTCACGGTCTCAGACAGAACTGATAACGAAAAAAAAGTCGTCCAATTAAAATTTTGGGAATTAAGTACATTTATTTTTATTAAAATTCAAATCAAAAAATATTATTTCACAATTTTCATCCGGAGTTTCGAAGCATCACAGTTGTGGTTTGCTATCTGCAAATCGAAATGACAAATTTATCTTTGAACCAATATTAGTACGACATCACTTACATTTTCACAATTTCCTTACTCCAGACAACTCTCCTGTCCGGTTCAACCATTTCTAAAAGATCGATCCTACTCTCAATTTGCAGTTGAAAATGATGCGTTGTGTTCCTCAAAACTAGAATTTTATTTATTTAAAAAAAATAATGCAAAACAGCACCCACATTATTACAAATTCCTAACTCCAAATATCTTTTCTGTTGGGTTCATCCAGTTTTTAAACAATCGTTCCAATTCCCGAATCACAACTGGAAAAAATATAGTGTTACTTATAAATTCGAATCTTTCTTTCGAAGCCAATTCAAAAAAATTACTTCACTTACACGGCTTCCCAAATCTAGACACCTCATCTGCTGGGTTCATTTATTTGAATCCTAAGTTGTCGCAATCTAGATTTGCTATCTGGAAATAAAAACAGTGAAATTTAACAAGTTAAGATTTGTTTTAAATTATCATTATAAACTGAAAACACTTACGTTGTTTGACTAATTGGATCCAGTTCCACTAACTACCAAACTAACCCTTATAATTCCAAAAAAATCACTCCGAAAAAACCATAAAGACCCATACACACTGGGTCAATCTGAAAATCAATAGATTTATTTTTTGAACTTAAGCTTATTTGAACTAACATGGCTTAACCGATATATTGCCAATATACAAAACAACTAAATTCCAAAAAAATCACTCCGAGAAACCATGAAGACTATTATGAGAAAGCTCCGAAAACTCAAAATATCTAATTTTCAGACCGCTGAAAGAGTTCTGAAGAAGTTGGATAACGAGGATCTCACGATGGATCTCCTATCAAAGATGTCGTATGGACATGAAATGATTACGAATACACGCTTCATCAAAAAATATAAAGAACACTCAAAAACCACAGATTCGGAGAGAAGCATCGAAAGAGCTTATTCTAAAGTGAAGCTCCAAATCTTCCAATCCACCAAATATGAGATGAGCGCTAAAATCAAAATGTTGTTCTATTCGAAGGCAAGGATTGAAAAGGATGTTCTCGCTGAGTAAGTGCATCGAGTTATTCAACTTTCCACGATGCAAGTTTTCAGACTTCAAAAAGAAGGACGTGTAGTCGTGGACGGTATTAAAAATGCAATCACCAGCTTCACTTCAAATGATGGAACTTTGAAACTGGGAGTAGAGATTGAAGATATAAACAGAAGGAGAAAAGTCAATTCACTGGATTCACGCATTTCAACAACGCAAGTAAATGATGCATCAGATGATAAAAGTGACAACGCCGATGAAATCGACAATAATCCACATTCCAGCGACAAGTAAGGCATTCTTGATGATTATTGAACAACACAACTTCATTTTATATTTTCAGACCATCGTGTTTCTGGATGAAGTCGGATGAATAGATTGGAATTAAAAGTGTTCTTCAATTCATCAGCGAATTGAGTAGATCCATTATACTCCCGGAAGGACCACAATTAACATCCATGGAAGAACTTTTGACAGAAGTTGAGAAGATCTATCGGACCGAAAAAGAAAAACAAATTCTCACCTCCACAATTCTGATGCTATTGTACCTGGAGCTGTTAAAAAATGTGAATGCCGCCACCACGACACCACCAACCAACGATACATTTTTGAACATAGATATTTATCTCAAAATGTTTCTCGATGCGCTGCGTTACATCCAGTCGGAGGAAGTCGAGAGGTATCGATCGGGACTGACTAAGACATTCTCTAGTTTCAAATGATCCAAGACGGTAAATGAATATAATTAGTTTGATTGATAGTTTCCGCTTATTTTTCAGATGGTTCCAGTCGTTGATGTTATTGGTACTCTCCGCTCGGTGTACAAATTTGTAGTCGATTACTTGAAAAGCGATAAAAAACATTTGAGCGAGAAGTCGAAGAAGAGAATTAAGAAGGCTGAACAGTAAATCAATTAAATTCTAGGTGTTTCTAAAATTATATATGTTTTACTCGTTTTCATCTTCCAATTTATCCTTTATTGTTGCCTCCCTTTCATTCTTGTCCTCGGTTGTCCTCTTCAAATGATCCTCCAATTTCTTCATCACCTCATCTGAAAGTTATTTTAAATTTCTAATTCCTTTTTTCGTTATCTAGGTATAAGTGCAATAGTTCATTTCATTTTTTTTCTGAGAACAAAAAAAGATATTTTCTCAAAAAGTTACTCACTCTCCATTTCTTCAATTGCATTCACTGTGTCCTCGGTTTTTTTCTTTCCTTCCTGTGCCTCTTTTAAAGCCTCCTCTAATTTTTTCTTCTAAATCTCAAATTACTCACTGTTCATTTTGCCCAAAGCATTCACTGTCCTGGGCCCTTCTTCTTTCCGTCCATTGCCTTCTTCAACTCGTCCACTAATTTCTTCTCCTCTACCTCCTTCTCCATTGATCTCGTTTCCATATTTTTCCTCATTTTTTCCATCTCTGAAAATGATTGTATCTATTTTTGTTGAATAAGTGCGGTTAGTGTTACTTCAAAAAATGAACCAATTTTTTTTCAACTTTTCATCTAAAAACTTTAAACTTTGAATAAACAATTTTTCTTTGGGAACATATTTAAAACACGTTAATATATCAACTTGATCACTTCAAAACAAAATTAAAAAAATTTAATTTTAATGAAAATTTCAAGTGGTCTCCCTTATGAAAATTTTACAAATAATTAAAATTTAAAATTTTTGTTTAAAATGATCGGATTTGTTGATTCATCTATTTTAAAATGTTTTCGTAACAAAAATCGTTTATTTTAAGCTTGAAGCACGTGGCAAACTTTTGAAGTTTTGATTACGTGAAAACAATGTATTTTATGAACCTATGCTACGAACTGGAAAATGATCAGGAAACATTCAAACTTTTTGATCCATGTTTCAAATGTTTGATACAGAAAAGTGCACAAGAGTAGTATGGGGATAAGTATTTTTTTTCTGAATTCTCGTGCACTTTTCTGTATCCTTGTGCACTTTTCTGTATTACAAAAAATAAAATGAAGCAAATACTGAATTCTCCAGTATCAGATGATTGCTCTCCACAGGATTTCGCGAAGGAGTTCTTTGCAAATCTTGCGTATGGACCCCCCGATCAACGAAAAACGAAGACTATCAAAGTCTTGGACCACGTCCTGAAGACTCCAATTTATCTCTCGTCTCTTGTGTTTGTACTTTGAACCTTATTTCTGGCAAATGCGCACACTTTTTAAAAGAGCGGAGGGTTGCGAGCAAAAAGGGAAACTAGAAGAATACTAATATGAAACGGGCAGCATAGCGAAAACGGCAGGCGTGGGTTATGGAAAACAAAAGCGGTAGGACATGAGTTTGCGGGAAAATGAGAGATATGGAGTTGGTTTTATTTAAAGCCATCATCACAATGCGGTTAACGTTCAACTATTTTCAATGTATATGTCTTCTTTCACGACTATACATCCTTTTTCCAACTCGAATTTGTGTTTTGCCTCAATTTCCTTCGTTCTTTACCTGTAAGCTCTTCATATTGAAAATTTGAGAGAAACTGGCTCAAAAAAGCTCACGAGCTGCTTCCAAGTTCCCACGACCCGCTTTGATAAATCATCTGTAGCACAAATTCTTTGCCTCCAATGGTTTTCTTACTACTTAATGCTTTCAAATTGCTTCCACATCACTCAGGTCGTGAGTACTCATAGATTTTTTATGAATTATACAGAACACAGGGAGAATTTTTTTTCAGTAGACAACTTTTTTTTACGGACACTCCCTAGAGAATTACATACCAACATAGTAATTTCTCTCTTAAATCGACCAATTTTGGTGTGAAAAAGTGCAATTTTTTCAGCTCGAGTCTTAAAACGACCATAACTTTCTTTCTGGGGATTTTCTGTACGAAAAAACTTTACTTCTGTTCTGTATAACTTATGAAACATCTAATTGAGGGGATTATCAGTTTACCCATAACACACTTTCAAAGTTGGCCAATTTCAACTGAAAACGGTCAAAGTTTGCTTTTGGACGGTACTGTATCTGAATAATGTCCCTTTATTAAAACATCGGAAAAGACAACTGATTTGCTGACTGACATTCTTTATTAAATAATACATATTTCTGTTTTTTGACTTCAGTCGGTGGGTCTCTCAGCATCATTCATACCGGTGAAAGACAAATAATCCAATTTATGTTGCAGTCAAGCATATTCAGATACTAGTTCCATCATCCATAAGAAGAAAACTCTCATAAAAATTAACTGTTTGTCTTCTGTGCCCCCTCGGACACCTTCTTGACCTGGAGGGTGCGAGCCCGAAAGTGAGAGTTGAAGGCCGTGAGGCTCCTGACGGGAAACTCCGTCATAGTCAGTGGTGTGCCAACACCCGACGACTATGACATAGTTTGAGGAATCCTGATCTGATAATAATCATTGTTCATATAAGGGAGGTTGATGGTAAATACCCATGGTCCGAAACTATCAAAGCAGCTACTGACCAGCATAGTAGTGATGAACACATAGACCCTGGGGTTCCCTGAATTCGACCCATCTGCACAAACCCACTTTGTACAAATGAACCAAACTGGTGAAGAGTTTAATGATTTCTTACATCACAGCTAGCGGACCTACCGTGAGGTAGACCCCCGCCGCTGTAGCAGGCTCGCCATTGACTTGGGCGATAGTTTTTTGTGGTTTTTTCTACCTGACTAACTAATTTTTGGCTAAAAGAGTCGATTAGACTTGTTTTATTTGCTCAAAACAACATCTGAACTGTCGTTAGAGACCTTTCAGCCTCCCCAATCCCTGTATAATACTAATTTGGCACATTTATCTCCGAAAATGGAGTTTTCGTGTCAGTCCCATTGCGAAAAAACCACCGCGCTAAACCCATATGATTCAGAATCCAAAAAAAATTGGATTCAGATTATATTTCCAAAAAGGTGACTCCCACCTCCGATTTTCCCGGGAAAATCGCAAAGAGCGACGGCGAAAGCCAAAAATCAGATTTCTCGTCCGAAAAAGAATCGGATTCGATTTCTGATGTACCCACGGTGATTCCCACATCTGATTCTAGTCTTGGAATCAGAAAGAGTGACCAAAAACCGCAGTCAAATGTCGAAAAAGAGAGAATTTTCGACTTTGACGCTTTCTGTTGTGAAAATGACGGTGAAAAATCGATTTTCCAAGCTGAAATCCAAATCATTTCTGTAAAAAATCATTTTTCCGTTGTTCACATTCCAGTGGCACCTCCCTTTGTTCATAAACAAAGGTATTTTAGCGAAAATTCGCTGAAAATCGCTGCTAGAAATGCAGCAAAACCTGTCTCGCCGACCGCTGTGTCTGCGTCTCCTCACTCTCCACACACACTCGACAAGGACACTCTCCTCCACTCAGACGACTCCGACGCCTCCCGGACACCCAAATGTACGTATCGAATGGTGGATTTGGATGGAATGGAAGGATTCGGATACGGCGATTACTCAGGTATATTTTATTTTGTTGGAAAAAGTGCAGAAAAGTGGGAAATTCTCGCGAAAAATCCATTTTTCTCGGAAATTCCTTCAAAAAATGGTTTCTGTGATATTATACGCGGAAATCGTCCAGAAAATCGATTGCTTATTGTCTTTTTCTCAAGAAAAATGATGATAAATCTGGTTTTATTCGAAAAAATCACTCGAATGTTGCCGGAGGAACTGCTGAGAAATTAGCTTGCACTTTCTGCGAATTCTCTCGTTTCCCAACCGAATTTCTGCCGCCCAGCAGAGAAATTTGTTGGAAAATTGTTGATTTTAGTTAAAAGGAAGCTAGAATTAACGAAAAAATCGCTGCCCAACCTCGGAAATAAGGTGAAAAATCGAGAAATCACTCCAGAAATGCGTGATTTATTGATTTTCGGGGCAGACGACGAAATTTCGAATAAAAATGTGTTTTTTATCGTTGAAAAAGAGAATTTCAAAAAACTTCTGTTGGTTTTTTGAACATATTTTCTTGTGGTCCCTTCAATGAAAACTACAAAAAAATTTTTGACTCTTCGAACTATTAATTATCCGAAATAGTGAAGTAATCACTGAAAAAACGGGGAAATTATAGCTATAGAACGCATAGCTGCGATACTTCCGGCTGCGAAATGACTGGCTGCGAACTGTCTTGTTGCAAATTGCCCAGGAGCCAAGGATGTCCGGTGTTTTATTTAAAAAAACAATTAAATTTCCCTCGCGGAAGTCCAATGCACTCAAAATACGCCTCTGAGAACGTTGACGCAATTCTCGTTCCTTGGCGCTTCGGTGGTTATTGATTTAATCATCAGGGAGAGGGGCTTCTTTCGCTAGTTTTGTGCTTTTTGAGCCGTTTTGGTTTGTTTTCCCTGGGATTTGAGTTGTTTTCCACCATTTGTATGTTGTATTAACCTATTCCATCGCATTTCAGTCGTCTGGCTTTGGAATAAATTGGTTAGTCCACAAAAACTGATTTCTTTGACCGTGTCAGGTTTTAGTTTGTGTCAAAACTGGTTTGACAGTGTTTTGCTTGATTTTCTCTCGAAATTCGTCGTTTTCACTTTGTTTATCTGAAACCTGCTGCTAATTCTTTGGGAATCAGTAGTTCGTTTTTCTTTTTCACTCTGTTATTTCTCAGAAATCAATTTGACTTCAGATGAGCACAAGAAATTGGACCACAGAAGAAACCTCATGTCTGCTCCGCTTCTGCACACAAAAGTGTTCTGATGTGCAATTACGGATGAGCTTCGCTTCGATAGCCTTAGAATACACGGAGTCCAGTCAGTCAAATAGGACCGCAAAAAGCATCGAGAAAAAGTTTGGAAATTACTTTGTACCCAACTAATTTACAAATTTTGCAGAATCCGTGGAATTGTGTCCGCTGAGCTCGAAAAAGGTACTTCCGATCATGGAACCAAAGTCAAACTTGCGGTTGTGTTGACGCGCCCCATCACTGAGGACTTCTTGCGGAGGTTGGTATTAATTAAAAGATTTCAGAGACGCGATTTTTCCAAACTTTCTTGCGTCTCAGGGAACTTTAATTCTGAATGAATAAAATAACTCACATGATACATTATTCAGCATACGTCAACATGCGGATGTGGAGCTGAACGAAAAAAGGCAGATCGTGAAGTTCAAGGGCAGAAAGGATACTGTCATCGACTTCGATAATGTCAGTCATTATGAGAATGCTCCGAAAACTCAAAATGTGAAGAAGCTGGATAACGAGCATCTTATGATGGATCTTCTCTCAAAATTGTCGGATGAACATGAAACGATATCGAATACACGCTTTATGCAAAAATATAAAGAACACTCAAAAACTACAGATTCGGAGAGGAGCATCGAAAGAGCTTATTCAAAAGTGAAGCTCCAAGTCTTCCAATCGACCAAATATGATATGAGCGCTAAAATCAAAATGTTGTTCTATTCGAAGGCAAGGATTGAAAAGGATGTTCTCGCTGAGTAAGTGCATCGAGTTATTCAACTTTCAAAGATGCAAGTTTTCAGACTTCAAAAAGAAGGAGTTGTAGTTGTCGACGGTATTAAAAATGCAATCACCATCTTCACTTCAAATGATGGATCAATAAAACTGGGAGTACCGATTGAAGATATGAACAGAAGGAGAAAAGTCAATTCTCTGGATTCACGCATTTCAACAATGCAAGTAAATAATGAATCAGATGATGAAAGTGAAAACGCCGATGACATCGACAATAATCCACATTCCAGCGACAAGTAAGGCATATTTGATGATTATTGAACAACAAAACTTTTTTTTCAGACCGTCGTGTTTCTGGATGGAGCCAGAGGAACAGATTGGAGTCAAAAGTGTTCTTCAATTCATCAGCGATTTGAGTAGATCCATTGTACTTCCGGAAGGACCACAATTAACTTCCATGGAAGAACTGTTGACAGAAGTTGAGAAGACATATCGGACCGAAAAAGATAAACAAATTCTTACCTCCACAATTCTGATGTTTTTGTACGTGGAGCTGTTGAAAAATGTGAATGCTGCCACCACGACACCACCAACAATCGATGAATTTTTGAACATAGAAATCTATCTCAAAATGTTTCTCGATACATTGCGTTACATCCAGTCGGACGAAGTGGAGAAGTATCGATCGGGACTGACAAACACGCTCTCTAGTTTCAAAAGAACCAAGAAGGTAAATGAATATAATAAATTCGATTGATAGTTTCCGCTTATTTTTCAGATGGTTCCAGTCGTTGATGTTATTGAAACACTCCGCTCAGTGTTCAAATTTGTGGTGGATTACTTGAAAAGCGACAAAAAACATTTGAGCGAGAAGTCGAAGAAGAGAATCAAGAAGGCTGAACAGTAAATCAATTAAATTCTAGGTGTTTCTAAAACTATTTATGTTTCATCTTTCAATTTATACTTTCATCTTCCAATTTATCCTTCATCGTTGCCTCCCTCTTGTCCCAATATCTCAAATTACTCACTGTCCATTTTTCCAAACGCATTAACTGTGTCTTGGGCCTTCTCACTTTTTTTCTTCATCTCCATGACCTGCTTCTTCCTCGCGTCCTCTTTCTTTTTCAACTCGGTCTTCAATTTGTTGATCTCCTCATCTGAAAATTGTTTTATATTGTGAATGTCTTCTTTTTTTGATATCTAGTTTTAATTTCGTTTTTTCTCTCATAAAAAAATAATTCTCGAAATCTCAAATTACTCACTGTCCATTTTTCCAAAAGCACACCAATTTCTTCTCCTCTTTCTCCATTGATTTCGATTCAATATCTTTCTTTATTTTTTTCATCTCTAAAAATGATTGTATCTATTTTTGTTAAATAAGTGCGGGTAGTATTACTTCAAAAAATAAACCAATTTTTTTCAACTTTTCATCTAATATATGAACATTTTGAAGCGTGAAAACTTCAAAACTTTGCCAAGTGCTTTAGTCTTTGCACAAACTATTTTTCTTTTGGGAACATATTTAAAACAAGTAAATTCATCAATTTGATCACTGCAAACCCAAATTTCAAAAATTTAATTTTAATGAAAATTTCATGTGGTCTCCCTTTATAAAATTTTCAAAAAAATTAAGATTTAAAATGTTTGTTTAAAGTGATCAAATCTGTTGATTCATCTTTTTTAAATATGTTTTCAAAACAAAAATTGTTTATTTCAAGTTTGAAGCACGTGGCAAACTTCTGAAGTTTTGACTACATGAAAACAATGTATTTTATGAGCCATGCTACGAACTGGAAAATCATCAGAAAACTATAAAACTTTTTGATACAGGTTTCAAATGTTTGTGGTTGTTGATTTCTCTAAACTAACCAACGTTTTCAGAGCTAGAACTGATCTACTGACATATTTTTTATACCCATCAAAATCATGAAAAATCGAAATTTTCAACAAAATTTATTTTGTTTTTTTTCGCGATTACCCCCTTTTTTGAAAAAATTGTTTGCTTGAATTTTACTATTTTTAGACACGCCTATCGCTGGAATGGTGAGGGTTTGACTTTTTCCCATGGCGCGCTCTCCCCTTTATTTCTCAAAAATCTTGCGGAAATCTTGAAAAACAGACAGACAAATCCACAGACAGAGCCCACACGCGTTTTATAAGAATGATTTCACGGTAAATTGTCACATAACTGTGTAATTGTTCTTTTTTAAACTATGTTATGCAAATATTTATTCCCAGTTGTCAGAACTCCTCTTGTAGAAGCAACTGTCTAATTTTTCTCCTCAAACTAATTAACAAGATTATAGAACGTTTCTACTTTTTGTAGATACCTTAAAATTGTTTCAAACTATCATGGCCTTTGTCTTTTGTTCCCTAGTTGCGTTTCTTCTGCTCTCGTGATCATTATCAGTTCTCTTCTATCATTCAGCGTCGCTGTCATTGTATCCTTTCTTTTTTCTTTCTCTTCCAACTTTTCAATTTCCCTTTTTTCTCTTTGTTCGGTTTTCTTGTGATCTGTGTGATAAGAAATGAAATGTGGAACTGAAAAGTCTACAATGCATATGTGGTGACATGTGATTTTCACGGTCTCAGACAGAACTGATAACGAAAAAAAAGTCGTCCAATTAAAATTTTGGGAATTAAGTACATTTATTTTTATTTAAATTCAAATCAAAAAATATTATTTCACAATTTTCATCCGGAGTTTCGAAGCATCACAGTTGTGGTTTGCTATCTGCAAATCGAAATGACAAATTTATCTTTGAACCAATATTAGTACGACATCACTTACATTTTCACAATTTCCTTACTCCAGACAACTCTCCTGTCCGGTTCAACCATTTCTAAAAGATCGATCCTACTCTCAATTTGCAGTTGAAAATGATGCGTTGTGTTCCTCAAAACTAGAATTTTATTTATTTAAAAAAAATAATGCAAAACAGCACCCACATTATTACAAATTCCTAACTCCAAACATCTTTTCTGTTGGGTTCATCCAGTTTTTAAACAATCGTTCCAATTCCCGAATCACAACTGGAAAAAATATAGTGTTACTTATAAATTCGAATCTTTCTTTCGAAGCCAATTCAAAAAAAATACTTCACTTACACGGCTTCCCAAATCTAGACACCTCATCTGCTGGGTTCATTTATTTGAATCCTAAATTGTCGCAATCTAGATTTGCTATCTGGAAGTAAAAACAGTGAAATTAAACGAGTTAAGATTTGTTTTAAATTATCATTAAGAACTGAAAACACTTACGTTGGTTGACTAATTGGATCCAGCTCCACTAACTACCAAACCACTTATCATAATTCCAAAAATCACTCCGAGAAAACCATGAAAACCCACAAATACTGGGTCAATCTGAAAGTCAATAGATTTATTTTTCGAACTTAAGCTTATTTAAACTAACATGGCTTAACCAATACATTATCAATATACAAAACAACTAAATTCCAAAAAAATCATTCCAAGAAACCATGAAGACTGATACACACTGAGTCAACCTAAAAGTGAATAAATTTGCAGCTTGATACCCGAATCCAGTTCTACTTACATGGTTTAGCCAATACAATTCACATCGCCAATAATATTATTTCAATAAAATCAGCTATAAAAACTCTTCGGCATCATAGACACTGAGCCTGGCTGAAAAACAGTCTATGATTAGTAACCATACTAAGGAAAATCTGGTAAATCTCATTTCAGATGCAATCGATGACGAGAAATCAGAACGATTTAGAGGTCTTGAATGTTTTCTTAAAATATTATTCGATCGATGCAAAAATTGAAAAAAGAAGAAATTACCATCAATGCATTGAGCAGAAATAAAACATTTTTTCAGTCCCATGGCATTAGCGGTAGTGCAAAAAAGATAAGAAATCAAAAATTGACTGATGTGTTACGTGACACGGAGTTCGAAAGTGCATGATAACACACTATAAGACTTTATCAGTTGTTAGAAATAATGACTGATCAGAAGATTTCAAGTTCGAGTCCTGCCTGGGTCACCACATAAAGAAAGAACACTGAACAATCTTCGAGTGTATATATTTCCAATTTTTCAGAAAATATATATAAAGATAGAAAAATCTGACAAAGAAATACAAAAGAACAGGTATGTTGTTCGTTTATAAGACCGTAACTTCTCTGAAGAATGAAACTGAATCATTTTAGAAATTGAAAATATCTATATGTAGATTTATCTTTTTCTGATCCCTGGAAACACATGTTGAAATATTTTACTAATGAAATATGTGCACCTACAAACGTATTAACTCAACAAGGTCCGATGGGTATCTATGACAACATGCCCATCTTGTATCAACTCAATTTTATTGGTTATCCTTTAAATTTGAAAATATCTGAGAAATAGAAAACAACACAGTTTCAAATAATTCAAGTTTATTGGATTCGAACAAAAACATGTGTATAAGTGCAATCCTTCATCTTATTGCTGTCTCGGAAAGCTGTGGAAGTGCTAGTCGTTTTTTCTGTGAAACGGAACAGTCAAAGAGCAAAAGATAGACGATTTTTGCTGTTAATTCTTCAAAACCACCCACACAGTTCCCCAAATAACCGTTTTCTAATAGCTTACCATTTTTATGTTTCAAAAAATAAACTTTTCAGTTCACGGAGACTTTCACGGGGAGTAGAGCACAAAACTTTAATAGTCTGAAGATCTACAATTCCTTCAAGTATTTCTTTTTGAAATCCAATAAAAAAAAGAACACGGCTTTTTTCATTTAACAACTATTTATTTAACAAAATAAAATATTAAATTGATAGTTAATTAACAAAAAAAACAATTTATTGATGACCCCATTCACTGTCATCTGTTGTGATGAGAACATCCTGAAATGAATTATTGAATTTGCCATTTTCTATAATGTCAGATTTGCTTTTTCTATTTCGACTAAAGCTTTATAAAAATAACCCACCCAGTAACTGCTGGTTGCTTCTAACTCCAAATCCTTTTTCTTTTATTTTTGCAACTGTTTCGACTAAAAAAATATTCGAGTTTACAGAAAAGATGTTTGGAGTTAAAATATTCGAATTTCGAGTTTTGAAAATTTCATAACAAATGTATTACTTACTGCAGTTCAGCCATCTTTCCGTTGCATTTCAGTCGGGATGGAATTTTCCTGATGTTCTCCTTAAAAGTGATAAATTAACAACTTTAAATGACCAATGGGATAAATACTCACAAAAACAAGAATCGGAGAATTCCCGTGAGCGATCACACTGTTGTTGGACCTCTTGCTGCTTCATGGATCTGTAATTTCAGAACATTAAAATTTTGTAATATTGAAAAAAACTAATGATTATATTTAAAACTAAAATTCAAGGTCTTACCTAACATAAAACGTATAGATAACAAAATACTCACTATTTTCAAATCGATGAAGCTTCATCACTCTTTCCAAGAGAGTCCTCGAGTGCGATTTGGGAGATGTTGACCTGAAATTTCAGTATTTCCAAGTAAACCATTATACAAAAAATGAAACTTACACTTCTGCTAGCGAAGGGAGCCACCAATCTTTAACTAATACAAAAGTTCGAACAAATCTGTAATAATTTGGTTGAGAGGAGAATGAAAAAGAACAAACTTACAAATAATCAGCACCAATAACAAAAAAATTCAGCATTCATAGAAAATCAGCATACAAAAAACAACAACGAAGACGGCCAACCAAAAGGCTGTCAGCCTAAAAAAGTTATTATATAACTATGTATATTTTACAATATCATACTTACATTGTTGGTTCAAAATATAAAAAAATAAATTCTATCTTCGAGACGAAATACTAAACTAACATTTCTATCGCGTCGCTCTCTCCGCCATCCGGAACAGAAAGAATAGAGACGCAGACACTGAAAATAAGAATGAGATAGGAGTTTTAAGGACCAATGATGAAAGATAAGACGAGAGTGATGTTCCGAACATCTAAACAAACAAAATAACTGAGAAGCGTAAGTATTCTGAAATAAAGAGTGCGCACCAAAGTATATCATATTTTGCCTTTTTCATCTGGGAATGGCCAATTTTGAAAGTGTGTCATGGAAAAACTAACTCTCCCACAAAATAACTTTCTACGGATCAAATAGACCAAAAACATAACTTCATTTTCGTAATTGACAACTTTTCTGTACGGACGCTCCCTAGCAAGTTACGTGTCGACAAAGTAATTTCTCCCTCGAATCAACCCATTTTGTGCAAAATAGTGCGATTTTTCAGCTGCCCACTTCACTTCACATTACATAACTCTCTGGGAAGTTCCCATGCAAAAAGGTGTCAACTACAAAAGTACAGATATAATTGTGGGCTCTTGGTCTTGAAAATACTTATTTTAGGGTGAAATTGTTTCACTGTAACGCACTACACACGTTTTCTACTGAAAAAAGGCAAATTATGATATTATTTTGGCCGGTACTGTACCTAGAATTAATTGAGGTGGGAAAAACAAAACTTCAAGAAGAATTTGGTAACGATCAAAAATGTTCGGAATAACTTTATGGGAAAATACATTTTAACATTTTGACTATTCAAAGACAATCGTACGTATTCAGATTTTTGGGAAGTTGAATCCTCCATCATAGAACCTGTGAAAAAAAACCTTGTCGAAAATTTTTCTTTGGATGATTCCGATTCATTTCCAGTGATCAATTGGTGGTCTTCTCCGTTTTTTTGTCTCAACTCCGACCAATTGAATTTTTGTATATCCGGAAGTCCCTTGAAATTTCTTTTATTGGTGAACATAATAATTTCTTTCTCTGAATCACCTAACTGTGTAATGGTTTCTTCCCTTCTTTTTTCTTTTTTCTTCTTTCTGTTTTAAAGTTCCATTCTTAATAGTGTCGTTTCCAGTTTCTTTTGTCAAACTGATAATACATTTCTTCCAAACTTTCATTTTCTCTCATTTTTTTCCAAAACCCATCACATTTCCCTTTTATCACTTTCTCTCTTTTCTTCTCCCAAAAAATCACATCAACTTTCTGAAAGAGACGCAGCAACATCGAGTAGCCACCACAAATCAGTCTCTCTTTTCCTACTAAAAACGAAAAAAAATTCCGCGTGCCCCTTTCTCGTTCCAACACATTATTATCAGAAGAGTGAGAAGCAGAGAAGCAATAGCCGTGCCTAGTAGTGCCGGGCGGCGCCCCTCTCTCAATTCAACTGCTTCTCATTTTTCGAAGCCTTCAGGCACCTGAAGAGACATCAGGAGAGAAAGAGGTGCAGGTGGCAAGAGAGGCCGGTCGGACAGCGGAGAAGAGAAAATACACGTCGTTGGCCGAGAACGCTCCGCATCGAGAAGGAAAAGAGGGCCAAGCCGTTTTCTGTGATTTGTGAGTGCGGTGGAATATGCTTGAGACACTTCGAATGCCGAGAGGCCCGGAAAAACTAAAGAAACGAGAGGAGAATACGTCACGAATCGAACGATGGCGGGGAAACGAATGTCCCCTTCTCTTCTTATCGGAGAGGTGGAGAAATAGTGTGGGAGGGGTGAAAGACGCAGAGTGCCCTTTTTGCTTCGGAAGAGAAAGGGGTCTCCGTTTCATCGGAAGAGATAGTGTAGGAATTGGGACGATGAGAGCGAAAAAAAGAGATGACGATAGATGACATAATCGTTGCAGGGAGGAGAACCGAGAAAAGGGAAAACAAAAGGTTGAACAAAAAGAGACATGACCTATTTTGATAAAATTTATAGGTTCTCCGTGAATACTGAACTAATGGAGAAAAAAAATACCTCAAATTTGTGAGGAACATACTGAACTTAAACATGTTTTGAAGATCTTTGTTATTATTTGAATGTCGCAGAATGTCTTCGCGTTATCTAGTTATCCTTTCAAGATACTTTTTACAGCATACACCAATTAAATATATGGCTTCATTTCTCTAGTTGACAACAATTTTACACAAGCCCAGTTCAGAGAATCACACCAATTGACCCGCTTGGTGAGGTTTTTCAGTGTGTGAACAACTTTATAACACAAAGATAGAAAAATTTAATTTTTTATTACTACATAAAAAGGGCTTTATTAATAAAAATTAAAACTAATGAGTGCAGCAGAACGTTGCCAAATTGAAACCGGCTAAATATACATTAATTATTACTACATAAACAATGAATTTCTAATAAAAAATTATAACTAATGCATTCTTGAGTGCAGCAATGCGTAGCCATGGCGTGTCCGGCTCATTTTATCCCAAGTGGGCAACAACATTTATATTTTCTGAAATAAAACGAAAATTAAATGCATTAAATACTTTGCACAAACCTTTTTATCAGAATCGACCAAAAAATAGATAGATATGTATAATTAGAATTCAAAAATAATCACACCGATACAGTTCTATTTTTCAAGACACTAACACAAAGCGTCAAGAAAAACTGGGTTGGATGATACGATAGGAGTAGCCATGAAGAGAAATAAATATGAAATGAGTAGAAGTGATAAAGATAATATAATATGTTTAAGAATATGTACACCGTAATATTACATTCTGCTCTGGTGGAATCATTTCATGGTTCTTCACAGAAGAAGCCAAAGAAAGCAGAATGAATAACTTTGCGCATGAGAAATTATTTTTTTCCTTTTTGAAACTCCGCCCTTTCTTGTCAGGTGCTAAGCTCACATGCTTTGCTCTATTTTTCATTTTGGTTGACTGAATAAACTATAATAATCTTATTCTAATGCCAGATGAAATCTTTCGGAAAGCCGCTCACATGACACGGAAGAACTCAATAAACCCTTTTAGAGTTTTAAAGAAAAAACTACTTGGTATAACATACACTTGAACCGATTGAAACACAGGATGATAGGAAAAATACAGCACAGGGTCTAGGGGTGAGTAGTGAAATTGTATACGCTCCACTAGACATTGGCGGCAAATTCAAATTATAATTTTTTCAATTCGCTGTTTCACTGTGACATTTTGATACGCAGCTTAATTGGCTACTTTTTGAGCTGATTTATGCCCGTTTTTGCGCATTTTTGGCCAGTTTTTCGACTGTCTCGTATCTTTTCAAGATCAATTCTATTAACTAAATAAATAAAATTTTTAAATAAAAAATTTGTTTTGAGTTTCGCGCTAAAATTTTAGCTGATTTCAGCGGAGCGCGTTTATTTTCAGTACTCATCCCGAGACCATGTGATACTGTAACAGAATCGTAATGATATCTTCCGTGAAGTTTTTAGAAAATAACACTTTGGTATTTTCCGAAATTGCGAAACTCAAATTTCGGCTAAATAATTGCGCCCTGAGACGGATTTCCCACACTTCCTGCAACTCCTGCAGAATACTTATCCAGATTTTTGGAAAAAACTTCTCTGCCAAAACCTGCTGTCACCCATTTTCAGCTACTGCTTATAGTGTTTGTTGTGGTGGTTCCAGTAAAAATGTGGTAATTATTTTGAAATGTTAAACCACTGCATTAAGTTTAATAAAAACATCTACTGAAACTTGTCTGCGTTTCTATAAATACAAATGCTGTCAAATTTAATTATGCGTAACTTTGAAAACAGAACAATAGTTATGAATTGTTCAGTTTCGAACTCAAGATCGATAAATTTCCAGCCGCGGCCCACAATACGGTATTTATTGAGATCAACATTATTTCAAGGGAATATATGAGGAGTGTGGGGGAGTAAGAGGTGTGGTTGATCACAAAATTGAACAGGGAGAAAACAGAATATTCAGAAGTCGAAAACCAAATTTCTTTACATCCACTGTACAACTTGCGAACGTGTCTTCGATATTCCTTTTCCTCCTTCTTTCTTCCAGCGAGAAGAGTCTGAAAACCCGGTTTATAGGAAAAACTATAGGGAAAACACTTCTGTACACATTCTATGACAAAAACGTGATCATGTTTTGTTTTCAAATTTAAAAGTGGTGTCATCATGGAAAAAAGACCTATGACTCACTTGTAGTCGTCGTCATGCAGGATTTCGGGGCAGCAACAATCTCTTTCTGGTTTTTTTTTCAATTGACGGCAAGAAATAGTTGCCCAAACCTGGAAATGATTGCAATTTGTTGAATAGAGAAATAAAATTCACGAACATACCTCCTGACAGATCAACAAACCACTCCAAAACAAAAATAAATCAGAACTCCAAAAAATCACAACGATGGATTGCATTGTTTTAAGACGCTAGCACAAAGCATTGATGAATACCAGTAGATGGAAAATATGATATTGTGAACTTGCAGTATAAGGTAATAGCTAATAAAGTATGACGTGAATGAAAAGGGTAAGACTAACGTTACTTTCGAAATTGTTCTGATAAATTACATTTTGATCCAAAATTCTGCTCCTGGACCCGTCATTGAAGGTGCCAAGAATGCCAGAATAAGCAATTTCCTATATAAAAGTTTATATTCACAGAGTCAAGCTCCACATTTTTCTTTTCCCGCATGCCTCGTGATGTGCCTTCCTAAAATATTGGATCAGCTAGTGACTGCCATCTAGCTCTGAGCACCTGAATAAAAAAGGGGCAGTCTCCAAAAAGAAATAATAATTTCTCATGCATGAAGTTATTCATCATGGCTTCTTCGGTTTTTTCCGTGAAGAAAAAAAGTTTTCTTGAAGCAGGATGTAGTGTTTCAGTGTATACATGTTGAAACAAATAGCTTTATTTTTTTCACTGTTTCTTTCATATCCCTTACTTCGGTGACAACTATTATTCACTCAATGAACCCAGTTTTTTTTGACGCTTTGTGTTAGTGTCTTGAAAAACAGAACTGTATCGGTGTGATTCTTTTTGAATTCTAATATGTATATTTTATTCATTTTATGAGGAGAGGTTGGTGCATATTTCCTTGTTTTCAATTTTTTAACATCGGCTTTCAGATTCCAATCAAGATCGACTTTTTTTCTCTTTAGTGATGATCGTCTTCCAAAATAAAGCGTGTGCACCATGTAAGTTGATAGAATACCATTTGACTTTTTTCTTACAATAGAACTACTTCATATTTCAGACCTTCCTGACCTCAAGACCTCTTGCTATCGAAAAAATTGCAGCACTACTCATCAATTTCTGTTGCGCGGGACAACATTTAAAGATTAAAAAATAATAATTTCTAACAAATATTTTTTTCAATGTCTCATAATAAACTTATGATGAAAATAATTGTGATTCTCAAGTGGTTTTATGCTTACGCTTTTCAGTAATTGCATAAATTTGACTGAACAACTTGTTATTCACTTCTCTTCCAGTTTTCAGGCTTTACGTGTGCTTTATTTTGCTTTTTCTCAGTTACTAAACATTCTACTTAATTTGAATTGGATAATGAGTTAGGCTGTTTCGTGTTGTGATAGGAAATTCGAATATAGAGCGGGGGAGGAAACCAAACAGCAGGTGCGGGGAGCTTGAAATCAAGAAGGCTGTTCACATAACAACATTTTCCCTCCTCTAATTGAATATAACCGGGGTGCCGCAAAAGGTTTATTCAAATTTTGCGGTGTACCCTATACCCATGTTCATATGTGTTTCCAGAAGGACGGAAAAGGGGGATAAGAGACAGGTGTTACACCACCACCTCTAGGCGTATCCATGATTTTAGAACCTAGCGTGCACAGCAACCCCCAATTACTCTAAGCATAAGTCCGGGTGAATTTCCGAACGTGAATACAACCTTGAAGAGAAATAATTGGGAGTCGGAAGTTTGAGCTGTGTTGAGTTCTGGACTCGGTGTATAACACAAACAGGTTTTCTCCATTGTAGAATACGTATGTGAATGATGTCTCGGTAGTTAAACAACAAAAAAGACAACTGGCTTGCTGACTGACATTCTTTACCACGCAATCTATGCGCTTTTCAACTTCATTCGATGGAGACAGCATCATGCGTACCGGTAAAACACAATAGAATGACAGTCGGACAACTTCAGACGCTGATTACAACATCTATGAGTTGGAAACTCTCATAATAATAATTGCTTGTCATTTATGCCGGCACCAAATCAAAAATATTACTTTTTTGCCTAAAATGTGATCTGAGTTTGATGACTCATTCTTTCCAGCCCATCATCCTGTTTCTGAGTCCCCAAATTTATAACAATTGACCATCGATAAATTTGTTATTCATGAAGAAGAAAGGTCATTCTGCCAGATGTGACCAATCGAGTCTATGAATATAAACGAAACAATGAAACTCGATCTGGCGGACACACGGTGACACGAGGTGTTACGAGGGAACAGTTATGTTGTTAACCAAAATCTGAAGGTTGGTGTGCATCTGAAAAGTAAACAAAACTAGAGACAAGAGGGCGCAGACAGATGAGAGTGTAAGAGAGTGCAGAAGTTCAGAGAAAGGCGGAGCTTAGAACCAAAAGAAGGCGGAGCTTGGAAACAGTATAAATATGAATAGAAATAGAAACAACTCATTCGACTCTCAGGTACACTCCCGGATATGTGAACCACCCTTACAATACCTATTGATTTTCTTTGAAACCTAAATTATTATTTCTATATTATTTATTATTTATTCTAAATGGAGACTTCTGTCAAAGGACGTTTGAGGTTAGTTCTGGGGTTGGTAAATGATGAAAATAGAGTTGAACACTAATTTCGACAAGAAATTTTAGTTTCTACAATAACAGTCAGCAGTCTACAAACCTCAGTGGTTGTAGTTATACGACATCATTTTGCATTACTTGAACTTGAGTTTGTTTTTAAATTCTGCAAATCAAAAGAGTGTTTTCCTAGTGAAAAGGGATTTTATAATGTAACTCCATCTCTTCGCACGATTTTTCTCCCCTCCACTTACTGTTTTCAAATTTTTTTTGGCGCTAGTCAATTTCTGCCTTCTGTCTGCTTTGCAATGCCTCCCCCCTCTGCGCTTCAGACATCAAAAAGCCTTGACCGCCAGTTTCCCGTCACATAACCTCTAAAACTAGCCAACCTCCTTTTTGAGTCTAGTGACTCACAAACGATAGTACTTGGCGGTATTTTCTTTTGATGTGAACTATTCAAACTGAGAATCAATTAAAAGAATGTCCTTAGGTGCAATGAGTACAAAAAATAATGGAGGTACAGGAGAGGACTTGAAGAGAATGGGAATGGGATGATTTTAAGAGGATTAGTAGACTAACTAAAAAGGGCTCCGGCACAATTCGCAACGAGACGTTTCGCAGCCGAGACATTCCGCAACGAGACATTTCGCAGCCAGTCATTTCGCAGCGAGACATTTCGCAGCCGGACGTTTCGCAGCCGGACATTTCGCAGCTATGCGTTCTAGAGCCCTTATTTGCCCGTTTTTTCAGTGATATCTTGACTTTTTCGGATAATTAATAGTTCTAGAAGTCATAAAAACCATTGTTTTGTAGTTTTCACGAAGGGGACCACAAGAAATTTTGTCCGAAAAACGAAAAAAAATGTTTTTTTCAAAAAAGTTTGAAACCGTTTTTATGGTAGAACTAGTAGTTCAACCAAAATTTTAAAGTTCAGAAAATGACAAAAACCTCTACTTCTATGAAAAAAAAACAGTTGAAACTTTTTCAAAAAAAAATTTTTTTTGGTTTTTCGGACAAAATTTCTTGTGGTTCCCTTCGTGAAAACTACAAAACAATGGTTTTTATGACTTCTTAAACTATTAATTATCCGAAAAAGTCAAGTTATCACTGAAAAAACGGGCAAATTAAGGCTGTAGAACACATAGCTGCGAAATGTCCGGCTGCGAAACGTCTGGCTGCGAAATGTCTCGCTGCGAAATGACTGGCTGCGAAATGTCTCGTTGCGGAATGTCTCGGCTGCGAAACGTCTCGTTGCGAATTGTCCCGGAGCCCTAAAAAGGATTTCAAAATTGGGATAAAAGAGAAAATGGGAAACATTAGCAGTAATGGCGTTTCATAATGGTATTGTAGCTAGAAGTTGGCGTAATGGATAGCATTACTATTAGAATTATATAAGCGGGTGAGCTGGGATTCGACGGGAAAATAGAGGAGATTCTCGAAAATGTGGGGATAATTCCACTGATAAATATTGTAGAAACTAAAATTGTTTGATTATCTTAGTGTTTTTAGAATGCTTTTTAGAATTCAACAAAGCCTCTTCTGAATTTTTTTTGAAAATATTCTCGACTGCGTTTCATAATTCTCTTCAGTTTTCTTTTTGATATCCAAAATTTTCGAATTTAGCCCACCATGGACAACAACAACACTTTCACCCCCATCAATGTCTTCCTCATCTGGCAGATCCTTTACCAGCTCGTGGTAAATGCAGATAGAAGTGAGTTTCAAAACTATTTTCTTCAAAAACAACAAGTTTTTAGGAAGAGAGCGAGAAGAGCTCTGCCGGGGCTTCCCGAGACCAGCAGGGCTGGAACTGGACCAAGAAGGCCCCACAGCCTTCACTCAAGTGACCGCCGGAACTCCCGGTAAGTTGACATCCCATTGAAACAAACTTTCAATAAGTTTGTATTACAGCCCCACCAGTTCTCTTCGTGTGCGAGGAACCCGTCGGTGCTCAAAACCCGACCAGAGAAGTCCCGGGCAGCTCAGCAGCTGGGGATTCAGAGATCATCTCCCTGCTGCTCATCGCCCTCAACTGCCTCCACCCGCCAACAGGTACATCTTTTTGATTGAAAATTGAATGGTTTAAATGGGAATAATCAACATTTCTTTTTTAGGAGTCACCGTAGAAGGATCCGAAGGAAGCGGTGGACCATCTCGCCACCAGAAACGAAGGATTTATATAATTTAACTTCTTATATTTATTTCCCATTTAATAAAAATATGTATTAAAAAGTCTATGAATCGTGATACCTGTTTCTTCCATAATCTCTTACCAAGAGAATGTGAGATATTTTCTCTCCCCATTACTTTCAGATGTCACAGAGAGATTCAAACGCAGAGTACGCACCAGAAATATTCCTGAAAACGCAAATCTGGTAGAAATGGATACGACTACAAAGCAAAATTTGCATTTCTTATTGTAGTTATTATGTTTTCCACTGCGGAGTAAGCCCTTTTCTGATCTGGTTTCATAGGGTTACTAGTTAGATGAAAAGAGGGGTTTGACAAACAGGTGTTCCGATTTTAACCACTCAAAACGAGTTGATGTTTACTTTGGGAAAAAAAATCGAACAAATTGAATGTGATGACTCAACCATATTTTCGAATTTTCAAATGTTTCTCTCTCAATCATTGCTTGTCACAGTCTTGAATGATGTCGGTCTGGCTTGCTCATGGTTGTGACAGAATGATATTTAATTGAAACCAAGTGGTCATCATCTAAACGCATCTAAAAAGTAAACAACACTAGTGATAATGGAGAAAAAGGAGGGTGCAGAGAAACGAGCGGAAGAACATCGTAGAGATTTTCTCCTTCGACGAGAGAGTGAGAGAGTGCTACATTGCCGAAGGAGGCGGCGCGTAGAAACAAAGAAGGGCGGAGCTAGAAAACACTACATATAGGAAACGAAAAAGAGGTTATTCATAGGACTTCGAGAATTGCTACCGGCATGCAGTTCGCCACAATTGTATATATTCTTTGATTATTTTTGAATTCTAACTGTTTATTTTTTGTAATCTTGACAGGTTAGTTATGGGACAAAGTTGTTCAAAAAACAATAATGTCCATGAAATTTATTTTTTCAAGTGAGTATATAATAAAATTGCAGTTTCCATTGGTGTCCTCCGATATGGAGCGTCGCAATTGAAGAAAGGAGCATCTCCACAATAGAAGGTTAGTTTTTTCAAAAACGTTGAGTTTAAATTAATAAAGAAAATAGTTAACTTGAAAGTCGAAGTAAATTTTCGAAAATATTGAATTGGAAATCGTAGTATAACAACTGGTTGTTTTCTCAAACTCACGATCGTCGAGAAACAAGTTTATTTCCCCTAGCTGAGGTTCAGTTCGAAAATTCGACTTTATTTTTGAACATAATCTAAAACTCAAGTGTACAATAGATTCTCGTCTATTTTTGATGAAAAATTCGAACATTTTCAAAAACAAAAGTTGTGCACGCCTTATGAATCAAGGCCGACGGGGTCGACGGAGAGTTTGTAAATCTGAAAAATAGAGAAATGTAGAAAAATAGAGGAAAATATACTTTTACATCTCATGAATAACCCAATTAGTCATCCGTTCCCAAACCGACTGCTATTTTTAGTGTTGTTAGTAACCGTTCGTCGATTTCGCAAGGTCTCCCCCTCTCCTTCCCTCCTTACACATCAAAGATACGTCACCGCATAGTCTCCCGCCAAAAATAGGCACTCTCCAAGAAACCACCCGACTTTTCGGTAGTCCCCCTTACACATCAAATAGACATGTACGCCAATTTCCCCGACAAAAAACACACTCTCAAAGAAATTACCCGACCTTTCGGTAGTCTTGAGTTCCATGAGTCACAAACAATAAGATTAGACGGTGGTCCCTTTGATATAAATTGAATACCGTCAATCGGTAAATAGAGGTGGCCCCGGTAGCTAATGTTCGAAGAACAATATCTCAATTGTCTTGAGAGCTGTCAAATTATTTCCATTCCATGAGAGAGGCCCTTTTTTGACACTTTGAAGCCTAATAACTCGTTTTAGACGAATTTTCGGACCTGGATCCAAGAGACTTTTCTCTTTTCCGTAAAATTCTGAGTCGATCCATATCAAAGAATTTTGATTTTTGGAATGCCGTAGTCCCCCTTCAAGTGTACGATAGATTTTTGACAATTTTTGATGAAAAATTTGAACATTTTCGAAAGAAAGTATGAATTAAGGCCGACTGGGTCGGACAGAGTTTTCGCAAATCTGAAAAATAGAGGAAAATATACTTTTACATCTCATGAATAACCCAATTAGTCATTCGTTTCCCAACCGACTGCTATTTTTAGTTTCTTTAGTAATCGTTTGTCTATTTAGCAAGGTCTTCCCCTTTCCTTTTCCAACTGAAGAACATTTTTAAATGGGAAATACATATTTTCCTTTTTCAGAAAAGTTTGTGACAAAAAAAGAGCTGCAAGAATCTATTCGGACCAAATCCGAAAAGTGGGCGGAGGAGAAAGCAAAGTGGGAAAAAGAGGTCCAAACCACGAAAAGTGAATTGGAAACCACCAGAAGAGAGCGAGACGAAAGGAAGGAGCAGGTGGATGGCCTGGAGGAAGGAAAGAAGAGTTTGGAAGAGAAGGTGGCGGCGCTAGAAAAAGAGATGGAGAGAATGAGACAAAATCATGAAGTTGAATTGAATGCTGGAAGGGAGGCGAAAAAGAACATCGAGAAGAAACGAGATGAGCTCCAACAAGAAGTCACAGGGCTGAAGAGTGAGAACGCAGGTTTGAAAAATTGCGTCGCGGGAAAAGATGACGAGCTTGCATCCAAAGACGCTCTTCACAAATCGGAAATGGAGGAAAAGAATATGGAAGTGGAGAACATGAGAGCAGAAAATCAAGGTCAAAGCGCTCAGATGGATTCCATGAAAGCCAGGATCTTGCAGCTGGAGCAGGCGAATCGTCAGCTCATCACCCAACGCGATCAGACCGCCGCCCATCATCAGACTCAAATGGAAGGAAAGGACGAGGAAATTGAAAAAGTGAAGGAAGAGGCTGCATTGAAAGAAGCGAGATTGAATAATGAAATGGAGAGAATTAGGATGCTGTGCACTGAAATATTGGATAAGTCTCAAGAAGATCAAGAAAAGGAAGAAGCGGACAGAAAAGTGCTTGAGCAAGAACGAGAAGCTGCAATGGAGGATCTGAGAGAGAACAACAAAAGACTCGAAAGAAAATGGAGACACAATCCAAGCAATTCGAACTGTTTGGCGAGCAACGTGAGTTTCAGTTGGAAAATAAAAATCTCAAACTGAGTATTTGATTAATTTAGATCGGAAACTGGTGGCAAGCTTTGAGAGTTGTTTCCCATCGACGTCATCCGCCGGACCATCAAAGAATGACAAAGACGACCAGGAGGAGCCAGCTGTGAGTTTTACATTTGAATTTTTATTAGTAAGAAGAATATGAATCGAGTAGTAGGGCTTCCATCCAGACAGGGTAATAATCGGGGATCAGCTACTTCCCCGGGGACTAGTTTTAATACCTTTACCATGCTGTGGCCAACATTCCAGTTTTAAATTTCAAACGAAAAAGCGAAAACGCGAATTTTAGTAATGATCGACTTCCAAAAATACCGTGTGCACCATGTAAACTGATAGAATTCCAATTGACTTTCTTCAAACAATAGAACTACTCCATATTTCATCAAAGTGTTTTTTCAGACCTTACTGACCTCAAGACCCGTTGGTATCGAAAAAATTGCCGCACTACTCATCAATTTCTGTTGCCCCGGACAACATTTAAAGATAAAAAATAATAATTTCTAACAAATATTTTTTTCAATGTCTCATAATAAACGTATGATGAAAGTAACTTTGATTCACGAGTTTTTTCATGCTTGCGCTTTTCAGGAATCGCATAAATTTGACTGAACGAGTTGTGTTTGACTTCACTTCCAGTTTTCAAGCTTTAAGTGTCTTTTTTTGCTTTTTTCTCAGTCACTAAACATTCTACTTAATTTTAATTGGATAATGAGTTAGGCTGTTTCGTGTCGTGATAGAAAATTTGAATAACGAGCGGGGAGGAAACCAAACAGCAGGTGCGGAGACCTTGAAATTAAGAAGGTTGTTCACATAACAACATTCTCCCTCCTCTAATTGAAAATAGCCGGGGTGCCGCAAAAAATTCATTAAAATTTTGTGGTGTCCGCTATATGCTCACTTGTGTTTCCAGAAGGACGGAAAAGGAGGGTAAAGGACAGGTGTTACACCACCACCTTTGGGCGTATCCATGATTTTAGATCCGGGTGTGCACAGCAACCCCCTAATTACTCTTAGTAAAGCTCCGGGTGGTTTTCACCTCTGATTCTACAAACAAGGAGAGAAATAATTGGGAGACGGAAGTTTGAGCTGTGCTGAGTTCTGGACTCGGTGTATAACACAAACAGGTTTTCTCCATTGTAGAATACGTATGTGAATAATGTCCCGGTAGTTAAACAACAAAAAAGACAACTGGCTTGCTGACTGACATTCTTTACCACGCAATCTATCCGTTTTTCGACCGGTAAAACACAATTGTATTGCAGTTGGACAAATTCAGACATTTTTTCTCAGACATTTCAGACACTAATTACAACATCTATGAGTTGGGAATTCATTATAAAAATAATTTTTTCTTCTTCTATGCCGTCTCAAAATCTGAAACATGATTTTTTCCCTCTAATGTGATTTGTGTTTGATGACTCATTCTTTCAAACTCATCATCTTGTTTCTGAGTCCCCAAATTTATAACAATTGACCATCGATAAATTTGTTATTCATGAAGAAGAAAGGTCATTCTGCCAGTTGTGACCAATCGAGTCGATGAATATAAACAAAATAATGAAACTCGATCTGGCGTACACAGAGTGACACGAGGTGTTACGAAAAAACAGTTATGTCGTTGACCAAAATCTGATGGTTGGTGTGTCTGAAAAGTAAACAAAACTAGAGACAAGAGGGCGCAGATAGACTAGAATGTAGGAGAGTGCAGCAGTTCAGAGAAAGGCGGAGCTTAGAACCTAGAGAAGGCGGAGCTTGAAAACAGTATAAATATGAATCGAAATAGAAACAAGTCATTCGACTCTCAGGTACACTACCGGACATGTGAACCACTCCTATCCCCCTTGATTTTCTTTGAAACCTAAATTATTATTTCTATATTATTTATTTATTACTTATTCTAAAATGGAGACTTCTGTCACTGGAGGTTTGAGGTTAGTTCTGGGGTTAGTATATACTGAACATGGAGTGGAGATTTAAAAGAAAAATTTTAGTTTCTTCAAACTCACACAAAATCAAAATTTCAACTGACACAAAATCTTCAAAAATGAGCCTGCAACCCTCAAAACATGTAGTAAAGCATCCTTTTAGTGAAACCTGGGTTTCTATTTTTTAATTTTCGAATGAATTTTTGGGAAAAATTCAAATAAGGATACTTTTTCAACTTCTAATCTTCTCCTTCCCCCTTCTTATTTTTTGCGCTTGTCGATATCGAACTTTCGTCTATTTACCAATGCCTCCCCCATTTCCGCTTCAGACATCAAAAAGCCTTGACCGCTAGTTTCCCACCAAGTCACCTCTAAAACAAACCAACCTCCCTTTTGAAAGCCTTGAGTCTAGTGACTCACAAACGATAGTACTTGGCGGTATTTTCCTTTGATGTGAACTATTCGAAGTGAGATTTAATAAGGACAATGTCGTTAGTCCCAATGAGTAGAAAAAAAATAGTAGGGGAACAGGAGAGGGCTGGGAGAGAATGGGGTGTTTTGAAAACGATAAGTAGACTAATTAAAATATTTCGGAAATGGGATAAAAGAGAAAATGGGTAACATTAGCAATGGGATTAGAAAATAGTCATAGGGTGACGGGGAGGTTGAGAGGGGTCTAGCTGGTGTTTTAGAGTAAGGTAATGGGTAGAAGTACTATTAGAATGGAATAAGCGGGTGAGCTGGGATGTGACTGGAAAATAGAGCATATTTTCAAAAATGTGTGTGTATTTTCGAGTAAATTTTTGGGAAAAATTCAAATAAGGATACTTAGAAAGATATGCAAACACCGGAATAGGATCACAGATAATAAGTTTTGCTGAGTTTTTTAGAAAAATCTTTCAAGAGTAGCTCAATCGGTTGAAATTTCAGACAACTCCACACCTGCAACACGTCAAGTAAACGTTGAGCAATTGGAAGAATCTCCAGAAGCAGTATCGTTTTCCAAAATCATTCGAGATATTGAAAATCAGAATCGTCGTGAATATTTCGAAGCACTCAGTCGCCGCGAGGATTCTGTGATTTATATAATTTATATTCATTTATTTATTTCCTACAACCATATCACACCACATCAAAATAATTATAATTGTTTTAAATTTTTGTGTTAATAAACTGTTTTTTTAATAGAAGTTGTTAAATTTTGTTATTTTCAGATTGCCAAGTAAGAATAATTTAGAATACAACGTTAGTTTTTGTTGGTGTTGTCTTGGCTTCTTTCCTTTCGCGTCGTCATCGTTGTCATCGTCGTTCTCGTTATTTGCATGAATACCTACATTCTTGCAGGTCTCTTTCTAGCGGACAGTTCTTTTTCATGACCCCATTATTCGAAAAAAACATTCATCTTTCATTTTTGCAATCTTTCCTAATATCGTACGTCAGGTATTGCGCCAAATTAGGAGAGAATTAGCGGTCTCGCGTTAAGTGAAAAACAGTTTTCTCTAATTTTTCAAGTCTCTAATCAAATAAACAGCAATTGATTCATAGCGAGTGTCTTACTTTAGCAGTAATCTCAGTATGATTTCACTTGAAATTATCAGTCTATCTAGTGAAGATCGTCCTCGAAACTGAAACAACATCTTTCGCGTCGTTGTTTGTGTGCTAAACCTCGTTAAAACAAAACTTTGATACCTAGGAACGTCATTAATACAACTGAAATATCATCAAAACATTCTTCAAAATATTGTCTCAGTGAGTTTTGAAGCATCCCTCAGAACAATAAGTTTTTTTAGTTTGAAAAAAATTTCAATGAAAAAACCTCGGAGGGGAGGCGCCACCGAAGCCGTTCCGCTGACATTCATATACGCCTTCCACTCTCGATATGAATATGGCCGGCATAGCTCAACTGGTTAAGCTGCCGGCCACGGATCAGATGTTCCGAGAATCGAACCCCCAAATGACGAGCACAGTTTCAGCTGGTGGTTGTCGATCGAGGAGTGCATAAGCAAAAGTCGGAGGACTACCAGAAATACTCCGGAACATACGACTCTGGTAGAAATGGATACGACTACAAAGGAAAATTTGCATTTCTTATTGTAGTTATTATGTTTTCCACTGCGGAGTAAGCCCTTTTCTGATCTGGTTTCATAGGGTTACTAGTAAGATGAAAAGAAACGGTTGAAAAACAGTTGTTCTGATTTTAACGACCCAAAACGGGTTGATGTTTACTTTGGGAAAAAATCGAACAAATTGAATGTGATGACTCAACCATATTTTCAAATTTTCAAATGTTTCTCTCTCAATCATTGCTTGTCACAGTCTTGAATGATGTCGGTCTGGCTTGCTCATGGTTGTGACAGAATGATATTTAATTGAAACCAAGTGGTCATCATCTAAACGCATCTAAAAAGTGAACACAACTACAGATAATGGAGAAAAAGGAGGGTGCAGAGAAACGAGCGGAAGAACATCGTAGAGATTTTCTCCTTCGACGAGAGAGTGAGAGAGTGCAGCACTGCCAAAGGAGGCGGCGCGTAGAAGCAAAAAAGGGCGGAGCTAGAAAACACTACATATAGGAAACGAAAAAGAGGTTATTCATAGGACTTCGAGAATTGCTACCGGCATGCAGTTCGACCCAAATGTATATATTCTTTGATTATTTTTGAATTCTAACTTTTTATTTTTTGTAATGTTGACAGGTTAGTTATGGGATACAGTTGTTCAACAGACACTAATATCCATGAAATTTATTTTTTCGACTGAGTATATAATAAAATTGCAGTTGCCATCGGTGTCATCTGATAAGGAGCGTCGCAATTGAAGAATGGAGCATCTCCCCAAAAGAAAGTTAGTTTTTTTCAAAAACGTTAAGTTTAAATTAGTAAAGAAAATAGTTAACTTGAAAATCGACGTAAATTTTTGAAAATATCAAATTGGAAATCGTAGTATAAGTACTGGTTCTTTTTTCAAACTCACGATAGTCGAGAAACAGGTTTATTTACCCGACGAGAACTGTCACGTGTCCCTCCGCAGAGAATACTTAAATTGAAAATTGAATATGTCGTTCAAAAAACGTAGTTTGATTGTCTGACACCTATCTCTCTCTCAATTGATAAGATTCTCTCTTCCTCTTCTTTTCCCCAAATTCCGACTGCATAATTGGTAAAGGTTCGGGAGAAAACAGTTGATAAGAAAGAATAGAGAATTGATTAATGTGAACTGTGATGTTCGGTCTGTCGGTGTGTTCGGATGTTCTGGTGCCCTTTGACTGAATACATGTTCTTTCCTGGCGTTTTTTTCAATAAGCGAAACCAGCTTTTCCCCTTTTAGACCTCCCCTTTTTTTGAACTTTTTCCCCAAAGAAGAACTGCATCTATCTCTTTTTCTCTAGACAGAACTTTGTGTCAGTGTACATATATCAGTTTTTGTTTCGTAGTCGATTGGGAATATAAGTGATACGATGAGAGAGTGTATGCACAGGGGTGCGCGACGCAAGGTGGCTTAAACGCGCTCCGTCGCTCGGCGATTGGCACGGTGCCAAAAACAGACTTGGCTGAGGGCCAAGTTCAAATTCAGCGTGTGTTTGTCGTATCTTCAAGGTCGGTAAATTCAAAACTTTTCGATGCGGACCTTACGTCTCGCACCCCTGTGTGTATGTGTGTTTCTTATTGGAGGAGAAAAGATTAGAAAGGCTGGCGTGTCGGAGGCGCGATTTGATTTAAAGAAATCGTCTAGAAAAGGTCACTATTTGTAGTTTCGGAAAGTTGATTATTTTGACAATTTCAAAATTCGTGAAAATGGAGGAGCTGGGGCGCTTGAGACGCGTACGACTTATAGGAACAGTAGTTGTTTTGAATGGACTTGTCATGGGCCGAAATCAAAAATATTCTCAGTCTGGTTTTTGTATGCATCTCAAATCATGGGTTTGATTTCTTGATCTTTTAGATTATTCATGATCAGTTTATTGTTTTGATCATTCATTTTTTCCACAATTCCCATAAAATATGAGTCATAAAACCCCCCGTTCCCATATCTTTTTTTCTCCGACCACACTCTCTCGCCTCCCAAGAATGGTATAAACACGGGCCTCCTCTCGGGAGGAAAATCACCCGACGAGTTTTATTTTATATGAGTTTCACAGAGCAAAAATGCTGATTTTTTTTAGTTGATCATTTTCTTGTAGGGAAACTACTTTGAAAGTTACAGCCCGTAAAAGTAATTTCTCCATGAAACCATAAAAGCGAACTTTTGAAGCTTTTTCACTTTGACAACCTGTAACTTCCAAAATAGTGTCCTTACAAAAAAATGATCAACAACAAAAATAATGTGCTCTTTTTGCTCTGTTCAGTTCATACAAAATTGAGTTTATCGGACAATTAGGTGACACCAAAATACACTTTCAAAGTTGGTCATTTTCCTTTTGAGCGGTACTGTATTTTCAATCACAAACTAGAACAAACCAATTTTTTTTCTATATTTCACAAACTCCGAAAAACCTAGACAAATGCTCCCTCGACATATGCTCCTGCCAACCTCTAAATTATCTTTCCGGCACACGCACACCACGACGAAAAGGACAGCGAAACCAGTGCTCTCTTTCTACTTCCATAACCTTCCATAATGAATTTTCCTAATCCGTTTCCCTACCTATCTCCCCAATTAATGTACCTCTATGCTTATTCGAACACCGCCCGTCCCTCCTCTTTCACCCGTCGTAGTTGGGAAATAGAGAAGAGAACGCTTGTTACACATTAGACAGAATAAGGAGTAAGCGAATCTTTCGTTTTCATAGACTGGCAGGCAGCTGTCATGAGAAGAGAGGGTTCATCTATCTTTTTGTCAGTTTTCTCTTTCTGTTCCTAAATGGATGATGTACTTTTCGGGCATTGGAAATGAAAGAGTCTAGAAGTGCATAAAAACCTGGAGAGAGATTTGTTGAGATTCCAGATTAGAAACATGAACTCATTTCAGCCATCCTATATCGAGCTCCTCCAGATTAATTCTTTCCAATTTTTGAATTGAAATCTAATCCGTAATCTTCACTCAACCTTCACTACTTTTTCTTACTTTCTCAATTTTTAAATTTTCAGGTGTGACCCAATCATGTCAAAACGAGTCTCTGAAGTTTCAACCAACACCAAGGATCCTCAACAGGGAGCCGCGTCGAATAGGTCCTTCAGACCAGAAGCCTCATCGATCCCGGTCGGAAATGATACGGTCGATCCGGTCTACATCGGACCCCCGATGAGCAGACTACACATGATGTAGATGACCACTGGATTTTATGGAACCACAGTTCAGCCTGACATTGTCAGTGCTCACGGTCAGTCACTCGGCCCCGAGTCAGATGACTCTGTGAATAGTGAGTTAAAATTCTTATAGGACATACATATAATTCAACAACATTACATTTCCAGCTCGCCGAGTCGCGGAACCATCAAGGACTTCACCAGACAGATCTAACTGTGTTGAGCCACCCAAGAAATGCGGATCAACTACCGAGTGTGACCGATCTTCAGACGTCAGCCTCAACATGTAATCAAGTCGTCGCAAGACCTATCCTAACAATCTAGCTATTTTCAGTGGCACAGACATTCGTGACAGCCTATGAGGAGTACTGTCGAATATTTGGAAGACAACAATAACTTTCCAACTGACGCAGACACCTCTTCGGAACATTCACAAGTCAAAGCTACGCACGGGCTAGTCCATACAACCGTTTGCATTTATAACTTTTCCGGCATTCTTCATTTCTCCTGCTCTGAATACTCTCGTTTCGGTTATTTTACTTTTTAGACTTTTTTAATTTTTTGATGAAACGACTATCGTTTTCGTAATTTCTAACTATTTTTGTCTTATAATAAATGTATTATGAAAACAACTTTGGTTCACAAATTTTTTATGCTTGCGCTTTTCAGGAATCGCATGAATTTGACTGAACGACTTGTGTTTGACTTCACTTTCAGTTTTCAAGCTTTACGTGTCCTTTTTTTGCTTTTTTCTCAGTTACTAAACATTCGACTGAATTTGAATTGGATAATGCGTTAGGCTGTTTCGTGTCATGATAGGAAATTTGAATATAGAGCGGGGGAGGAAACCAAACAGCAGGCGCGGAGACCTTGAAATTCTGAAGGTTGTTCACATAACAACATTCTCCCTCCTCTCATTGAATATAGCCGGGGTGCCGCAAAAGGTTCATTAAAATTTTGTGGTGTCCGCTATATGCTCACTTGTGTTTCCAGAAGGACGGAAAAGGAGGGTAAAGGACAGGTGTTACACCACCACCTTTGGGCGTATCCATGATTTTAGATCCGGGTGTGCACAACAACCCCCAATTATTCTTAGTATAGCTCCGGGTGATTTTCACATTTGAATTTACAAACTAGGAGAGAAATAATTGGGAGACGGAAGTTTGAGCTGTGATGAGTTCTGGACTCGGTGAATAACACAAATAGTTTTTCTCCATTGAATAATACGTATGTGAATAATGTCCCGGTAGTAAAACATCGGAAAAGACAACTGATTTGCTGGCTGACATTCTTTACCACACTATATATCCGTTTTTCGACTTCATTCGGTGGAGACAGCATTATGCATACCGGTACAACACAATTGTATTGCAGTCGGGCAATTTCAGACATTAATTACAACATCTATGCGTAGGAAACTCATCATAAGAAGAATCGGTTGTCTTTTATGCCGCCTCGAAATCTGTAGCATTACGCTTTTCCCCTCTAATGTTATTCGTGTTTGATGACTCATTCTTTCCAGCCCATCATCTTGTTTCTGAGTCCCCAAATTTATAACAATTGACCATCGATAAATTTGTTATTCATGAAGGAGAAAGGTCATCCTGTCAGATGTGACCAATCGAATCTATGTATATAAACAAAGTAATGAAACTCGATCTGGCGTACACAGAGTGACACGAGGTGTTACGAAAAAACAGTTATGTTGTTAACCAAAATCTGAAGGTTGGTGTGTCTGAAAAGTAAACAAAACTAGAGACAAGAGGGCGCAGACAGACTAGAATGTAGGAGAGTGCAGCAGTTCAGAGAAAGGCGGAGCTTAGAACCTAGAGAAGGCGGAGCTTGGAAACAGTATAAATATGAATCGAAATAGAGACAACTCATTCGACTCTCAGGTACACTACCGGACATGTGAACCACTCCTATCCCCCTTGATTTTCTTTGAAACCTAAATTTATTATTTCTATATTATTTATTTATTACTTATTCTAAAATGGAGACTTCTGTCAATGGAGGTTTGAGGTTAGTTCTGGGGTTAGTATATACTGAACATGGAGTGGAGATTTATAGGAAAAATCTTAGTTTCTTCAAACTGACACAAAATCTTCAAAAATAAGCCTGCAAACTTAAAAACATACAGTAGAACATCCTTTTAGTAAAACCTGGGTTTCTATTCTTTCATTTCGTTGGAAACGAATCAATTTTTGGGAAAAAAATACGTTTTCATATCAAAAAACAGTTTTCCTAATAGAAGGGGATCTTCTAATGTTCTCCTTCCCTCTTTTTACTTTTTGCGCTTGTCGATATCGAACTTTTGTCCAGTTTTCAATGTCTCCCCCTCTTTCCGCATAACACATCAAAAAGCCTTGACCGCTAGTTTCCCACCAAGTCACCTCTAAAACAAGCCAACCTCCCTTTTGAAAGCCTTGAGTCTAATGACTCACAAACGATAGTACTTCGCGGTATGTTCCTTTGATGTGAACTATTCAAACTGAGATTCGATTAAGACAATGTCGTTAGTCGCAATGACTTCAAAAAATTGTAGAGAAACAGGAGAGGGTTGGGAGAGTATGGGAATTGGACGATTTCAATACAATTAGTAGACTAATTAAAAATAATTTCGAAATTGGAATGGAGAGAAAATGGGTAACATTAGCAGTAATGGCATAGTGCAGATTCAAAAAAGGAACAAAATTGTGGGAATAGAAAATGGTCACAGGGTTACAGGGCGGTTGAGAGGGGTCTAGCTGGTGTTTTAGAGTAAGGTAATGGGTAGAAGTACTATTAGAATTATATAAGCGGGTGAACTTGAACTTGACGGGAAAATAGAGGGGATTCCTGTAATTGTGGGAATGATTCCACTGATTAATATTGTAGAAACTAAAATTGTTTGATTATCTTAGTGCTTTTAGAATGCTGACGACTAGGCCATGATAGATATGTACTGTAGAAATGGACATTTTCCGTTTCATGATTCTCTTTGGTATTGATTTTTGATATCCAACATTTTCGAATTTAGCCCACCATGGACAACAACAACACTTTCACCCCCATCAATGTCTTCCTCATCTGGCAGATCCTTTACCAGCTCGTGGTAAATGCAGATAGAAGTGAGTTTCAAAACTATTTTCTTCAAAAACAACAAGTTTTCGGGAAGAGAGCGAGAAGAGCTCTGTCGGGGCTTCCCGAGACCAGCAGGGCTGGAACTGGACCAAGAAGGCCCCACAGCCTCCACTCAAGTGACCGCCGGAACTCCCGGTAAGTTGACATCCCATTGAATCGTTCAATAAGGTTTTATTTTAGAACCTCCTATCCTCTTTGTCTGTGAAGGCCCCGTCGGTGCCGAAAACCCCACCAGAGAAGTCCCGGGCAGCTCAGCAGCTGGGGGTTCTCTAATCATCTCCCTGCTGCTCATCGCCCTCAACTGGCTCCACCCGCCAACAGGTACATCTTTTTGATAGAAAATTGAATAGTTTAAATGAGAATAATCAACATTTCTTTTTCAGGAATCACCGTCGAAGGATCCGAAGAAAGCGATGGGCCTGGCTCTGCGCCCTCTACATCTGGTCCAGCAACATCACCCAACGAACATGAAAATGGTATGATCTTTCTCCTTTCGATTTATATAAAATAAGTTTCCTTTTCAGGCTCATTTCCAGCAGACGAAGACCAACCGGGACCATCACGCCGTCACACCCCGAGCCAGAAGCGAGGGACGTTGTAAGCCAAACGACGAAAGGTGAGCTTTAAAACCAAAAAGTTTATGCCTATGTTTAATTGTATTTTTTGCAGAGGACCCTCGACTGGCTCAACTGATGGAGGAAAACGAGAGACTGAAGAAGGAGAATGAGGAGAAGGGTTAGAGAGATATGGGAAAGGACACCGTAAAATATTTTACTAGTTTCAGAGAAAAAGTTGAAAAAGGCCGATGAAGAGCGCGAGAAGGAATTATATAATTTTATTTTTTATATTTATTTCCCATTCAATAAAAATATGTATTAAAAAGTCTTCGAATCATGAAACCTGTTTCCTCCATAAGCTCTTACCAAGAGAATGTGAGATATTTTCTTTCCCCATTACTTTCAGATGTCACAGAGAGATTCATACGCAGAGTACGCACCAGAAATATTCCGGAAAACGCAAATCTGGTATAAATGGATACGACTACAAAGGAAAATTTGCATTTCTTATTGTAGTTATTATGTTTTCCCCTGGGAAGTAAGCCCATTTCTGTTCTGGTTTCCTAGTGTTTCTAGTTTGATAAAAGGTAGGCGTCAGAGAAACTGGTGTTCGGGTTCATGATCACTTTTGAAAAAAAAAACATATCGAACTAACTGAATGTGATGACTAAGCCTAATCTTGTTTTCGAATTTTCAAATTTCTAACTCTAAATCATGGTTGTGACAGAATGATATTTAATTGAAACCAAGTGGTCATCATCTAAACGCATCTAAAAAGTAAACAACACTAGTGATAATGGAGAAAAAGGAGGGTGCAGAGAAACGAGCGGAAGAACATCGTAGAGATTTTCTCCTTCGACGAGAGAGTGAGAGAGTGCTACATTGCCGAAGGAGGCGGCGCGTAGAAACAAAGAAGGGCGGAGCTAGAAAACACTACATATAGGAAACGAAAAAGAGGTTATTCATAGGACTTCGAGAATTGCTACCGGCATGCAGTTCGCCACAATTGTATATATTCTTTGATTATTTTTGAATTCTAACTGTTTATTTTTTGTAATCTTGACAGGTTAGTTATGGGACAAAGTTGTTCAAAAAACAATAATGTCCATGAAATTTATTTTTTCAAGTGAGTATATAATAAAATTGCAGTTTCCATTGGTGTCCTCCGATATGGAGCGTCGCAATTGAAGAAAGGAGCATCTCCACAATAGAAGGTTAGTTTTTTTCAAAAACGTTGAGTTTAAATTAATAAAGAAAATAGTTAACTTGAAAGTCGAAGTAAATTTTCGAAAATATTGAATTGGAAATCGTAGTATAACAACTGGTTGTTTTCTCAAACTCACGATCGTCGAGAAACAAGTTTATTTCCCCTAGCTGAGGTTCAGTTCGAAAATTCGACTTTATTTTTGAACATAATCTAAAACTCAAGTGTACAATAGATTCTCGTCTATTTTTGATGAAAAATTCGAACATTTTCAAAAACAAAAGTTGTGCACGCCTTATGAATCAAGGCCGACGGGGTCGACGGAGAGTTTGTAAATCTGAAAAATAGAGAAATGTAGAAAAATAGAGGAAAATATACTTTTACATCTCATGAATAACCCAATTAGTCATCCGTTCCCAAACCGACTGCTATTTTTAGTGTTGTTAGTAACCGTTCGTCGATTTCGCAAGGTCTCCCCCTCTCCTTCCCTCCTTACACATCAAAGATACGTCACCGCATAGTCTCCCGCCAAAAATAGGCACTCTCCAAGAAACCACCCGACTTTTCGGTAGTCCCCCTTACACATCAAATAGACATGTACGCCAATTTCCCCGACAAAAAACACACTCTCAAAGAAATTACCCGACCTTTCGGTAGTCTTGAGTTCCATGAGTCACAAACAATAAGATTAGACGGTGGTCCCTTTGATATAAATTGAATACCGTCAATCGGTAAATAGAGGTGGCCCCGGTAGCTAATGTTCGAAGAACAATATCTCAATTGTCTTGAGAGCTGTCAAATTATTTCCATTCCATGAGAGAGGCCCTTTTTTGACACTTTGAAGCCTAATAACTCGTTTTAGACGAATTTTCGGACCTGGATCCAAGAGACTTTTCTCTTTTCCGTAAAATTCTGAGTCGATCCATATCAAAGAATTTTGATTTTTGGAATGCCGTAGTCCCCCTTCAAGTGTACGATAGATTTTTGACAATTTTTGATGAAAAATTTGAACATTTTCGAAAGAAAGTATGAATTAAGGCCGACTGGGTCGGACAGAGTTTTCGCAAATCTGAAAAATAGAGGAAAATATACTTTTACATCTCATGAATAACCCAATTAGTCATTCGTTTCCCAACCGACTGCTATTTTTAGTTTCTTTAGTAATCGTTTGTCTATTTAGCAAGGTCTTCCCCTTTCCTTTTCCAACTGAAGAACATTTTTAAATGGGAAATACATATTTTCCTTTTTCAGAAAAGTTTGTGACAAAAAAAGAGCTGCAAGAATCTATTCGGACCAAATCCGAAAAGTGGGCGGAGGAGAAAGCAAAGTGGGAAAAAGAGGTCCAAACCACGAAAAGTGAATTGGAAACCACCAGAAGAGAGCGAGACGAAAGGAAGGAGCAGGTGGATGGCCTGGAGGAAGGAAAGAAGAGTTTGGAAGAGAAGGTGGCGGCGCTAGAAAAAGAGATGGAGAGAATGAGACAAAATCATGAAGTTGAATTGAATGCTGGAAGGAGGCGAAAAAGAACATCGAGAAGAAACGAGATGAGCTCCAACAAGAAGTCACAGGGCTGAAGAGTGAGAACGCAGGTTTGAAAAATTGCGTCGCGGGAAAAGATGACGAGCTTGCATCCAAAGACGCTCTTCACAAATCGGAAATGGAGGAAAAGAATATGGAAGTGGAGAACATGAGAGCAGAAAATCAAGGTCAAAGCGCTCAGATGGATTCCATGAAAGCCAGGATCTTGCAGCTGGAGCAGGCGAATCGTCAGCTCATCACCCAACGCGATCAGACCGCCGCCCATCATCAGACTCAAATGGAAGGAAAGGACGAGGAAATTGAAAAAGTGAAGGAAGAGGCTGCATTGAAAGAAGCGAGATTGAATAATGAAATGGAGAGAATTAGGATGCTGTGCACTGAAATATTGGATAAGTCTCAAGAAGATCAAGAAAAGGAAGAAGCGGACAGAAAAGTGCTTGAGCAAGAACGAGAAGCTGCAATGGAGGATCTGAGAGAGAACAACAAAAGACTCGAAAGAAAATGGAGACACAATCCAAGCAATTCGAACTGTTTGGCGAGCAACGTGAGTTTCAGTTGGAAAATAAAAATCTCAAACTGAGTATTTGATTAATTTAGATCGGAAACTGGTGGCAAGCTTTGAGAGTTGTTTCCCATCGACGTCATCCGCCGGACCATCAAAGAATGACAAAGACGACCAGGAGGAGCCAGCTGTGAGTTTTACATTTGAATTTTTATTAGTAAGAAGAATATGAATCGAGTAGTAGGGCTTCCATCCAGACAGGGTAATAATCGGGGATCAGCTACTTCCCCGGGGACTAGTTTTAATACCTTTACCATGCTGTGGCCAACATTCCAGTTTTAAATTTCAAACGAAAAAGCGAAAACGCGAATTTTAGTAATGATCGACTTCCAAAAAATACCGTGTGCACCATGTAAACTGATAGAATTCCAATTGACTTTCTTCAAACAATAGAACTACTCCATATTTCATCAAAGTGTTTTTTCAGACCTTACTGACCTCAAGACCCGTTGGTATCGAAAAAATTGCCGCACTACTCATCAATTTCTGTTGCCCCGGACAACATTTAAAGATAAAAAATAATAATTTCTAACAAATATTTTTTTCAATGTCTCATAATAAACGTATGATGAAAGTAACTTTGATTCACGAGTTTTTTCATGCTTGCGCTTTTCAGGAATCGCATAAATTTGACTGAACGAGTTGTGTTTGACTTCACTTCCAGTTTTCAAGCTTTAAGTGTCTTTTTTTGCTTTTTTCTCAGTCACTAAACATTCTACTTAATTTTAATTGGATAATGAGTTAGGCTGTTTCGTGTCGTGATAGAAAATTTGAATAACGAGCGGGGGAGGAAACCAAACAGCAGGTGCGGAGACCTTGAAATTAAGAAGGTTGTTCACATAACAACATTCTCCCTCCTCTAATTGAAAATAGCCGGGGTGCCGCAAAAAATTCATTAAAATTTTGTGGTGTCCGCTATATGCTCACTTGTGTTTCCAGAAGGACGGAAAAGGAGGGTAAAGGACAGGTGTTACACCACCACCTTTGGGCGTATCCATGATTTTAGATCCGGGTGTGCACAGCAACCCCCTAATTACTCTTAGTAAAGCTCCGGGTGGTTTTCACCTCTGATTCTACAAACAAGGAGAGAAATAATTGGGAGACGGAAGTTTGAGCTGTGCTGAGTTCTGGACTCGGTGTATAACACAAACAGGTTTTCTCCATTGTAGAATACGTATGTGAATAATGTCCCGGTAGTTAAACAACAAAAAAGACAACTGGCTTGCTGACTGACATTCTTTACCACGCAATCTATCCGTTTTTCGACCGGTAAAACACAATTGTATTGCAGTTGGACAAATTCAGACATTTTTTCTCAGACATTTCAGACACTAATTACAACATCTATGAGTTGGGAATTCATTATAAAAATAATTTTTCTTCTTCTATGCCGTCTCAAAATCTGAAACATGATTTTTTCCCTCTAATGTGATTTGTGTTTGATGACTCATTCTTTCAAACTCATCATCTTGTTTCTGAGTCCCCAAATTTATAACAATTGACCATCGATAAATTTGTTATTCATGAAGAAGAAAGGTCATTCTGCCAGTTGTGACCAATCGAGTCGATGAATATAAACAAAATAATGAAACTCGATCTGGCGTACACAGAGTGACACGAGGTGTTACGAAAAAACAGTTATGTCGTTGACCAAAATCTGATGGTTGGTGTGTCTGAAAAGTAAACAAAACTAGAGACAAGAGGGCGCAGATAGACTAGAATGTAGGAGAGTGCAGCAGTTCAGAGAAAGGCGGAGCTTAGAACCTAGAGAAGGCGGAGCTTGAAAACAGTATAAATATGAATCGAAATAGAAACAAGTCATTCGACTCTCAGGTACACTACCGGACATGTGAACCACTCCTATCCCCCTTGATTTTCTTTGAAACCTAAATTATTATTTCTATATTATTTATTTATTACTTATTCTAAAATGGAGACTTCTGTCACTGGAGGTTTGAGGTTAGTTCTGGGGTTAGTATATACTGAACATGGAGTGGAGATTTAAAAGAAAAATTTTAGTTTCTTCAAACTCACACAAAATCAAAATTTCAACTGACACAAAATCTTCAAAAATGAGCCTGCAACCCTCAAAACATGTAGTAAAGCATCCTTTTAGTGAAACCTGGGTTTCTATTTTTTAATTTTCGAATGAATTTTTGGGAAAAATTCAAATAAGGATACTTTTTCAACTTCTAATCTTCTCCTTCCCCCTTCTTATTTTTTGCGCTTGTCGATATCGAACTTTCGTCTATTTACCAATGCCTCCCCCATTTCCGCTTCAGACATCAAAAAGCCTTGACCGCTAGTTTCCCACCAAGTCACCTCTAAAACAAACCAACCTCCCTTTTGAAAGCCTTGAGTCTAGTGACTCACAAACGATAGTACTTGGCGGTATTTTCCTTTGATGTGAACTATTCGAAGTGAGATTTAATAAGGACAATGTCGTTAGTCCCAATGAGTAGAAAAAATAGTAGGGGAACAGGAGAGGGCTGGGAGAGAATGGGGTGTTTTGAAAACGATAAGTAGACTAATTAAAATATTTCGGAAATGGGATAAAAGAGAAAATGGGTAACATTAGCAATGGGATTAGAAAATAGTCATAGGGTGACGGGGAGGTTGAGAGGGGTCTAGCTGGTGTTTTAGAGTAAGGTAATGGGTAGAAGTACTATTAGAATGGAATAAGCGGGTGAGCTGGGATGTGACTGGAAAATAGAGCATATTTTCAAAAATGTGTGTGTATTTTCGAGTAAATTTTTGGGAAAAATTCAAATAAGGATACTTAGAAAGATATGCAAACACCGGAATAGGATCACAGATAATAAGTTTTGCTGAGTTTTTAGAAAAATCTTTCAAGAGTAGCTCAATCGGTTGAAATTTCAGACAACTCCACACCTGCAACACGTCAAGTAAACGTTGAGCAATTGGAAGAATCTCCAGAAGCAGTATCGTTTTCCAAAATCATTCGAGATATTGAAAATCAGAATCGTCGTGAATATTTCGAAGCACTCAGTCGCCGCGAGGATTCTGTGATTTATATAATTTATATTCATTTATTTATTTCCTACAACCATATCACACCACATCAAAATAATTATAATTGTTTTAAATTTTTGTGTTAATAAACTGTTTTTTAATAGAAGTTGTTAAATTTTGTTATTTTCAGATTGCCAAGTAAGAATAATTTAGAATACAACGTTAGTTTTTGTTGGTGTTGTCTTGGCTTCTTTCCTTTCGCGTCGTCATCGTTGTCATCGTCGTTCTCGTTATTTGCATGAATACCTACATTCTTGCAGGTCTCTTTCTAGCGGACAGTTCTTTTTCATGACCCCATTATTCGAAAAAAACATTCATCTTTCATTTTTGCAATCTTTCCTAATATCGTACGTCAGGTATTGCGCCAAATTAGGAGAGAATTAGCGGTCTCGCGTTAAGTGAAAAACAGTTTTCTCTAATTTTTCAAGTCTCTAATCAAATAAACAGCAATTGATTCATAGCGAGTGTCTTACTTTAGCAGTAATCTCAGTATGATTTCACTTGAAATTATCAGTCTATCTAGTGAAGATCGTCCTCGAAACTGAAACAACATCTTTCGCGTCGTTGTTTGTGTGCTAAACCTCGTTAAAACAAAACTTTGATACCTAGGAACGTCATTAATACAACTGAAATATCATCAAAACATTCTTCAAAATATTGTCTCAGTGAGTTTTGAAGCATCCCTCAGAACAATAAGTTTTTTTTAGTTTGAAAAAAAATTTCAATGAAAAAACCTCGGAGGGGAGGCGCCACCGAAGCCGTTCCGCTGACATTCATATACGCCTTCCACTCTCGATATGAATATGGCCGGCATAGCTCAACTGGTTAAGCTGCCGGCCACGGATCAGATGTTCCGAGAATCGAACCCCCAAATGACGAGCACAGTTTCAGCTGGTGGTTGTCGATCGAGGAGTGCATAAGCAAAAGTCGGAGGACTACCAGAAATACTCCGGAACATACGACTCTGGTAGAAATGGATACGACTACAAAGGAAAATTTGCATTTCTTATTGTAGTTATTATGTTTTCCACTGCGGAGTAAGCCCTTTTCTGATCTGGTTTCATAGGGTTACTAGTAAGATGAAAAGAAACGGTTGAAAAACAGTTGTTCTGATTTTAACGACCCAAAACGGGTTGATGTTTACTTTGGGAAAAAATCGAACAAATTGAATGTGATGACTCAACCATATTTTCAAATTTTCAAATGTTTCTCTCTCAATCATTGCTTGTCACAGTCTTGAATGATGTCGGTCTGGCTTGCTCATGGTTGTGACAGAATGATATTTAATTGAAACCAAGTGGTCATCATCTAAACGCATCTAAAAAGTGAACACAACTACAGATAATGGAGAAAAAGGAGGGTGCAGAGAAACGAGCGGAAGAACATCGTAGAGATTTTCTCCTTCGACGAGAGAGTGAGAGAGTGCAGCACTGCCAAAGGAGGCGGCGCGTAGAAGCAAAAAAGGGCGGAGCTAGAAAACACTACATATAGGAAACGAAAAAGAGGTTATTCATAGGACTTCGAGAATTGCTACCGGCATGCAGTTCGACCCAAATGTATATATTCTTTGATTATTTTTGAATTCTAACTTTTTATTTTTTGTAATGTTGACAGGTTAGTTATGGGATACAGTTGTTCAACAGACACTAATATCCATGAAATTTATTTTTTCGACTGAGTATATAATAAAATTGCAGTTGCCATCGGTGTCATCTGATAAGGAGCGTCGCAATTGAAGAATGGAGCATCTCCCCAAAAGAAAGTTAGTTTTTTTTTCAAAAACGTTAAGTTTAAATTAGTAAAGAAAATAGTTAACTTGAAAATCGACGTAAATTTTTGAAAATATCAAATTGGAAATCGTAGTATAAGTACTGGTTCTTTTTTCAAACTCACGATAGTCGAGAAACAGGTTTATTTACCCGACGAGAACTGTCACGTGTCCCTCCGCAGAGAATACTTAAATTGAAAATTGAATATGTCGTTCAAAAAACGTAGTTTGATTGTCTGACACCTATCTCTCTCTCAATTGATAAGATTCTCTCTTCCTCTTCTTTTCCCCAAATTCCGACTGCATAATTGGTAAAGGTTCGGGAGAAAACAGTTGATAAGAAAGAATAGAGAATTGATTAATGTGAACTGTGATGTTCGGTCTGTCGGTGTGTTCGGATGTTCTGGTGCCCTTTGACTGAATACATGTTCTTTCCTGGCGTTTTTTTCAATAAGCGAAACCAGCTTTTCCCCTTTTAGACCTCCCCTTTTTTTGAACTTTTTCCCCAAAGAAGAACTGCATCTATCTCTTTTTCTCTAGACAGAACTTTGTGTCAGTGTACATATATCAGTTTTTGTTTCGTAGTCGATTGGGAATATAAGTGATACGATGAGAGAGTGTATGCACAGGGGTGCGCGACGCAAGGTGGCTTAAACGCGCTCCGTCGCTCGGCGATTGGCACGGTGCCAAAAACAGACTTGGCTGAGGGCCAAGTTCAAATTCAGCGTGTGTTTGTCGTATCTTCAAGGTCGGTAAATTCAAAACTTTTCGATGCGGACCTTACGTCTCGCACCCCTGTGTGTATGTGTGTTTCTTATTGGAGGAGAAAAGATTAGAAAGGCTGGCGTGTCGGAGGCGCGATTTGATTTAAAGAAATCGTCTAGAAAAGGTCACTATTTGTAGTTTCGGAAAGTTGATTATTTTGACAATTTCAAAATTCGTGAAAATGGAGGAGCTGGGGCGCTTGAGACGCGTACGACTTATAGGAACAGTAGTTGTTTTGAATGGACTTGTCATGGGCCGAAATCAAAAATATTCTCAGTCTGGTTTTTTGTATGCATCTCAAATCATGGGTTTGATTTCTTGATCTTTTAGATTATTCATGATCAGTTTATTGTTTTGATCATTCATTTTTTCCACAATTCCCATAAAATATGAGTCATAAAACCCCCCGTTCCCATATCTTTTTTTCTCCGACCACACTCTCTCGCCTCCCAAGAATGGTATAAACACGGGCCTCCTCTCGGGAGGAAAATCACCCGACGAGTTTTATTTTATATGAGTTTCACAGAGCAAAAATGCTGATTTTTTTTAGTTGATCATTTTCTTGTAGGGAAACTACTTTGAAAGTTACAGCCCGTAAAAGTAATTTCTCCATGAAACCATAAAAGCGAACTTTTGAAGCTTTTTCACTTTGACAACCTGTAACTTCCAAAATAGTGTCCTTACAAAAAAATGATCAACAACAAAAATAATGTGCTCTTTTTGCTCTGTTCAGTTCATACAAAATTGAGTTTATCGGACAATTAGGTGACACCAAAATACACTTTCAAAGTTGGTCATTTTCCTTTTGAGCGGTACTGTATTTTCAATCACAAACTAGAACAAACCAATTTTTTTTCTATATTTCACAAACTCCGAAAAACCTAGACAAATGCTCCCTCGACATATGCTCCTGCCAACCTCTAAATTATCTTTCCGGCACACGCACACCACGACGAAAAGGACAGCGAAACCAGTGCTCTCTTTCTACTTCCATAACCTTCCATAATGAATTTTCCTAATCCGTTTCCCTACCTATCTCCCCAATTAATGTACCTCTATGCTTATTCGAACACCGCCCGTCCCTCCTCTTTCACCCGTCGTAGTTGGGAAATAGAGAAGAGAACGCTTGTTACACATTAGACAGAATAAGGAGTAAGCGAATCTTTCGTTTTCATAGACTGGCAGGCAGCTGTCATGAGAAGAGAGGGTTCATCTATCTTTTTGTCAGTTTTCTCTTTCTGTTCCTAAATGGATGATGTACTTTTCGGGCATTGGAAATGAAAGAGTCTAGAAGTGCATAAAAACCTGGAGAGAGATTTGTTGAGATTCCAGATTAGAAACATGAACTCATTTCAGCCATCCTATATCGAGCTCCTCCAGATTAATTCTTTCCAATTTTTGAATTGAAATCTAATCCGTAATCTTCACTCAACCTTCACTACTTTTTCTTACTTTCTCAATTTTTAAATTTTCAGGTGTGACCCAATCATGTCAAAACGAGTCTCTGAAGTTTCAACCAACACCAAGGATCCTCAACAGGGAGCCGCGTCGAATAGGTCCTTCAGACCAGAAGCCTCATCGATCCCGGTCGGAAATGATACGGTCGATCCGGTCTACATCGGACCCCCGATGAGCAGACTACACATGATGTAGATGACCACTGGATTTTATGGAACCACAGTTCAGCCTGACATTGTCAGTGCTCACGGTCAGTCACTCGGCCCCGAGTCAGATGACTCTGTGAATAGTGAGTTAAAATTCTTATAGGACATACATATAATTCAACAACATTACATTTCCAGCTCGCCGAGTCGCGGAACCATCAAGGACTTCACCAGACAGATCTAACTGTGTTGAGCCACCCAAGAAATGCGGATCAACTACCGAGTGTGACCGATCTTCAGACGTCAGCCTCAACATGTAATCAAGTCGTCGCAAGACCTATCCTAACAATCTAGCTATTTTCAGTGGCACAGACATTCGTGACAGCCTATGAGGAGTACTGTCGAATATTTGGAAGACAACAATAACTTTCCAACTGACGCAGACACCTCTTCGGAACATTCACAAGTCAAAGCTACGCACGGGCTAGTCCATACAACCGTTTGCATTTATAACTTTTCCGGCATTCTTCATTTCTCCTGCTCTGAATACTCTCGTTTCGGTTATTTTACTTTTTAGACTTTTTTAATTTTTTGATGAAACGACTATCGTTTTCGTAATTTCTAACTATTTTTGTCTTATAATAAATGTATTATGAAAACAACTTTGGTTCACAAATTTTTTTATGCTTGCGCTTTTCAGGAATCGCATGAATTTGACTGAACGACTTGTGTTTGACTTCACTTTCAGTTTTCAAGCTTTACGTGTCCTTTTTTTGCTTTTTTCTCAGTTACTAAACATTCGACTGAATTTGAATTGGATAATGCGTTAGGCTGTTTCGTGTCATGATAGGAAATTTGAATATAGAGCGGGGGAGGAAACCAAACAGCAGGCGCGGAGACCTTGAAATTCTGAAGGTTGTTCACATAACAACATTCTCCCTCCTCTCATTGAATATAGCCGGGGTGCCGCAAAAGGTTCATTAAAATTTTGTGGTGTCCGCTATATGCTCACTTGTGTTTCCAGAAGGACGGAAAAGGAGGGTAAAGGACAGGTGTTACACCACCACCTTTGGGCGTATCCATGATTTTAGATCCGGGTGTGCACAACAACCCCCAATTATTCTTAGTATAGCTCCGGGTGATTTTCACATTTGAATTTACAAACTAGGAGAGAAATAATTGGGAGACGGAAGTTTGAGCTGTGATGAGTTCTGGACTCGGTGAATAACACAAATAGTTTTTCTCCATTGAATAATACGTATGTGAATAATGTCCCGGTAGTAAAACATCGGAAAAGACAACTGATTTGCTGGCTGACATTCTTTACCACACTATATATCCGTTTTTCGACTTCATTCGGTGGAGACAGCATTATGCATACCGGTACAACACAATTGTATTGCAGTCGGGCAATTTCAGACATTAATTACAACATCTATGCGTAGGAAACTCATCATAAGAAGAATCGGTTGTCTTTTATGCCGCCTCGAAATCTGTAGCATTACGCTTTTCCCCTCTAATGTTATTCGTGTTTGATGACTCATTCTTTCCAGCCCATCATCTTGTTTCTGAGTCCCCAAATTTATAACAATTGACCATCGATAAATTTGTTATTCATGAAGGAGAAAGGTCATCCTGTCAGATGTGACCAATCGAATCTATGTATATAAACAAAGTAATGAAACTCGATCTGGCGTACACAGAGTGACACGAGGTGTTACGAAAAAACAGTTATGTTGTTAACCAAAATCTGAAGGTTGGTGTGTCTGAAAAGTAAACAAAACTAGAGACAAGAGGGCGCAGACAGACTAGAATGTAGGAGAGTGCAGCAGTTCAGAGAAAGGCGGAGCTTAGAACCTAGAGAAGGCGGAGCTTGGAAACAGTATAAATATGAATCGAAATAGAGACAACTCATTCGACTCTCAGGTACACTACCGGACATGTGAACCACTCCTATCCCCCTTGATTTTCTTTGAAACCTAAATTTATTATTTCTATATTATTTATTTATTACTTATTCTAAAATGGAGACTTCTGTCAATGGAGGTTTGAGGTTAGTTCTGGGGTTAGTATATACTGAACATGGAGTGGAGATTTATAGGAAAAATCTTAGTTTCTTCAAACTGACACAAAATCTTCAAAAATAAGCCTGCAAACTTAAAAACATACAGTAGAACATCCTTTTAGTAAAACCTGGGTTTCTATTCTTTCATTTCGTTGGAAACGAATCAATTTTTGGGAAAAAAATACGTTTTCATATCAAAAAACAGTTTTCCTAATAGAAGGGGATCTTCTAATGTTCTCCTTCCCTCTTTTTACTTTTTGCGCTTGTCGATATCGAACTTTTGTCCAGTTTTCAATGTCTCCCCTCTTTCCGCATAACACATCAAAAAGCCTTGACCGCTAGTTTCCCACCAAGTCACCTCTAAAACAAGCCAACCTCCCTTTTGAAAGCCTTGAGTCTAATGACTCACAAACGATAGTACTTCGCGGTATGTTCCTTTGATGTGAACTATTCAAACTGAGATTCGATTAAGACAATGTCGTTAGTCGCAATGACTTCAAAAAATTGTAGAGAAACAGGAGAGGGTTGGGAGAGTATGGGAATTGGACGATTTCAATACAATTAGTAGACTAATTAAAAATAATTTCGAAATTGGAATGGAGAGAAAATGGGTAACATTAGCAGTAATGGCATAGTGCAGATTCAAAAAAGGAACAAAATTGTGGGAATAGAAAATGGTCACAGGGTTACAGGGCGGTTGAGAGGGGTCTAGCTGGTGTTTTAGAGTAAGGTAATGGGTAGAAGTACTATTAGAATTATATAAGCGGGTGAACTTGAACTTGACGGGAAAATAGAGGGGATTCCTGTAATTGTGGGAATGATTCCACTGATTAATATTGTAGAAACTAAAATTGTTTGATTATCTTAGTGCTTTTAGAATGCTGACGACTAGGCCATGATAGATATGTACTGTAGAAATGGACATTTTCCGTTTCATGATTCTCTTTGGTATTGATTTTTGATATCCAACATTTTCGAATTTAGCCCACCATGGACAACAACAACACTTTCACCCCCATCAATGTCTTCCTCATCTGGCAGATCCTTTACCAGCTCGTGGTAAATGCAGATAGAAGTGAGTTTCAAAACTATTTTCTTCAAAAACAACAAGTTTTCGGGAAGAGAGCGAGAAGAGCTCTGTCGGGGCTTCCCGAGACCAGCAGGGCTGGAACTGGACCAAGAAGGCCCCACAGCCTCCACTCAAGTGACCGCCGGAACTCCCGGTAAGTTGACATCCCATTGAATCGTTCAATAAGGTTTTATTTTAGAACCTCCTATCCTCTTTGTCTGTGAAGGCCCCGTCGGTGCCGAAAACCCCACCAGAGAAGTCCCGGGCAGCTCAGCAGCTGGGGGTTCTCTAATCATCTCCCTGCTGCTCATCGCCCTCAACTGGCTCCACCCGCCAACAGGTACATCTTTTTGATAGAAAATTGAATAGTTTAAATGAGAATAATCAACATTTCTTTTTCAGGAATCACCGTCGAAGGATCCGAAGAAAGCGATGGGCCTGGCTCTGCGCCCTCTACATCTGGTCCAGCAACATCACCCAACGAACATGAAAATGGTATGATCTTTCTCCTTTCGATTTATATAAAATAAGTTTCCTTTTCAGGCTCATTTCCAGCAGACGAAGACCAACCGGGACCATCACGCCGTCACACCCCGAGCCAGAAGCGAGGGACGTTGTAAGCCAAACGACGAAAGGTGAGCTTTAAAACCAAAAAGTTTATGCCTATGTTTAATTGTATTTTTTGCAGAGGACCCTCGACTGGCTCAACTGATGGAGGAAAACGAGAGACTGAAGAAGGAGAATGAGGAGAAGGGTTAGAGAGATATGGGAAAGGACACCGTAAAATATTTTACTAGTTTCAGAGAAAAAGTTGAAAAAGGCCGATGAAGAGCGCGAGAAGGAATTATATAATTTTATTTTTTATATTTATTTCCCATTCAATAAAAATATGTATTAAAAAGTCTTCGAATCATGAAACCTGTTTCCTCCATAAGCTCTTACCAAGAGAATGTGAGATATTTTCTTTCCCCATTACTTTCAGATGTCACAGAGAGATTCATACGCAGAGTACGCACCAGAAATATTCCGGAAAACGCAAATCTGGTATAAATGGATACGACTACAAAGGAAAATTTGCATTTCTTATTGTAGTTATTATGTTTTCCCCTGGGAAGTAAGCCCATTTCTGTTCTGGTTTCCTAGTGTTTCTAGTTTGATAAAAGGTAGGCGTCAGAGAAACTGGTGTTCGGGTTCATGATCACTTTTGAAAAAAAAAACATATCGAACTAACTGAATGTGATGACTAAGCCTAATCTTGTTTTCGAATTTTCAAATTTCTAACTCTAAATCATGGTTGTGACAGAATGATATTTAATTGAAACCAAGTGGTCATCATCTAAACGCATCTAAAAAGTAAACAACACTAGTGATAATGGAGAAAAAGGAGGGTGCAGAGAAACGAGCGGAAGAACATCGTAGAGATTTTCTCCTTCGACGAGAGAGTGAGAGAGTGCTACATTGCCGAAGGAGGCGGCGCGTAGAAACAAAGAAGGGCGGAGCTAGAAAACACTACATATAGGAAACGAAAAAGAGGGTATTCATAGGACTTCGAGAATTGCTACCGGCATGCAGTTCGACCCAAATGTATATATTCTTTGATTTTTTTTGAATTCTAACTTTTTATTTTTTGTAATGATCTGAGGTTAGTTATGGGATAAAGTTGTTCAAAAAACAATAATGTCCATGAAATTTATTTTTTCAAGTGAGTATATAATAAAATTGCAGTTTCCATTGGTGTCCTTCGATATGGAGCGTCGCAATTGAAGAAAGGAGCATCTCCACAATAGAGGTTAGTTTTTTTTCAAAAACGTTAAGTTTAAATTAGTAAAGAAAATAGTTAACTTGAAAATCGAAGTAAATTTTTGAAAATATCAAATTGGAAATCGTAGTATAATAATATTCAGCAGATCCGTTTGTCTGTCCGTTTGTCGCCGACTCTAGCGCCCTCTGTACTGAACCGTTTTCAATGAAACTTACACAGATCGTTTGGAAATTTTCCCCGTATGATGCCCGTCTATTTTTTAAGTTAGAATAGTTCTAAACTAGGTCACAACGTGAAAAAAAGTGGTTTTCAAGCCTTTCATTGCCTTTTATTTTAGAAATAGAGAAATAGGAGTTCACGGGAAAAATAGTTATATAACTTTTTCATTTTTCAAACGAATTCATTTCTTCAACTTTTGGTAAGGTTTGGAAACGTTTGCATTACAAGTCACAGGTCAGATCTATTCCGCAAACTTTGATCAGTTTTCTTGCTATAAACAGATGGATGTCGACAAGACGAGTCAGATGTGGAAGTGTAGGGTAGATAAAATTCAACTGATCCGTTTGTCTCCGAATAGGAAAAAAATCTGAGTACTTTCCGATGGTGATTTTCTGCCAAAACTCTGAGAAAATTTCAGAAACTTATTGACACAGATAAAGTCTCTCAGAAAGTAAATAATTTTCGGATGGGTTAGTAATATTAGAAGATGACCGTTTTGTTTGGGCCAGTAGTTGTGAAAAGAGAAGAGAGGTGGCTTCAGCGCCGATCAGTCGAAAATTCAGGATACAAAACTTTTTGGATAAACCAGGCTAAAAAGAAGATTACAGTTTATATGAAAAAAACAATCTGAACGGTTCGGGAGAGAGGCGGCATCGCCGCCGAACAGTCAAGCATTTAGAATTAATATTATCGGTTCACGAACACTCGCCGTTGTCCTAACTTTGACGGTGTTCAAAAATTACAATCCCACTAACACCGAGTCAGAAACTGATAGTTTACAATAAGACTTTTGTCCCCATCTTCATGGGGGAGGGAGGCGGCATTGCCGCCGATCAGTCAAAAAATTTGAGTGCATTTTTTGAAGATGTGAATAGAAAAATCTTACGAATTCCTAAGCTTCAGTAAAAACATGTTCAATTGATAAAATTTGTCGAAATCTTATCTGGAAATCAGTGACAAGAACTACCAACAAGTTAAGAAGTTATACGATTCAGGAGTAGAAGAGAATTTTGAGACCTCGATGGTATGAACCATTAGAAATGCTCCGCAGGCGCTGTAACACCCAGAAAGGTGGTGTAGAAAAGGAGGTTGAGCAGCCGTTAGGCTGCGTTAACCGACTGGTCGTAGTATAACAACTGATTCTTTTTTCAAACTCACGATCGTCGAGAAACAGGTTTAATTACCAGGGCTGAGCTTCAGTGCGAAAAATTCGACTTTATTTTAAATGTCATCAAAAACTCAAGTGTACGATAGATTCTCGACTATTCTTGATGAAAAATTTGACCATTTTCGAAAACAAAACTTGTGCACGCCTTATGAATCAAGGCCGCAGAAAAATAGAGGAAAATATACTTTTACATCTCATGAATAACCCAATTAGTCATTTGTTTCCCAACTGACTGCTATTTTTAGTGTCTTTAGTAGTGGTTCGTCTATTTAGCAAGGTGTTCCTCTCTCCTTCCCCCCTTACACATCAAAAATACGTTACCGCATAATCTCCCGCCAAAAAACACACTCTCAAAAAAATTACCCGACTTTTCGGTAGTCCCCCCTTACACATCAAATAGACATGAACGCCAATTTCCCCGACAAAAAACACACTCTCAAAGAAATTACCCGACCTTTCGGTAGTCTTGAGTTCCATGAGTCACAAACAATAAGATTAGACGGTGGTCCCTTTGATATAAAATGAATACCGTCAATCGGTAAATAGAGGTGGCCCCGGTAGCTAATGTTCGAATAACAATATCTTTACTGCCTTAAGAGCTATCAAACTTTTTTCAACTGAAGAACTACTGTATAAAAACTCAGCAATATTTTATCTGTTGGCAACTTTTCGATATCTCCTTTGAGAAAAAAGATATACTGTGTTCAATAGACTTTGCTGGGGGCACCTCTATTAGAGGTCTCACGTTAGACCCCTATCCAATCGAGAACATGAATACACGAGTAGAACATAGTTTTTTTGGTATAATCATTAATTTTTCATGGAAATTCCTTTAAAAAAATTGGATTTCATTCATTAAGATACAAACATATCTTTCTAGGATACAACGTTTTGCATATAGTCATTTGGCTCTTTTTAACTAGATTTTTCAAAACCACATTAAAACGGAAAAGCAATGACAATTTTAATCTTAATTTTACAAGAACTTTTCCTAAAAATTATATTTTTTCATTGAAATTGTAGTTACGAATTTTCAATAAATATTACTTTTTTTCAGAACGAGTTATTGGAAAAATATGCACAAAATCAAAAAGAGGAAGAGGCCGCCAGAAAAGAGCACAAAGAAGAACGAGAGAAAGAAATGGAAGCGCTCAGAGAGAAAAATAAAAGACTCGAAAAGGAGAAGTCGGATTTGGCCACGAAAGCCGGAAGGTCGGATCTGGAGGTCGCAGCTTTGAAAGAAGAAGTAAAAAGATTGCAAGAAGCTGCGGAAAAACGAAGGAATGACCTCAGTACTGCTCAGAATCAAGTCGAATCTCTACGACGAGAAAATACAAACCTTCGAAATGCGACGGATAGAAAGATCAATCAACTAGAAGGCACCGTACGGACAAGAGACGAAGAAATCGAGAAGGAGATCACTCAGTTGAGACGCGATGACCAGAAACAAAAGATAGAGATGAATGCAATGAAGGAAAAAATGGAGAAAATGGAGAAAGACGCTGCGATTTTCAAAGAGTTCGGAGAGCAACGTGAGTTTCAGTTGGAAAACAAGAATTTCAAACTGAGCATTTGGTTAATTCAGATCAAAAACTGGTGGCAAGCTTTGAGAGTTGTTTCCCATCGACGTCATCAGCTGGAGCACCAAAGGATGACAAAGACGACCAGGAATCAAAAAGGAGAAGACGGAATTGGCCAAGAAAGCCGCAGCATTCGATTAGACCAAAAAAATGAAGAAGATAGAGATAATTTAATTTGTTAAAATTTTTTTGTTAATAAACTGTATTTTAGAAAAAAACCCTGTTTTTAGTTTTTGATGCTTTCAGATTTCCAAGTAACAGTCATTCAGAAAACCACGGTGGTTTTTCTTGGTGTCGTCTTGGTTCCTTTCCTTTTGCGTCGTCATCGTCGTCCTCCTCCTTCTCACGAACAACATTCTGGCGGATCGTTCTCACTCTTGCGCCATGATTCGAAAAAACTCTCGTTTTTGTAATTTGTTCTTATTACGTTCACCAGATATTGCGCTAGAACAGGAGAGACGCAGAACAACAAGCGCCCCCATGAGAAAGGTTATTACACAACAATGAAAGCGATCGCGCAACATTCTAGACGCGAGAAAAGAAAGAAATAGTTCAAAATGCGACAAGGAAAGAAGAAATGTGCTTGGGAATGGAAAAACGGAAAAGAGGGTCGAACGAGTAGGTCGGACGAATAAATATGAGGCAGCAGATGTTATGTTGTTAATAATTAAGATAGTTAACTTCTAAAAATGAACCGCTATCTGTACCACAGTGTTCGAATCATCTGGTTTCTGAACATAAACATTTTGAAATTCAAGTCTGGTAGTTGTCACTGATGAACACATAGGCCATGGCAATGGTGTAAGTGTTCATTACGTTAACATAACTAGAGACAAGGTAAGAGGAAGAGGGCACAGAGAGGCGAGAAAATGAATAGGTGTCCTTCGACGAGAGAGTAAGAGAGGCCAGCATTGCAGGAGGGGGCGGTGTGTAGAACCAAAAGGAGGCGGAGCTTGGAAACAATATAAATAGGAAAACATGAAAAGGCAATTCATAAGTCTCTCAAGTTTACTACCGGAATGTGAACCACCCCCTTATATACCCCGTTATTTTTATTAAATTCTAATTATTTGCTATTTTGTAATGATGGCACCACCATGGTATGGAACCCAGGTTGGGAGGTTAGTTTTTTTCTAAATATTGTTTGGTTATGATTAGTAAAAATGATAAGGGGATCGGAAGTCCTAGTATATCCCGTTTTGGTTTGAGCATGTCAAATAAAAAATTATAAAACCGTCCAGCCTGTGTAAGAAAATTTGATAGAGTTGATGAGATAGGTAACATCAAAATTATAGATTCATTCAAATAACTAGATTATCTATTTGTTTCCCAACCAACTACCAGTTTTTGATGTCTCTACTAGCCGTTTTTTTATTTATCAAGGTCTCCGACTTGAAATTTTTCACGGGCCCGACCACCCGGGGTTCAGTCGAAAAAGTTGACTATACATTTAAATATCATATAAAACAGAAATGTACGAGAGACTGCTTTTGATGAAAAATTCGAAAATTTTCGAATAAAATTGTACAATTTTATAAATCCGTTCCGACGGGGCCGGGTTGCAAATCTGAAAAAAGGGGGAGAAATGTAGAAAAACAGAGAAAATTCACTTTGACACGTCATGAGTAACCCCCTTAGTCATTCGTTTAGTCATACCAACAGTTATTTTGGTGTCTTTAGTAGCCGTTCGTCTATTTATCCAAGTCTCCCCCTCCCCTTCCCTCCTTACACATCAAATAGTCATGACCGCCAATTCTCCCGCCAAAAAACACACTCTCAAAGAGTTCCCCACCCTTTCGGTAGTCTTGAGTTCCATGATACACAAACAATAAGATTAGACGGTGATTCCTTTGATGTAGACCTTATAGACGGAGGTTTAACCGAGAGTATGTAAACAAAAACTACGGCTTGATGCTCCAAATTTTTCAAATTCAAAAAATTGCAGATCCACGACCTCCAACCGAAACAGAGCAGTGGAAGAATTTGGACTGTTGGTGGTGTTAGGATGGTAACTGCAGCGGATTTGGAGTATCTCAAAAAGGTAAGAGTGTAAATTTGCAACAATAGGGCCATCGAAATAACAATGTCAATTTTTTTTCGCATACCTGTGTAAATTTATTTTCAGGCAACCAAACCTCGCCGCCAATCACCATCGAGGCCTCCAGCCAAACAAGATTGTCAGGTTCCAGAGGTGAGTGTATCTCCCTCTCTATTTTTTCTCCACTCTTTTTTTGTGTTTTTGTTGAAAATAATCATAAACATTTAGATCGGCGTATCATCTTCAAGAATGAGCGCATTCAACAGATTTGTTGGAGCAATGGACAGAACGGACAAAGTAAGTATTATATTTTTATGTAATTGAAAGTAAAAGTGGGAGAAAAAGTTTCTTATTAAGTTGAAGATAGGAAAGAAGCCGTGATTTATATAGTTAGAGACCAGAGCTTCGTTCCTAGAAGATCTGTAAAATTTTTTGAAAATTTGACATTCTCTTTTAAAAAATATTCACAACAAAATCAAAGTAGAATACTTCAAAGTCACAAAATTTTGACCTTTTGGTGATCTCTGAAATTTAAAATACCACCAGAGACAACTAGAAGAAAATCAGAAAAAGAAGAAAAGGTCATATTAAAAATTATTTGAAAAATTGCAGATCCAGGATGTTAAATGTTGGTGGTTTCCTACCACAATTTCCACAACCCGTCCAACAAAATATGGCATTTTTGTTAATGCGTCTCAACACCAATCGTGGTATCAATCTTCTGAGGCAAAGGAAAATAATTGTTTTCAATATATTTTATAATAAACTTTTTATCAAAAAACAACTGTTTTATTGTGGTTTCTGAAACTTTCAGAACAAACAAAACACCGAATGACCGAGTTGTCCGACTCGTGGCGTAGAAATCCAAGTTTAGAAAAAACTAGTCCCCGAGGTCAAAAAGGTTGCTTCAGGGTTTATTTTGATAGTTTAGAATGCCAAAACGGTTGAAAATCACTGAAAAAGTCAAGTTTTGTTCATGACCGAGTTTTCTGACTCATGGACTAGAAATCCAAATTGTGGAAAGACAAGTCCTTGGGGTGGTTTTGAAAGTTTTCAGCTACAAAGTGCATCAAAAAACAAGAAGCAAAAAAAGTCAGCCTAATGGCCTAGAGAAGCCTGGTGGCCTAGAAAACCAAATGTTGGGAAAACTAGTCCCCGAGCTCAAAAATGTCTAGAAATGCCGAAAAGTCGCAAAAATCATTTAAAATCACAGGTGACCGGGTTTTCCACGAGGTGGCCAAGAAAACCAAATTTTTGGAAAACTAGTCCATGAGCTCGAAATTTTATGCAAAAATAGAAATTTTATGCAAAAATGAAAATCGATATTTCTTGTTGGAAACAAACGAAAATCAAAATTTTATGCAAAAATAGCCGGAAAATCGATATTTCTTGTTGGAAACAGTCAAAAATTGAGATTTTAAGCAAGAATAGCCGGAAAATCGATATTTCTTGTTGAAAATGAACGAAAAATCGCAATTTTTAGCAAAAATAGTTGGAAAATCGATATTTCTCGTTGAAAACAGTCAAAAAAATCGAAATTTAATGCAAAAATAGCCGGAAAATCAATGTTTCTTGTTGAAAATAAACAAAAAATCGAAATTTTTAGCAAAAATAGTCGGAAAATCGATATTCCTTGTTGAAAATGAACGAAAAATCGCAATTTTTAGCAAAAATAGTTGGAAAATCGATATTTCTCGTTTAAAATGAACAAAACATCGGATTTTTCAGCAAAAATAGTCGGAAAATCGATATTTCTAATTGAAAATAGTCGAAAAATCAAAATGTTCAGCAAAAATAGTCGGAAAATCGATATTTCTAATTGAAAATAGTCAAAAACAAAAGACTTTAGCAAAAACAGTCAAAAAATCTATATTTCTCGTTGAAAATAGTCGAAAAATCGTAGTTTTCGGCAAATAAAAGTCAAAAAATCACAATTTCTAGTGACAAATAATGATGAAACAACAGAAACGTTGTTAGTCTTTGGATAATCCCAAAAACTTCGAACCATTCTGATTCAGCTTGTCAAGAGCTTCCTGAAAAGTACTAACGACCCTAGGTTTGAAGGGGCGTGAGTACTTTTCTGAAAGCTCTTGTTGCGCTGAATCTGAATTTTCCGTCTTCCACTCCAGAACATGTTTATTCTTAGGTTTTAATTTCGTGCAACTACTGAATTTCTCCCATTCTTCTTCTTTACCCAAGACTCTTCCTGTTGCTCTCCTGAAGGTGAACTACTCGAATCTTTCTAATGATGTGTAATCTTGAATTCCATCTATGTTTCTTCTAAAAAATTGCTCAAAACATAAAAGTTTGAATGTGGCCGAGTTTTTTCTAAATATGGTTTTCTAGGTCACCAGGTGGATAACTCGGCCACCTGTGATTTTGAGTGATTTTTGCGACTTTTGGGCATTTTTTGACTTTTTCGAGTTCAGGGACTAGTTTCCCAAAAATTTTGTTTGCTAGGCCACGGGTGAAAAACTCGGTCATTGATTGAAATTGACACTTCTCTTTGTTTTTAATGTTTTTGATGCACTTCCCATTTGAAAACCATCAAAACCACCCCGAGCACTTGTCTTTTCACAATTTGGTTTTCTAGGTCACGAGTCGGAAATCTGGACCATGAACAAAATTCCAATTTCAGTTTCTCAGTAATATTCAATTGTTCTTTCATTCCAAACCATCAGAAGAAGCCCCATCGAAAGTCTGTCCGTCTATGTGTCTGTTTGTACGGGCGCAGTAGGCGAGGCCATATTCTTCCACCAGCCGTCTCCTCATTAATATCGTCTTTTCGTTTCATCGAAAGGTATAGAGACGCCGACAACGAGATGAAGGGCGGAAAGTGAAAGGACGACGCGTTCCCCCCTATACCCCGTTGTTTCCTCTTCTTCGTACACAAATGAAAGGGAGAGTGAAAAGAGGCGCAGACAACTAGAGAGCTACGAAATTTTACGGGAGAAGACATCGAGAGGAATCAACAACGACACGTTTCCTGAACGAGAAAGAAAGAGAGACGGCCAAATGGGCAGCTGGCTGTCATATGAGGGGACTACGTATTCAAATGATCTTGTTGTGAGCTGAGACACTGGTGCTCTAGCCCCTCTTTTTTGTCTTGCTTATCCGTTCGAGCCTACCGCGACTGGCATATCGATTCGGTGTTTCCTCTCTTTCACCACTTTTATCATACTTGCAAACCGGTGCGCGGCGCACTCGTTATCCTACTTTCCTTGATAATTTTATTTTAAAAAAAAACAAAAAACATAGTCAAAAATCGCTATTTCTCACTATGTTTCATTGTTATTCTCATTCAAAAATTGAGGTAAATGAGAAATATGAACAATGAGCTAAAAGTAACAAACAGTATCCAAAAATTAGACAGAAACTAGTCAAAAATTAGGCCAAAATTGGGATATCTCATAAAAATTAGTTTCAGACTCTTTTTCTCTCATTTTTATACTTTTCAAATCCGCTTCCCTCCAAATGTTGTCCTTTTTCTCTCGAGCCCCGTTTCTCTCGAATTACGCTCAATTTTGCTTTCTTTTTTTGGTTCAAATAGACCAAAATTACCGTTTAGACCCCTGGAGCACCCCTTCTGTCTGTGTGTCCATGTATCCACTGTCATCGCATTTTTCGACCAGAAAAACATGAATTTCGGCTCAAAAACAAGCAAAAATCATTAATTTTGGATGAAAATTGGTCAGAAAATGACGCAAATTCACTGTTATTCAACAAAAAATGACGCAAATACGCTGTTTTCTTTTCGAAAATCGTTCAAAAATCATAAATGTTGGCTGAAAAATTGTCTAATAACCAATTTAGAAAAACGGTTCCAGTTGAAAAATCAACGAAAATAGTCCTAAATCCATCTCCAGTGAACCACCACTCTTCTGTCTGTGTGTCCACTGTCCTCTTTCCGTTTATACCGTACCCCCATCATTGGAAGCCACGCCTCTCTGTCATTCATACCTGTCTGTAGCCAATTTTCCTTTATTTTCCCTTTTTTGCCGTCTATTTTCATTCGATTTTTGAATTTTACACCCATATCCACTGACCAATCATCTTTTTTCAGAACTTTTGTGGCCCCGTGTTCACAACATGAATGTCCATGAGTTCTCAGATTCGGATAACTCCGAAGAATTTGAGTCGGTTCCAGACCGTAATAAGCTCAAAAACTATCGTGCCCAAATCGAAATGCTGTGAGTTCATTTTTTCAAGGGAAATACCAAATTGACTTTTTTAGTGATTTACTGTTTTTTTAATCATTCTTCATCATCAAAAAAGCCCTAAAGCAACTTTTATGACATCAAGGACTAGTGTTTACAAAGTTTGGGATTCTAGCCCACATGTTGAACAACTCGGCAACGGACCACTTTCTGTGTTTTTTTGTTGTTTTTGGGCATTAAAAACGGAGAAAATGTCAAAAACTGACTTTCCGAACTCGGGGACTAGTTTTCGCAAAAATTGGATTTCTAGGCCACGTGTTGAAAAACTCGGCCATTTTCCAAATTCAACGATTTTTCGTGATTTCCAATTGATGTTTTATTTCTAATCCATCAAGAAGCACTTTTTTGACATCGGGGACTAGTTTTTCCAAAATTTTGATTTCTAGTCAGACAAAGTCGACCATAAACCAAATTCGACCTTTTCTGTGATCTTCAGCTGTTTTTTTTAAATTTAAACCATCAGAATAAGCCACCACATTTTCAGCCAACAGCAGGTCAACGACCGCCAGGAAATGATTATCAAGCGGGATGCCAAAATCAAGGAGCTGGAAACTAACCTTTCGGGAGCTAATCAAAAGCTGAGCAAGGTTAAAGAGCGGTTAGTTTTTTTTCATGGAATTCTAGGCCACCTTCCCACTTTTTCAGCGAATTGAAGCTCCAGACGGAGCTCGCCAAGCGGTACGTCAGAATCAAGGAGTTAAATGCCAAAATGGCGGATGCGATCATTGCTGACAAGCTGTGAGTTGGTAGAGAACTAAAGAGGGACTAGTTTTTGGAAGGTTTCTAGGCCACGTGGCGGAAACCAATTCTTGGGTTTCCAGGCCACCGACATTTCTGAAATCTAGGCCACTTGTTTTCCAGTTTGAAGGTCATTTCTTATTCAGATTCCAGGCCACGGACTCTACAAATGCCTAGGTCTCAGATTCAAACGTTTTCTAGGTCATGTGAGAAAAACTCGGCCACCAATTTATTAGGATCCTAAGCCACGGGCTCTCTGACTGAAATGAAAGCAAATTTTTGTGTTTTCAGGCCACACAATCCATTTGAACGACACCAAGAAGAAGAAATCAATGATCTCCACAAACAAATCAAGACAATCACTGACGAACGGGACACCCAGTGAGTTTTTCGGGATTCCTAGGCTACCAGATACTAGGATTCTTGCGCATTTTATGCTACCGACACTTAAGGTTTCACTCTTTTGAATTTTTTTCTTTCTAAATGTCTAAAAATGGTCTCAAAAACCCAGAAAGTGTTTAAAAATATCATCTTTTGAGTGTGGCCTAGTTTGCCAAAATTTGGTTTTCTAGGTCACCAGATGGAAAAGTCGGCCACTGGTGATGTTGAGTGCGTTCGGTGACTTTTGGCCATTTTGGACGTTTTTGGGCTCGGGGACTAGTTTTCCAAAAATTTGGTTTTCTAGGCCATGAGGTGGAAAACTCAGCTACTGGTGATTTCGAGTGATGTTCACGACTATAAGGCCCTTTTGGGCGTTCTTTGAGCACGGGGACTAGTTTATTCAAAATTTGGTTTTCTAGGCCATGAGGTGGAAAACTCAGCTACTGGTGATTTCGAGTGATGTTCACGACTATAAGGCCCTTTTGGGCGTTCTTTGAGCACGGGGACTAGTTTATTCAAAATTTGGGTTTTTAGGCCATCAGGTGGGAAACACCGCTATGAACCAAATTGGGCTTCTCAGTGATTTCCATTTGTTTTCTTTTTCTAAAAGTTTTTTTGGCGACCCGGGGAAATACTCGGCCACGGACTACATGCAGTGGTTTTTAAAAATATTTATACCATTGTTCATTCTTTATTTTCAGTAAGGAGAAGCGCGCCGATGCTGAAGCGGCCAATGAAAATCTCCTGGACACGATCCGCATCCAGCAATCGAGAATCGACAGATTCCAGGCAGCGTTGAAGGAATCGGTTGATGATAATGAGAAGATGAAGGAGCAAATAACAGAGGTCGTGATGAACTGTGAAAAGCAGATGGCACAGATCCAGGAGTTGGAGACCACACTGAACTTGAGTGATAAGAATTGCGAGGAGAGGATGAAAGAGCTCGAGAGGGCCCCAGAGCCAACTTATCTCTATATGGAGCTCGGAAAGCTTTACATAGAGCTACAAGAGGCGAAGAAGCCACAAGAGGCGGTCACGGCTCAGTTGGCTGCAAAGGAGAAGGAAATCGAGTATCTCACGAAGAAACATGAGGTGAAGCTGGCTGCTAAGGATTCAGAAATCCAGAATCTGAAGGAAATCATCAAAGAGGGAGAGGAGAAGAAGAAGAGACTGATGACGACGATTACCAACCTTCAGCATAAAATAAAGGTCTATGATTCTGAAAAGGCTGAGATAAAGGCGACGACTCTTGAGAAACCGTTTTCGATTAGACCGGGAATGAATTTTGGGTATGGAGACCCTGATGAGGAGTGGTAAATGGCTTTTTCGGCAGAGCGCACTCGCATAATTTTGCTTCAAGCCATCTTACTCTTTTTCATTTTCATTCATTATCAGTTCTTAACACCTTCCACATTTCAAAAATTCCCCCACATTTTAATTCCTAGTCTCAGATTTGTTTGTTTTCAGCCATTCATTCCAACCCCCCCCCCCTCCAATTTATATTTATTCGCTATGATACTGTATCCTATTACTGAATAAAAAATATCTGTTTGAAATTAGAAGATGAAGGAGATGAAGGTGGTGTGGTGACCTACAATCCAAAAAAGTTGATGACCTAGGTGGAAACCTAGAAGCCTCAAAATGCGATGGCCAAGAAAAATGCGGCCTAGAATTCAAGGATTTTCAGTGATGAGGGTGGTCAAAAATCCCAAAAAACCGTAGTGAATGAGGTTAAATTGCTCTGACGACAAGAAGCCTAATTTTCGACGGTTAGGTTTTGATAGTTCATAGTAGAAGAAGAATGCGAAGTTTTTAGCCGGAAACTTAAGTTACACATTTTCAATACATATTTTCCTTTTTCTTTTTTTTTCTACTAATTTTGCTCAAAAATTTCGATTTTTCGTTTATTTTCAACAAGAATTATCGATTTTTGACTATTTTTGCTGAAAATTTTGATTTTTTGATTATGTCAGCTAAAATTATTAATTTTTCATTAACTTTTGCTTGAAGTTTATATTTTTCGAGTTTCTTCAGCTAGAAGTTTAAACTTTGCGACTAATTTTGCGGAAAATTTCAAGTTTACAAATCTTTTCAGCTTTTACTTGGCCGCTGGTGAATTTGAGTAATTTTCGCGACTTTTGGTCATTATGGGCGTTTTTCGAGCTCCCAGGATAGTTTTCCAAAAATTTCGTTTTCTAGGCAACCAGGTGAAAAACTCGGCCGCTAGTGATTTTAAGATATAGTTTTCTGTCATTTTCTGACGTTTTTTGAGCTCATGGACAGCTTTTTTCAGTTGCGCTATACTGCTCCCAATTATGCGCAGCACAATTTTGGAATTCTCCACAAGGTAGAATGTGACCAAGCCCTGGTATTTGTGAGTCATAAGTCTTATTGAGATTTCACAAGAATCTTTCGTTGCAGAGGGATACGTATTTTAACTGTTTATCACAAACGGTGTCATTCATGAAAAAGAGAGAGAGAGAGGGAGAGAGAGAGAGAGAGAGAGAGAGAGAGTGTGTGTGTAAGTGAGAGAGTTCAGGGATAGCCTGGTGAATACATACATAACAATGAATTTCGAATAAAGGGACACACGGTGCCATGAGGTGTTATGAGGCAACAGTGGAAGCCAAATCTGTTTGGGTGATGTGCATCTGAATAGTCAACAAAACTAGGGACAATGTTAGAGGAATAGGGCGCAGACAGACTAGAGAGTGGAAGAGAGATGCATTGTAGAAGGGGGCGGAGCTTGGGAGCAGTATAAATAAAAAACGACGAGAATGCCATTTATTCACTCTGAGAGACACTTGTATGCGATTCGCCCCTATTATGTATATACTATGATTTTTTTAATATTCTAATTTATTGTTTTGTTTGCAATGGTGACAGGTTAGTTGTGGGATGAATGCTTTTGAAAAATACTAATATCCGTGAAATGTTTGAGATGGTACGTAGTAAAAACGCTACGGTTAGTGAAAATGAAAGTTAAATCCAAAATCCTAGTATATTTCGAGTTTTGGCTTCTCAAACTAATTATCAAGTTTTGCCTTTTTCAGTTGAAACTGTCCATATTTGAGAGAGTGTTGCAGTATTACTGATCGTCCCACAAGTTAATTTCTTATGGTATCAAACAGATCAAGAATAGAACACCATTTTTGTAGTGGGCAACTTTTTTGTTCGGACACTCCCTTGAGAGTTATGGTTAAATTTAGCCGACAGCTCAAAAATCGCCCGATCACTGAAATAGATCGATTTGAGGGAGAAATTACTTTGTCGAGATGTAACTCTAAGAATTATCCGCACAAAAAAGTTGCCAACTACAAAAATGAATCGCTCTGTTTGATACCATGAAAAGTTATTTTGTGGGACAATCAGTAATACTGCAACACTCTTTCAAAATTGGACATTTTCAAATCAAAAAGGCAAAAGTTGATAGCTTTTTGTCCGGTACTGTACATTTCATTTCCATTTCTGATATGAAATCCTAATGTTGGTTCTAGAGGAAACAAAGCACGTTCAGATATTTTAATTTTTTACATTTTTTGACGACGCTGTCAACATAAAGTACACTACTTTTTAAGAGAATAGTGGATGCAACAGCTCTCACTCGGACTGCAAGTTTGCTGCCCGGCCCAACGTCGACAGTGACAGTGCAGACTACAACAACTCCAGACCCTCAGTGTGTCCAGTTCGAACAAAGTTCTACGTACACACGCGTTTATACCAGAGTCATGTTATCGCTCGCCATCGAAGACCAAGTCTCAATGGAATCGATCATGCCGGTTTCACCACTCACGCCTTTGTCGACTCGCGCTTGCTCAAGAACCACTCCAGTTACGTCTGCCGTCTTGCTACACGAAAGAAAAGGAATCGTCTTCTATTCAATCACCAGCAGCTTCTCAAAAATCGTCTTCAGCTGCAACTTTCCCGATCCCCTTCGGTAGCAGCAGATTTTTCGCTTGAGCCAGTGCTCCCATAGACTCCATAGTCGCTGTTCGGATTCCATCTTCCACAAGCTCTGAGTCTGGCTCACCCAATAACTTGTTGGTCGACTCCATCCTCAACTAGCACCGCTCTCAGTTCACCACACCGAGCTCCATCCACCAGCTCCATCAACTTTTTGTCTTCTGGCTCTCCGTCACACTCCCGATGTGATCACACTGCTCAAACAAGCAAGGTAAGTTTAGTTTCCAGCTGAACCTTTTGAAATCGAATCACTATTTCTAAAGATAAGACCGAAAAGTGAATTTTTTCCGAATTGCTCTGAATCCAAGCCACTCGATAAACTGGTTGGACCAAAATATTAGAAGAAAAACTATTAAAAATAATTTTGTTGTAATTAACAGTTTTTTGGAAAACCCATGCGTTCAGTTTTGTTTACCTCAGGGTACTAGGGAAGCACAGAATACCGTACGGAGTAATTAACATAATATGGATGGGTCAACAGACAAAACAAAGAATGTGTTCAGTTTTGAATAACAGAACGGAATATGCAGTTCGAATACATGATTTTCCTTTTTGGTGTCGTTTTGGCTTTCTATCTGTTGGCTCATCATCTTTGTCGTAGTTTTCTCTTCGGAGTCTTCTTTTGGTTTCTCTGCCCTAGGTTTTTTTGATTGCATACCTGAAGTATTCATCTGGCGGCTGCGCGCTATACTGAAATGCAGGGAAAGAGAGGAAACATGAGATTGCATAATAAAAAAGTATTTGAGAAAGCGAGAACGGAAAAGAAGAGAATAGATTGTTCAGAAAACGCTTGAAAGAGGGGAAATGTAGAATGATGAAAAGTTATATTTGACAAGTAGTGAAATAAAATATTGAAATCGAAAAAGTATAGATGAGCATCACAAAACTTTATTGATATGTGTTGAGACTTCTGTGTGTATTCTCTAGTACCCCAAACCTGTGTGTATTCTCTAGTACCCCAAACCTAAATACGCTACAAAGGCAGACCAAGAAGGAAGAGGGACAGTTGACACAGAAAGCACCCCCCATACAACCAAGAGGCATACTTTCTTCAGTGGAAAGTTTCCAACTTTAAGAGTGTATCATGGTATCAGTGATTGTTCCATCAAGTAAATTTTTGATGGATTGTATAGATCAAAAACAGAAGTCTATTTTTGTAGTTGACGACTTTTTTGTACTAGAAATTCGTAGCAAGTTACATATTGACAAAGTAATTTTTTCATCAAATCGACCGATTTCAGTGCAAAATAGTGCAATTTTTGAGCTGTCGAGTTACAATGAGGAGTGTCCGTACAAAAAAGTTGTCAACTACAAAAATAACGCTCTACTTTTGATCTGTACGATCCTTTAAAAAACTACTTGATGGGATTATCAATGATACCAAGACACACTCTCAAAGTTGGACATTTTCGTCATCGTCGTCCTTCTCCTTCTTATGAATCATAGCATTTTTGTAGTTTGGAGTTCTGTCGTTCCACTGGTGATTTGTCCCTTCCCCCTAGGTGTTTTCGATTTAATTTCTGAACTCCTCATCAGGTCGCTGTATAACAGAAACGTCATCGTTTCTATTGGATAAGAATTAACGCAATTTTGTAACATAGATGGCGCAACAATTTGAGCGACCGCGCAATACTAGGAGAGAGAAAGAGGAAACAGGAGATTGCATAATGTAAAAAATGGCTGGGAAAGAGAAAACGGGAAAAGGAGCAAGTTTTGAAAAAAAAATGTTGGCTTTTTTGTTTTGTGGTACCAATCTGACAACCAGGGTTCAATCCCCACTTGTGCCAAACCTTTTCGTTTTTGTTTATGACTTTTTTGGTACCAATCTGAAGACCAAGGTAGTCTTTTAGGAAAAAGATTGTTCTCAAATAAAACTTTTATAATCTTGAACAGGTTTAAAAAAGTTTTGAGATGGCTGCAGACTGATGTCAAAAAGCAAAAAATAAAATTTATAAAAGTTTTGACATCAATGGAAATCGAACCCTGGTTGACAGATTTGTAGCAAAAAGTAAATAATATGCTGGCCGCGATTTCTGACAGCCTTTTCATCATCACAAAATTTTATTAACATCCGTTTGTGGTATGAAATATAATCATCCAGTACGCACAATTTATAAACGCTACAAAGGCGCACCAGACCAAAAAAGAAAAGCAGCAGGTGGAACAGAAACCGCGCCCTATTGAACAAACGAGAAGACAGAAAGTGTCCATGGGTTATACGAACACTTCTATGCATATTTAACCCCCTCTCCTCCTTGGTTAACTACTGAATGTTTTCCTCCACCAATTTATAAAGCTATTTTTATTGAATTCTAACATGTGGTGAGTGTTTTAATTTGAAATAGCATTAAAAAACAACTGCTTTAGAGAAAAAGCTATTTTATTTTCAAATTATCGATTTTTGAGTTCTAAAATGAGGGGAGTTTTTATAGTCTAATTTGTGACTTTTTTTATTTAAATTTTTTGAAAAGATTTGTCTTCACGTAGTCTTGAAAAGTTGTGGAGACATGACTAGTTGTCGATTTTTTCTATTATCAACTTTTCTAGCAAAAGTTCAAAAAACAGAAATTTATCGCGTTTCCTCAGTTTACTTTTGAAACTTTACAAAACGAAAATTCTGAAAACCATGTGTCTTTCAATTCAGTAGCAAAATTTTCAGCTTCCTCCTGGTGTCCAGCTATCAAGAAGACCCACTCCGGTGAATGGAGTGTCGGAAGAAGAGGACATCCAGAAGCTCGTGTTGATGGCACAATCGCTCCTGGCTCAAGTGGGACGAGTAAGTTTTTTTAATGAATAAAAACCTTTTTGAAATCAAAAAATTAATGATTGCAATGATAGTCGTGAAAAACTGTAAACAGTAGTTATGAATACAATTTATAAAACTAGTAATTTGCAGAGAAAAAGATCAATCGAGCTCCTGCTGCGTTGCCGCCAATGAATCAAGTTTTGGAAATGGAGAATGATGGCCCACAAGACGAAGAAAGAAGCAACAAGAGGGAGTGGACGTTGAAGGTAATGCCGTAGGCAATGTTTCCGTATCGTTTTAAATGAGTTGAATACTTTTCAACATGTTTTCAATGAGAAAAAATTGTCATCCAGAAGCTATATTTTTCAATTTTCAGATGCGGGAATGGAACGAGAGCAGATGTCTCCAAACTCGAATCGAGAAGAGAGCTCAGAAGCGACGTCACCAAGAGCCTCTCCGATGCCATCAGTACCAGCCGTAAATAAAAAATTAATATATATTCTCATGTTTGATAATAAAATTTTATATGAAAACATCATCGTGACAGTAGTTTCTTCCAAAACGTTTATGAAGAGCGTATGATACGATTTCGGTACTTCACTTTCCCAGAACACTTTGATAAACACGCACAGAGACCATTCGAACTAACGTGACTTCTTCGGCACAGAGCCTCTTCGTGGCAAAGAAGATCACTTGATGTTACACTTCTACAAATTTTCTGGGAGTCTGGAAGTGGAACTTCTGGCCTTATGCAAGCTCTTCATGTGACAAGACTGCTTTTACATTGGTTCAGCGGACCATGGGCGTTTCCGAGTTGAGTGATTTGATCAAAAATTTGTACTGATTGAGTCTTGAACCAGTATCCCGCAGAACCGAAGTTCCGACTAACAGGAACAGGTAAAACGAAAGAGAAGATCCCAGATCAATTGAGAACGACGATAGTCGGCCGAGAATTGTTTTCCTCAGAAAAACAGAGCGACTGCCAATCATTTGAGACAACAAATTTTGTGATGGATTATGTTCAGTTGAAATAGAACCAACGTCTCTCAGAACCGGAGAAAACAAATCCAAAAAACATTCAATGATCTTCATTCCGAACAAATAAATCACGTTCAAAAAGCTATCAAAGGTTCTGTTCTCAGTGAGGCTGGAACCAACCATTCCACAAATCCGAAAAATTATTCCCTAAACACATTTTTATCAATAAGAGATCGAAGATCATCATTCAGAACCAATAAAAAATGTGCAAAAAAAAATTTCAAAAAATTTGTACTGAGTGGGGCTCGAACCAGTATTCCTCACAACCGAAAAAAGAATTTGAAAACAATTTTTCAACAAAGTTCCACGGGGGGTTGGCGGGGGTGGCGCCACGGCCGTTCCACCGACATTCATATACGCCTTCCACTCTCGATATCAATGTGGCCGGCATAGCTCAACTGGTTAAGCTGCCGGCCACGGATCGGAGGATCCAAGGATCGAACCCCACATATGGCGAACAAAGCTCCGTTCGACTGGGAATGGTCATGGGATGGACGATCGACTCCAAGGGATCGGCCCCGTCATTTCGGAGCCGAGGGGCCGGTCCCAGTAAATTCAATCCAGCCGAACTGGTGGAATAAGTCGATTCCGGAGAGGACCCCTGGAGGAGAGAGCAAAAAACGAATGGAAGGAAAGAGAAAAAAAAATTCTACCTGGATGGCCCCGACGGAGAAAAAGAAGAAAAAACCTTTTTGTATTTGTGAGGTTTTTCGGTTCTGAGGGATACTGGTTCGAGCCCCACCCAGTACAAATTTATGGAAAATTTTTTTGCACATTTTTTTTGGTTTTGGAAGATGATCTTCGATCTCTCGTTGATAAAAATGAGTTTTTGGAATTGTTTTACGGATTTTTTGGGATGGTGGTTCCTGCCCCACTGAGAACAGAATTTTTGAAAGCAATTTGAACGGGATTTATTCGTTCGGAATACTTTGGTCAGGGTGGCCAAAGTCATTGATTTTTCTAGGCCACGAGTAGTGAAATCCCGGCCGTGGGCAAAAGAGACGAATCTCGACTACCGACTAACAGAAACAGATAATATGAATAGGAGGAGAAGTTTTGGAAGAACTGAGAGTGTTCTTCAGAGACAGAGAAGTTCCACGCAGGAAAAGAGACGAATCTCGACTACCGACTAACAGAAACAGACAATATGAATAGGAGGAGAAGTTTTGGAAGAACTGAGAGTGTTCTTCAGAGACAGAGAAGTTCCACGCAGGAAAAGAGACGAATCTCGACTACCGACTAACAGGAACAGAATGAATGAAAGAGAAAAGGTGTTTTGGAAGAACTGAGACGGTTCTTCAGAGATAGAGAAGTTCCACGCAGCAAAAGAGACGAATCTCGACTACCGACTAACAGGAACAGATGATATGAAAGAGGGGAGGAGTTTGGAAGAACTGAGAGTGTTCTTCAGAGCTAGAGAAGTTCCACGCAGCAAAAGAGACGAATCTCGACTACCGACTAACAGGAACAGAAGATATGGAAGAGGGGAGGAGTTTGGAAGAACTGAGAGTGTTCTTCAGAGCTAGAGAAGTTCCACGCAGCAAAAGAGACGAATCTCGACTACCGACTAACAGGAACAGAAGATATGGAAGAGGGGAGGAGTTTGGAAGAACTGAGAGTGTTCTTCAGAGCTAGAGAAGTTCCACGCAGCAAAAGAGACGAATCTCGACTACCGACTAACAGGAACAGATGATATGAAAGAGGGGAGGAGTTTGGAAGAACTGAGAGTGTTCTTCAGAGATAGAGAAGTTCCACGCAGCAAAAGAGACGAATCTCGACTACCGACTAACAGGAACAGATGATATGGAAGAGGGGAGGAGTTTGGAAGAACTGAGAGTGTTCTTCAGAGATAGAGAAGTTCCACGCAGCAAAAGAGACGAATCTCGACTACCGACTAACAGGAACAGATGATATGAAAGAGGGGAGGAGTTTGGAAGAACTGAGAGTGTTCTTCAGAGCTAGAGAAGTTCCACGCAGCAAAAGAGACGAATCTCGACTACCGACTAACAGGAACAGAAGATATGGAAGAGGGGAGGAGTTTGGAAGAACTGAGAGTGTTCTTCAGAGATAGAGAAGTTCCACGCAGCAAAAGAGACGAATCTCGACTACCGACTAACAGGAACAGGTAAAATGAAAGAGGGGAGGAGTTTGAAAGAACTGAGAGTGTTTTTCAGAGATAGAGAAGTTCCACGCAGCAAAAGAGACGAATCTCGACTACCGACTAACAGGAACAGATGATATGAAAGAGGGGAGGAGTTTGGAAGAACTGAGAGTGTTCTTCAGAGCTAGAGAAGTTCCACGCAGCAAAAGAGACGGATCTCGACTACCGACTAACAGGAACAGAAGATATGGAAGAGGGGAGGAGTTTGGAAGAACTGAGAGTGTTCTTCAGAGATAGAGAAGTTCCACGCAGCAAAAGAGACGAATCTCGACTACCGACTAACAGGAACAGATGATATGAAAGAGGGGAGGAGTTTAAAAGAACTGAGAGTGTTCTTCAGAGATAGAGAAGTTCCACGCAGCAAAAGAGACGAATCTCGACTACCGACTAACAGGAACAGATGATATGAAAGAGGGGAGGAGTTTGGAAGAACTGAGAGTGTTCTTCAGAGCTAGAGAAGTTCCACGCAGCAAAAGAGACGAATCTCGACTACCGACTAACAGGAACAGAAGATATGGAAGAGGGGAGGAGTTTGGAAGAACTGAGAGTGTTCTTCAGAGCTAGAGAAGTTCCACGCAGCAAAAGAGACGAATCTCGACTACCGACTAACAGGAACAGATGATATGAAAGAGGGGAGGAGTTTGGAAGAACTGAGAGTGTTGTTCAGAGCTAGAGAAGTTCCACGCAGCAAAAGAGACGAATCTCGACTACCGACTAACAGGAACAGATGATATGAAAGAGGGAGGAGTTTGGAAGAACTGAGAGTGTTCTTCAGAGCTAGAGAAGTTCCACGCAGCAAAAGAGACGAATCTCGACTACCGACTAACAGGAACAGATGATATGAAAGAGGGAGGAGTTTGGAAGAACTGAGAGTGTTCTTCAGAGCTAGAGAAGTTCCACGCAGCAAAAGAGACGAATCTCGACTACCGACTAACAGGAACAGATGATATGAAAGAGGGGAGGAGTTTGGAAGAACTGAGAGTGTTCTTCAGAGCTAGAGAAGTTCCACGCAGCAAAAGAGACGAATCTCGACTACCGACTAACAGGAACAGATGATATGAAAGAGGGGAGGAGTTTGGAAACACTGAGAGTGTTCTTCAGAGCTAGAGAAGTTCCACGCAGCAAAAGAGACGAATCTCGACTACCGACTAACAGGAACAGATGATATGAAAGAGGGGAGGAGTTTGGAAGAACTGAGAGTGTTCTTCAGAGCTAGAGAAGTTCCACGCAGCAAAAGAGACGAATCTCGACTACCGACTAACAGGAACAGATGATATGAAAGAGGGGAGGAGTTTGGAAGAACTGAGAGTGTTCTTCAGAGCTAGAGAAGTTCCACGCAGCAAAAGAGACGAATCTCGACTACCGACTAACAGGAACAGATGATATGAAAGAGGGAGGAGTTTGAAAGAACTGAGAGTGTTCTTCAGAGCTAGAGAAGTTCCACGCAGCAAAAGAGACGAATCTCGACTACCGACTAACAGGAACAGATGATATGAAAGAGGGAGGAGTTTGGAAACACTGAGAGTGTTCTTCAGAGCTAGAGAAGTTCCACGCAGCAAAAGAGACGAATCTCGACTACCGACTAACAGGAACAGATGATATGAAAGAGGGAGGAGTTTGGAAGAACTGAGAGTGTTCTTCAGAGCTAGAGAAGTTCCACGCAGCAAAAGAGACGAATCTCGACTACCGACTAACAGGAACAGATGATATGAAAGAGGGGAGAAGTTTGGAAGAACTGAGAGTGTTCTTCAGAGCTAGAGAAGTTCCACGCAGCAAAAGAGACGAATCTCGACTACCGACTAACAGGAACAGATGATATGAAAGAGGGGAGGAGTTTGGAAGAACTGAGAGTGTTGTTCAGAGCTAGAGAAGTTCCACGCAGCAAAAGAGACGAATCTCGACTACCGACTAACAGGAACAGATGATATGAAAGAGGGGAGGAGTTTGGAAGAACTGAGAGTGTTCTTCAGAGCTAGAGAAGTTCCACGCAGCAAAAGAGACGAATCTCGACTACCGACTAACAGGAACAGATGATATGAAAGAGGGGAGGAGTTTGGAAGAACTGAGAGTGTTCTTCAGAGCTAGAGAAGTTCCACGCAGCAAAAGAGACGAATCTCGACTACCGACTAACAGGAACAGATGATATGAAAGAGGGGAGGAGTTTGGAAGAACTGAGAGTGTTCTTCAGAGCTAGAGAAGTTCCACGCAGCAAAAGAGACGAATCTCGACTACCGACTAACAGGAACAGATGATATGGAAGAGGGGAGGAGTTTGGAAGAACTGAGAGTGTTCTTCAGAGCTAGAGAAGTTCCACGCAGCAAAAGAGACGAATCTCGACTACCGACTAACAGGAACAGATGATATGAAAGAGGGAGGAGTTTGGAAGAACTGAGAGTGTTCTTCAGAGCTAGAGAAGTTCCACGCAGCAAAAGAGACGAATCTCGACTACCGACTAACAGGAACAGATGATATGAAAGAGGGAGGAGTTTGGAAGAACTGAGAGTGTTCTTCAGAGCTAGAGAAGTTCCACGCAGCAAAAGAGACGAATCTCGACTACCGACTAACAGGAACAGATGATATGAAAGAGGGGAGGAGTTTGAAAGAACTGAGAGTGTTCTTCAGAGCTAGAGAAGTTCCACGCAGCAAAAGAGACGAATCTCGACTACCGACTAACAGGAACAGATGATATGAAAGAGGGGAGGAGTTTGGAAACACTGAGAGTGTTCTTCAGAGCTAGAGAAGTTCCACGCAGCAAAAGAGACGAATCTCGACTACCGACTAACAGGAACAGATGATATGAAAGAGGGGAGGAGTTTGGAAGAACTGAGAGTGTTCTTCAGAGCTAGAGAAGTTCCACGCAGCAAAAGAGACGAATCTCGACTACCGACTAACAGGAACAGATGATATGAAAGAAAGGAAGAACTGAGAGTGTTCTTCAGAGCTAGAGAAGTTCCACGCAGCAAAAGAGACGAATCTCGACTACCGACTAACAGGAACAGATGATATGAAAGAGGGGAGGAGTTTGGAAGAACTGAGAGTGTTGTTCAGAGCTAGAGAAGTTCCACGCAGCAAAAGAGACGAATCTCGACTACCGACTAACAGGAACAGATGATATGAAAGAGGGAGGAGTTTGGAAGAACTGAGAGTGTTCTTCAGAGCTAGAGAAGTTCCACGCAGCAAAAGAGACGAATCTCGACTACCGACTAACAGGAACAGATGATATGAAAGAGGGAGGAGTTTGGAAGAACTGAGAGTGTTCTTCAGAGCTAGAGAAGTTCCACGCAGCAAAAGAGACGAATCTCGACTACCGACTAACAGGAACAGATGATATGAAAGAGGGAGGAGTTTGGAAGAACTGAGAGTGTTCTTCAGAGCTAGAGAAGTTCCACGCAGCAAAAGAGACGAATCTCGACTACCGACTAACAGGAACAGATGATATGAAAGAGGGGAGGAGTTTGGAAGAACTGAGAGTGTTCTTCAGAGCTAGAGAAGTTCCACGCAGCAAAAGAGACGAATCTCGACTACCGACTAACAGGAACAGATGATATGAAAGAGGGGAGGAGTTTGGAAGAACTGAGAGTGTTCTTCAGAGATAGAGAAGTTCCACGCAGCAAAAGAGACGAATCTCGACTACCGACTAACAGGAACAGATGATATGAAAGAGGGGAGGAGTTTGGAAGAACTGAGAGTGTTCTTCAGAGCTAGAGAAGTTCCACGCAGCAAAAGAGACGAATCTTGACTACCGACTAACAGGAACAGATGATATGAAAGAGGGGAGGAGTTTGGAAGAACTGAGAGTGTTGTTCAGAGCTAGAGAAGTTCCACGCAGCAAAAGAGACGAATCTCGACTACCGACTAACAGGAACAGATGATATGAAAGAGAAAAGGAGTTTTGGAAGAACAGAGAATGTTCTTCAGAGCTAGACAAGTTCCACGCAGCAAAAGAGACGAATCTCGACTACCGACTAACAGGAACAGATGATATGAAAGAGGGGAGGAGTTTGGAAGAACTGACAAGGGAAGTACACGAAGTGTCGAGTTGAACTTTTTCTATAAATTTGACCATAGGTAATTTCAACCCTGAGGATTCCAAATCTGAAAGAAAAATCTGCAAAATGTTCCCCTGGACGGAGTTATGAGCCGTCAAACTTTTCCTATGGTTAAGCATTTCACCACGAGACCCGCGGTCTGCCGAAGTGTCTGCCGCAACATAACCCCACGTTTTCCAACCATCGGTGGCGCAAGGGTTGTGGGCGCGTTTAGTAGTCGGGAGGCTATGGGTTCGCTCTCCATGCTTTTCCAATTCTTTTTGCATTTTTCCAGCCATCACAAAAGACGTATGAATGGTTTTTTCTTCTCTTTTTCAAACACACAGCCTAGTAATCATCAAAATGAAAAACTTTACGTGAAAAAAACAATAACTTTTTTTTGAACTTATTCAAAGTTTTGCCCAGTCACATGATGGTCGACTTCGAAGTTCGACTCAAAAAAAAGTTATTGTTTTTTTCACGTAAAGTTTTTCATTTTGATGATTACTAGGCTGTGTGTTTGAAAAAGAGAAGAAAAACCATTCATACGTCTTTTGTGATGGCTGGAAAAATGCAAAAAGAATTGGAAAAGCATGGAGAGCGAACCCATAGCCTCCCAACTACTAAACGCGCCCACAACCCTTGCGCCACCGATGGTTGGAAAACGTGGGGTTATGTTGCGGCAGACACTTCGGCAGACCGCGGGTCTCGTGGTGAAATGCTTAACCATAGGAAAAGTTTGACGGCTCATAACTCCGTCCAGGGGAACATTTTGCAGATTTTTCTTTCACATTTGGAATCCTCAGGGTTGAAATTACCTATGGTCAAATTTATAGAAAAAGTTCAACTCGACACTTCGTGTACTTCCCTCGTGAGAGTGTTCTTCAGAGATAGAGAAGTTCCACGCAGCAAAAGAGACGAATCTCGACTACCGACTAACAGGAACAGATGATATGAAAGAGAAAAGGAGTTTTGGAAGAACAGAGAATGTTCTTCAGAGATAGAGAAGTTCCACGCAGCAAAAGAGACGAATCTCGACTACCGACTAACAGGAACAGATGATATGAAAGAGAAAAGGAGTTTTGGAAGAACAGAGAATGTTCTTCAGAGATAGAGAAGTTCCACGCAGCAAAAGAGACGAATCTCGACTACCGACTAACAGGAACAGATGATATGAAAGAGGGAGGAGTTTGGAAGAACTGAGAGTGTTCTTCAGAGCTAGAGAAGTTCCACGCAGCAAAAGAGACGAATCTCGACTACCGACTAACAGGAACAGAAGATATGGAAGAGGGGAGGAGTTTGGAAGAACTGAGAGTGTTCTTCAGAGATAGAGAAGTTCCACGCAGCAAAAGAGACGAATCTCGACTACCGACTAACAGGAACAGATGATATGAAAGAGAAAAGGAGTTTTGGAAGAACAGAGAATGTTCTTCAGAGATAGAGAAGTTCCACGCAGCAAAAGAGACGAATCTCGACTACCGACTAACAGGAACAGATGATATGAAAGAGAAAGGAGTTTTGGAAGAACAGAGAATGTTCTTCAGAGATAGAGAAGTTCCACGCAGCAAAAGAGACGAATCTCGACTACCGACTAACAGGAACAGATGATATGAAAGAGGGGAGGAGTTTGGAAGAACTGAGAGTGTTCTTCAGAGCTAGAGAAGTTCCACGCAGCAAAAGAGACGAATCTCGACTACCGACTAACAGGAACAGATGATATGAAAGAGAAAAGGAGTTTTGGAAGAACAGAGAATGTTCTTCAGAGATAGAGAAGTTCCACGCAGCAAAAGAGACGAATCTCGACTACCGACTAACAGGAACAGATGATATGAAAGAGGGGAGGAGTTTGGAAGAACTGAGAGTGTTCTTCAGAGCTAGAGAAGTTCCACGCAGCAAAAAAGACGAATCTCGACTACCGACTAACAGGAACAGATGATATGAAAGAGAAAAGGAGTTTTGGAAGAACAGAGAATGTTCTTCAGAGATAGAGAAGTTCCACGCAGCAAAAGAGACGAATCTCGACTACCGACTAACAGGAACAGATGATATGGAAGAGGGGAGGAGTTTGGAAGAACTGAGAGTGTTCTTCAGAGATAGAGAAGTTCCACGCAGCAAAAGAGACGAATCTCGACTACCGACTAACAGGAACAGATGATATGAAAGAGGGGAGGAGTTTGGAAGAACTGAGAGTGTTCTTCAGAGCTAGAGAAGTTCCACGCAGCAAAAGAGACGAATCTCGACTACCGACTAACAGGAACAGATGATATGAAAGAGGGAGGAGTTTGGAAGAACTGAGAGTGTTCTTCAGAGCTAGAGAAGTTCCACGCAGCAAAAGAGACGAATCTCGACTACCGACTAACAGGAACAGATGATATGAAAGAGAAAAGGAGTTTTGGAAGAACAGAGAATGTTCTTCAGAGATAGAGAAGTTCCACGCAGCAAAAGAGACGAATCTCGACTACCGACTAACAGGAACAGATGATATGAAAGAGGGAGGAGTTTGGAAGAACAGAGAATGTTCTTCAGAGATAGAGAAGTTCCACGCAGCAAAAGAGACGAATCTCGACTACCGACTAACAGGAACAGATGATATGAAAGAGGGGAGGAGTTTGGAAGAACAGAGAATGTTCTTCAGAGATAGAGAAGTTCCACGCAGCAAAAGAGACGAATCTCGACTACCGACTAACAGGAACAGATGATATGGAAGAGGGGAGGAGTTTGGAAGAACTGAGAGTGTTCTTCAGAGATAGAGAAGTTCCACGCAGCAAAAGAGACGAATCTCGACTACCGACTAACAGGAACAGATGATATGAAAGAGGGGAGGAGTTTGGAAGAACTGAGAGTGTTCTTCAGAGCTAGAGAAGTTCCACGCAGCAAAAGAGACGAATCTCGACTACCGACTAACAGGAACAGATGATATGAAAGAGGGAGGAGTTTGGAAGAACTGAGAGTGTTCTTCAGAGCTAGAGAAGTTCCACGCAGCAAAAGAGACGAATCTCGACTACCGACTAACAGGAACAGATGATATGAAAGAGAAAAGGAGTTTTGGAAGAACAGAGAATGTTCTTCAGAGATAGAGAAGTTCCACGCAGCAAAAGAGACGAATCTCGACTACCGACTAACAGGAACAGATGATATGAAAGAGGGAGGAGTTTGGAAGAACAGAGAATGTTCTTCAGAGATAGAGAAGTTCCACGCAGCAAAAGAGACGAATCTCGACTACCGACTAACAGGAACAGATGATATGAAAGAGGGAGGAGTTTGGAAGAACAGAGAATGTTCTTCAGAGATAGAGAAGTTCCACGCAGCAAAAGAGACGAATCTCGACTACCGACTAACAGGAACAGATGATATGAAAGAGGGAGGAGTTTGGAAGAACTGAGAGTGTTCTTCAGAGATAGAGAAGTTCCACGCAGCAAAAGAGACGAATCTCGACTACCGACTAACAGGAACAGATGATATGAAAGAGGGGAGAAGTTTGGAAGAACTGAGAGTGTTCTTCAGAGCTAGAGAAGTTCCACGCAGCAAAAGAGACGAATCTCGACTACCGACTAACAGGAACAGATGATATGAAAGAGGGAGGAGTTTGGAAGAACTGAGAGTGTTGTTCAGAGCTAGAGAAGTTCCACGCAGCAAAAGAGACGAATCTCGACTACCGACTAACAGGAACAGATGATATGAAAGAGGGGAGGAGTTTGGAAGAACTGAGAGTGTTCTTCAGAGCTAGAGAAGTTCCACGCAGCAAAAGAGACGAATCTCGACTACCGACTAACAGGAACAGATGATATGAAAGAGGGGAGGAGTTTGGAAGAACTGAGAGTGTTCTTCAGAGCTAGAGAAGTTCCACGCAGCAAAAGAGACGAATCTCGACTACCGACTAACAGGAACAGATGATATGAAAGAGGGAGGAGTTTGGAAGAACTGAGAGTGTTCTTCAGAGCTAGAGAAGTTCCACGCAGCAAAAGAGACGAATCTCGACTACCGACTAACAGGAACAGATGATATGAAAGAGGGGAGGAGTTTGGAAGAACTGAGAGTGTTCTTCAGAGCTAGAGAAGTTCCACGCAGCAAAAGAGACGAATCTCGACTACCGACTAACAGGAACAGATGATATGAAAGAGGGGAGGAGTTTGGAAGAACTGAGAGTGTTCTTCAGAGCTAGAGAAGTTCCACGCAGCAAAAGAGACGAATCTCGACTACCGACTAACAGGAACAGATGATATGAAAGAGGGAGGAGTTTGGAAGAACTGAGAGTGTTCTTCAGAGCTAGAGAAGTTCCACGCAGCAAAAGAGACGAATCTCGACTACCGACTAACAGGAACAGATGATATGAAAGAGGGAGGAGTTTGGAAGAACTGAGAGTGTTCTTCAGAGCTAGAGAAGTTCCACGCAGCAAAAGAGACGAATCTCGACTACCGACTAACAGGAACAGATGATATGAAAGAGAAAAGGAGTTTTGGAAGAACAGAGAATGTTCTTCAGAGATAGAGAAGTTCCACGCAGCAAAAGAGACGAATCTCGACTACCGACTAACAGGAACAGATGATATGAAAGAGGGGAGGAGTTTGGAAGAACTGAGAGTGTTCTTCAGAGATAGAGAAGTTCCACGCAGCAAAAGAGACGAATCTCGACTACCGACTAACAGGAACAGATGATATGAAAGAGGGAGGAGTTTGGAAGAACTGAGAGTGTTCTTCAGAGCTAGAGAAGTTCCACGCAGCAAAAGAGACGAATCTCGACTACCGACTAACAGGAACAGATGATATGAAAGAGGGGAGGAGTTTGGAAGAACTGACAAGGGAAGTACACGAAGTGTCGAGTTGAACTTTTTCTATAAATTTGACCATAGGTAATTTCAACCCTGAGGATTCCAAATCTGAAAGAAAAATCTGCAAAATGTTCCCCTGGACGGAGTTATGAGCCGTCAAACTTTTCCTATGGTTAAGCATTTCACCACGAGACCCGCGGTCTGCCGAAGTGTCTGCCGCAACATAACCCCACGTTTTCCAACCATCGGTGGCGCAAGGGTTGTGGGCGCGTTTAGTAGTCGGGAGGCTATGGGTTCGCTCTCCATGCTTTTCCAATTCTTTTTGCATTTTTCCAGCCATCACAAAAGACGTATGAATGGTTTTTTCTTCTCTTTTTCAAACACACAGCCTAGTAATCATCAAAATGAAAAACTTTACGTGAAAAAAACAATAACTTTTTTTGAACTTATTCAAAGTTTTGCCCAGTCACATGATGGTCGACTTCGAAGTTCGACTCAAAAAAGTTATTGTTTTTTTCACGTAAAGTTTTTCATTTTGATGATTACTAGGCTGTGTGTTTGAAAAAGAGAAGAAAAACCATTCATACGTCTTTTGTGATGGCTGGAAAAATGCAAAAAAGAATTGGAAAAGCATGGAGAGCGAACCCATAGCCTCCCAACTACTAAACGCGCCCACAACCCTTGCGCCACCGATGGTTGGAAAACGTGGGGTTATGTTGCGGCAGACACTTCGGCAGACCGCGGGTCTCGTGGTGAAATGCTTAACCATAGGAAAAGTTTGACGGCTCATAACTCCGTCCAGGGGAACATTTTGCAGATTTTTCTTTCAGATTTGGAATCCTCAGGGTTGAAATTACCTATGGTCAAATTTATAGAAAAAGTTCAACTCGACACTTCGTGTACTTCCCTCGTGAGAGTGTTCTTCAGAGATAGAGAAGTTCCACGCAGCAAAAGAGACGAATCTCGACTACCGACTAACAGGAACAGATGATATGAAAGAGAAAAGGAGTTTTGGAAGAACAGAGAATGTTCTTCAGAGATAGAGAAGTTCCACGCAGCAAAAGAGACGAATCTCGACTACCGACTAACAGGAACAGATGATATGAAAGAGAAAGGAGTTTTGGAAGAACAGAGAATGTTCTTCAGAGATAGAGAAGTTCCACGCAGCAAAAGAGACGAATCTCGACTACCGACTAACAGGAACAGATGATATGAAAGAGGGGAGGAGTTTGGAAGAACTGAGAGTGTTCTTCAGAGCTAGAGAAGTTCCACGCAGCAAAAGAGACGAATCTCGACTACCGACTAACAGGAACAGAAGATATGGAAGAGGGGAGGAGTTTGGAAGAACTGAGAGTGTTCTTCAGAGATAGAGAAGTTCCACGCAGCAAAAGAGACGAATCTCGACTACCGACTAACAGGAACAGATGATATGAAAGAGAAAAGGAGTTTTGGAAGAACAGAGAATGTTCTTCAGAGATAGAGAAGTTCCACGCAGCAAAAGAGACGAATCTCGACTACCGACTAACAGGAACAGATGATATGAAAGAGAAAAGGAGTTTTGGAAGAACAGAGAATGTTCTTCAGAGATAGAGAAGTTCCACGCAGCAAAAGAGACGAATCTCGACTACCGACTAACAGGAACAGATGATATGAAAGAGGGGAGGAGTTTGGAAGAACTGAGAGTGTTCTTCAGAGCTAGAGAAGTTCCACGCAGCAAAAGAGACGAATCTCGACTACCGACTAACAGGAACAGATGATATGAAAGAGGGAGGAGTTTGGAAGAACTGAGAGTGTTCTTCAGAGATAGAGAAGTTCCACGCAGCAAAAAAGACGAATCTCGACTACCGACTAACAGGAACAGATGATATGAAAGAGAAAAGGAGTTTTGGAAGAACAGAGAATGTTCTTCAGAGATAGAGAAGTTCCACGCAGCAAAAGAGACGAATCTCGACTACCGACTAACAGGAACAGATGATATGGAAGAGGGGAGGAGTTTGGAAGAACTGAGAGTGTTCTTCAGAGATAGAGAAGTTCCACGCAGCAAAAGAGACGAATCTCGACTACCGACTAACAGGAACAGATGATATGAAAGAGGGAGGAGTTTGGAAGAACTGAGAGTGTTCTTCAGAGCTAGAGAAGTTCCACGCAGCAAAAGAGACGAATCTCGACTACCGACTAACAGGAACAGATGATATGAAAGAGGGAGGAGTTTGGAAGAACTGAGAGTGTTCTTCAGAGCTAGAGAAGTTCCACGCAGCAAAAGAGACGAATCTCGACTACCGACTAACAGGAACAGATGATATGAAAGAGAAAAGGAGTTTTGGAAGAACAGAGAATGTTCTTCAGAGATAGAGAAGTTCCACGCAGCAAAAGAGACGAATCTCGACTACCGACTAACAGGAACAGATGATATGAAAGAGGGGAGGAGTTTGGAAGAACAGAGAATGTTCTTCAGAGATAGAGAAGTTCCACGCAGCAAAAGAGACGAATCTCGACTACCGACTAACAGGAACAGATGATATGAAAGAGAAAAGGAGTTTTGGAAGAACAGAGAATGTTCTTCAGAGATAGAGAAGTTCCACGCAGCAAAAGAGACGAATCTCGACTACCGACTAACAGGAACAGATGATATGAAAGAGAAAAGGAGTTTTGGAAAAACAGAGAATGTTCTTCAGAGATAGAGAAGTTCCACGCAGCAAAAGAGACGAATCTCGACTACCGACTAACAGGAACAGATGATATGAAAGAGAAAAGGAGTTTTGGAAGAACAGAGAATGTTCTTCAGAGATAGAGAAGTTCCACGCAGCAAAAGAGACGAATCTCGACTACCGACTAACAGGAACAGATGATATGAAAGAGGGGAGGAGTTTGGAAGAACTGAGAGTGTTCTTCAGAGCTAGACAAGTTCCACGCCGCAAAAGAGACGAATCTCGACTACCGACTAACAGGAACAGATGATATGAAAGAGAAAAGGAGTTTTGGAAGAACAGAGAATGTTCTTCAGAGCTAGACAAGTTCCACGCCGCAAAAGAGACGAATCTCGACTACCGACTAACAGGAACAGATGATATGAAAGAGGGGAGGAGTTTGGAAGAACTGAGAATGTTCTTCAGAGCTAGACAAGTTCCACGCAGCAAAAGAGACGAATCTCGACTACCGACTAACAGGAACAGATGATATGAAAGAGGGAGGAGTTTGGAAGAACTGAGAGTGTTCTTCAGAGCTAGAGAAGTTCCACGCAGCAAAAGAGACGAATCTCGACTACCGACTAACAGGAACAGATGATATGAAAGAGGGGAGGAGTTTGGAAGAACTGAGAGTGTTCTTCAGAGCTAGACAAGTTCCACGCCGCAAAAGAGACGAATCTCGACTACCGACTAACAGGAACAGATGATATGAAAGAGGGGAGGAGTTTGGAAGAACTGAGAATGTTCTTCAGAGCTAGACAAGTTCCACGCAGCAAAAGAGACGAATCTCGACTACCGACTAACAGGAACAGATGATATGAAAGAGGGGAGGAGTTTGGAAGAACTGAGAGTGTTCTTCAGAGCTAGAGAAGTTCCACGCAGCAAAAGAGACGAATCTCGACTACCGACTAACAGGAACAGATGATATGAAAGAGGGGAGGAGTTTGGAAGAACTGAGAGTGTTCTTCAGAGCTAGAGAAGTTCCACGCAGCAAAAGAGACGAATTTCGACTACCGACTAACAGGAACAGATGATATGAAAGAGGGGAGGAGTTTGGAAGAACTGAGAGTGTTCTTCAGAGCTAGAGAAGTTCCACGCAGCAAAAGAGACGAATCTCGACTACCGACTAACAGGAACAGATGATATGAAAGAGAAAGGAGTTTTGGAAGAACAGAGAATGTTCTTCAGAGCTAGAGAAGTTCCACGCAGCAAAAGAGACGAATCTCGACTACCGACTAACAGGAACAGATGATATGAAAGAGAAAGGAGTTTTGGAAGAACAGAGAATGTTCTTCAGAGCTAGACAAGTTCCACGCAGCAAAAGAGACGAATCTCGACTACCGACTAACAGGAACAGATGATATGAAAGAGGGGAGGAGTTTGGAAGAACTGAGAGTGTTCTTCAGAGCTAGAGAAGTTCCACGCAGCAAAAGAGACGAATCTCGACTACCGACTAACAGGAACAGATGATATGAAAGAGAAAAGGAGTTTTGGAAAAACAGAGAATGTTCTTCAGAGATAGAGAAGTTCCACGCAGCAAAAGAGACGAATCTCGACTACCGACTAACAGGAACAGATGATATGAAAGAGAAAAGGAGTTTTGGAAAAACAGAGAATGTTCTTCAGAGATAGAGAAGTTCCACGCAGCAAAAGAGACGAATCTCGACTACCGACTAACAGGAACAGATGATATGAAAAAGGGGAGGAGTTTTGGAAGAACAGAGAATGTTCTTCAGAGCTAGAGAAGTTCCACGCAGCAAAAGAGACGAATCTCGACTACCGACTAACAGGAACAGATGATATGAAAGAGAAAAGGAGTTTTGGAAAAACAGAGAATGTTCTTCAGAGATAGAGAAGTTCCACGCAGCAAAAAAGACGAATCTCGACTACCGACTAACAGGAACAGATGATATGAAAGAGAAAAGGAGTTTTGGAAAAACAGAGAATGTTCTTCAGAGATAGAGAAGTTCCACGCAGCAAAAGAGACGAATCTCGACTACCGACTAACAGGAACAGATGATATGAAAGAGAAAAGGAGTTTTGGAAAAACAGAGAATGTTCTTCAGAGATAGAGAAGTTCCACGCAGCAAAAGAGACGAATCTCGACTACCGACTAACAGGAACAGATGATATGAAAGAGGGGAGGAGTTTTGGAAGAACAGAGAATGTTCTTCAGAGCTAGAGAAGTTCCACGCAGCAAAAGAGACGAATCTCGACTACCGACTAACAGGAACAGATGATATGAAAGAGAAAAGGAGTTTTGGAAAAACAGAGAATGTTCTTCAGAGATAGAGAAGTTCCACGCAGCAAAAGAGACGAATCTCGACTACCGACTAACAGGAACAGATGATATGAAAGAGAAAAGGAGTTTTGGAAAAACAGAGAATGTTCTTCAGAGATAGAGAAGTTCCACGCAGCAAAAGAGACGAATCTCGACTACCGACTAACAGGAACAGATGATATGAAAGAGGGGAGGAGTTTGGAAGAACTGAGAGTGTTCTTCAGAGCTAGAGAAGTTCCACGCAGCAAAAGAGACGAATCTCGACTACCGACTAACAGGAACAGATGATATGAAAGAGAAAAGGAGTTTTGGAAGAACAGAGAATGTTCTTCAGAGATAGAGAAGTTCCACGCAGCAAAAGAGACGAATCTCGACTACCGACTAACAGGAACAGATGATATGAAAGAGGGGAGGAGTTTGGAAGAACTGAGAGTGTTCTTCAGAGCTAGACAAGTTCCACGCAGCAAAAGAGACGAATCTCAACTACCGACTAACAGGAACAGATGATATGAAAGAGGGGAGGAGTTTGGAAGAACTGAGAGTGTTCTTCAGAGCTAGAGAAGTTCCACGCAGCAAAAGAGACGAATCTCGACTACCGACTAACAGGAACAGATGATATGAAAGAGAAAAGGAGTTTTGGAAGAACAGAGAATGTTCTTCAGAGCTAGACAAGTTCCACGCAGCAAAAGAGACGAATCTCGACTACCGACTAACAGGAACAGATGATATGAAAGAGGGAGGAGTTTGGAAGAACTGAGAGTGTTCTTCAGAGCTAGAGAAGTTCCACGCAGCAAAAGAGACGAATCTCGACTACCGACTAACAGGAACAGAAGATATGGAAGAGGGGAGGAGTTTGGAAGAACTGAGAGTGTTCTTCAGAGCTAGAGAAGTTCCACGCAGCAAAAGAGACAAATCTCGACTACCGACTAACAGGAACAGATGATATGAAAGAGGGGAGGAGTTTGAAAGAACTGAGAGTGTTCTTCAGAGCTAGAGAAGTTCCATGCAGCAAAAGAGACGAATCTCGACTACCGACTAACAGGAACAGATGATATGAAAGAGGGGAGGAGTTTGGAAGAACTGAGAGTGTTCTTCAGAGCTAGAGAAGTTCCACGCAGCAAAAGAGACGAATCTCGACTACCGACTAACAGGAACAGATGATATGAAAGAGGGAGGAGTTTGGAAGAACTGAGAGTGTTCTTCAGAGCTAGACAAGTTCCACGCAGCAAAAGAGACGAATCTCGACTACCGACTAACAGGAACAGATGATATGAAAGAGGGAGGAGTTTGGAAGAACTGAGAGTGTTCTTCAGAGCTAGACAAGTTCCACGCAGCAAAAGAGACGAATCTCGACTACCGACTAACAGGAACAGATGATATGAAAGAGGGAGGAGTTTGGAAGAACTGAGAGTGTTCTTCAGAGCTAGAGAAGTTCCACGCAGCAAAAGAGACGAATCTCGACTACCGACTAACAGGAACAGATGATATGAAAGAGGAGGAGTTTGGAAGAACTGAGAGTGTTCTTCAGAGCTAGAGAAGTTCCACGCAGCAAAAGAGACGAATCTCGACTACCGACTAACAGGAACAGATGATATGAAAGAGGGGAGGAGTTTGGAAGAACAGAGAATGTTCTTCAGAGCTAGACAAGTTCCACGCAGCAAAAGAGACGAATCTCGACTACCGACTAACAGGAACAGATGATATGAAAGAGGGGAGGAGTTTGGAAGAACTGAGAGTGTTCTTCAGAGCTAGAGAAGTTCCACGCAGCAAAAGAGACGAATCTCGACTACCGACTAACAGGAACAGATGATATGAAAGAGGGGAGGAGTTTGGAAGAACTGAGAGTGTTCTTCAGAGCTAGAGAAGTTCCACGCAGCAAAAGAGACGAATCTCGACTACCGACTAACAGGAACAGATGATATGAAAGAGGGGAGGAGTTTGGAAGAACTGAGAGTGTTCTTCAGAGCTAGAGAAGTTCCACGCAGCAAAAGAGACGAATCTCGACTACCGACTAACAGGAACAGATGATATGAAAGAGGGGAGGAGTTTGGAAGAACTGAGAGTGTTCTTCAGAGCTAGAGAAGTTCCACGCAGCAAAAGAGACGAATCTCGACTACCGACTAACAGGAACAGATGATATGAAAGAGGGGAGGAGTTTGGAAGAACTGAGAGTGTTCTTCAGAGCTAGAGAAGTTCCACGCAGCAAAAGAGACGAATCTCGACTACCGACTAACAGGAACAGATGATATGAAAGAGGGAGGAGTTTGGAAGAACTGAGAGTGTTCTTCAGAGCTAGAGAAGTTCCACGCAGCAAAAGAGACGAATCTCGACTACCGACTAACAGGAACAGATGATATGAAAGAGAAAAGGAGTTTTGGAAGAACAGAGAATGTTCTTCAGAGCTAGACAAGTTCCACGCAGCAAAAGAGACGAATCTCGACTACCGACTAACAGGAACAGATGATATGAAAGAGGGGAGGAGTTTGGAAGAACTGAGAATGTTCTTCAGAGCTAGAGAAGTTCCACGCAGCAAAAGAGACGAATCTCGACTACCGACTAACAGGAACAGATGATATGAAAGAGGGGAGGAGTTTGGAAGAACTGAGAGTGTTCTTCAGAGCTAGAGAAGTTTCACGCAGCAAAAGAGACGAATCTCGACTACCGACTAACAGGAACAGATGATATGAAAGAGGGGAGGAGTTTGGAAGAACTGAGAGTGTTCTTCAGAGCTAGAGAAGTTCCACGCAGCAAAAGAGACGAATCTCGACTACCGACTAACAGGAACAGATGATATGAAAGAGAAAAGGAGTTTTGGAAGAACAGAGAATGTTCTTCAGAGCTAGACAAGTTCCACGCAGCAAAAGAGACGAATCTCGACTACCGACTAACAGGAACAGAAGATATGAAAAAGGGGAGGAGTTTGGAAGAACTGAGAGTGTTCTTCAGAGCTAGAGAAGTTCCACGCAGCAAAAGAGACGAATCTCGACTACCGACTAACAGGAACAGATGATATGAAAGAGGGGAGGAGTTTGGAAGAACTAAGAGTGTTCTTCAGAGCTAGAGAAGTTCCACGCAGCAAAAGAGACGAATCTCGACTACCGACTAACAGGAACAGATGATATGAAAGAGAAAGGAGTTTTGGAAGAACAGAGAATGTTCTTCAGAGCTAGACAAGTTCCACGCAGCAAAAGAGACGAATCTCGACTACCGACTAACAGGAACAGAAGATATGAAAAAGGGGAGGAGTTTGGAAGAACTGAGAGTGTTCTTCAGAGCTAGAGAAGTTCCACGCAGCAAAAGAGACGAATCTCGACTACCTACTAACAGGAACAGATGATATGAAAGAGGGGAGGAGTTTGGAAGAACTGAGAGTGTTCTTCAGAGATAGAGAAGTTCCACGCAGCAAAAGAGACGAATCTCGACTACCGACTAACAGGAACAGAAGATATGAAAAAGGGGAGGAGTTTGGAAGAACTGAGAGTGTTCTTCAGAGATAGAGAAGTTCCACGCAGCAAAAGAGACGAATCTCGACTACCGACTAACAGGAACAGATGATATGAAAGAGGGGAGGAGTTTGGAAGAACTGAGAGTGTTCTTCAGAGCTAGAGAAGTTCCACGCAGCAAAAGAGACGAATCTCGACTACCCACTAACAGGAACAGATGATATGAAAGAGGGGAGGAGTTTGGAAGAACTGAGAGTGTTCTTCAGAGCTAGAGAAGTTCCACGCAGCAAAAGAGACGAATCTCGACTACCGACTAACAGGAACAGATGATATGAAAGAGGGGAGGAGTTTGGAAGAACTGAGAGTGTTCTTCAGAGCTAGAGAAGTTCCACGCAGCAAAAGAGACGAATCTCGACTACCGACTAACAGGAACAGATGATATGAAAGAGGGGAGGAGTTTGGAAGAACTGAGAGTGTTCTTCAGAGCTAGAGAAGTTCCACGCAGCAAAAGAGACGAATCTCGACTACCGACTAACAGGAACAGATGATATGAAAGAGGGGAGGAGTTTGGAAGAACTGAGAGTGATCTTCAGAGCTAGAGAAGTTCCACGCAGCAAAAGAGACGAATCTCGACTACCGACTAACAGGAACAGATGATATGAAAGAGGGGAGGAGTTTGGAAGAACTGAGAGTGTTCTTCAGAGATAGAGAAGTTCCACGCAGCAAAAGAGACGAATCTCGACTACCGACTTACAGGAACAGATGATATGAAAGAGAAAAGGAGTTTTGGAAGAACAGAGAATGTTCTTCAGAGATAGAGAAGTTCCACGCAGCAAAAGAGACGAATCTCGACTACCGACTAACAGGAACAGATGATATGAAAGAGGGAGGAGTTTGGAAGAACTGAGAGTGTTCTTCAGAGCTAGAGAAGTTCCACGCAGCAAAAGAGACGAATCTCGACTACCGACTAACAGGAACAGATGATATGAAAGAGGGGAGGAGTTTGGAAGAACTGAGAGTGTTCTTCAGAGCTAGAGAAGTTCCACGCAGCAAAAGAGACGAATCTCGACTACCGACTAACAGGAACAGATGATATGAAAGAGGGGAGGAGTTTGGAAGAACTGAGAGTGTTCTTCAGAGCTAGAGAAGTTCCACGCAGCAAAAGAGACGAATCTCGACTACCGACTAACAGGAACAGATGATATGAAAGAGGGGAGGAGTTTGGAAGAACTGAGAGTGATCTTCAGAGCTAGAGAAGTTCCACGCAGCAAAAGAGACGAATCTCGACTACCGACTAACAGGAACAGATGATATGAAAGAGGGGAGGAGTTTGGAAGAACTGAGAGTGTTCTTCAGAGATAGAGAAGTTCCACGCAGCAAAAGAGACGAATCTCGACTACCGACTTACAGGAACAGATGATATGAAAGAGGGGAGGAGTTTGGAAGAACTGAGAGTGTTCTTCAGAGCTAGAGAAGTTCCACGCAGCAAAAGAGACGAATCTCGACTACCGACTAACAGGAACAGATGATATGAAAAAGGGGAGGAGTTTGGAAGAACAGAGAATGTTCTTCAGAGCTAGACAAGTTCCACGCAGCAAAAGAGACGAATCTCGACTACCGACTAACAGGAACAGATGATATGAAAGAGGGGAGGAGTTTGGAAGAACTGAGAGTGTTCTTCAGAGCTAGAGAAGTTCCACGCAGCAAAAGAGACGAATCTCGACTACCGACTTACAGGAACAGATGATATGAAAGAGGGGAGGAGTTTGGAAGAACTGAGAGTGTTCTTCAGAGCTAGAGAAGTTCCACGCAGCAAAAGAGACAAATCTCGACTACCGACTAACAGGAACAGATGATATGAAAGAGGGGAGGAGTTTGGAAGAACTGAGAGTGTTCTTCAGAGATAGAGAAGTTCCACGCAGCAAAAGAGACAAATCTCGACTACCGACTAACAGGAACAGATGATATGAAAGAGGGGAGGAGTTTGGAAGAACTGAGAGTGTTCTTCAGAGCTAGAGAAGTTCCACGCAGCAAAAGAGACGAATCTCGACTACCGACTTACAGGAACAGATGATATGAAAGAGGGGAGGAGTTTGGAAGAACTGAGAGTGTTCTTCAGAGCTAGAGAAGTTCCACGCAGCAAAAGAGACGAATCTCGACTACCGACTTACAGGAACAGAAGATATGAAAGAGGGAGGAGTTTGGAAGAACTGAGAGTGTTCTTCAGAGCTAGAGAAGTTCCACGCAGCAAAAGAGACGAATCTCGACTACCGACTTACAGGAACAGATGATATGAAAGAGGAGGAGTTTGGAAGAACTGAGAGTGTTCTTCAGAGCTAGAGAAGTTCCACGCAGCAAAAGAGACGAATCTCGACTACCGACTAACAGGAACAGATGATATGAAAGAGGGGAGGAGTTTGGAAGAACTGAGAGTGTTCTTCAGAGATAGAGAAGTTCCACGCAGCAAAAGAGACGAATCTCGACTACCGACTAACAGGAACAGATGATATGAAAGAGAAAAGGAGTTTTGGAAGAACAGAGAATGTTCTTCAGAGCTAGACAAGTTCCACGCAGCAAAAGAGACGAATCTCGACTACCGACTAACAGGAACAGATGATATGAAAGAGGGGAGGAGTTTGGAAGAACTGAGAGTGTTCTTCAGAGCTAGAGAAGTTCCACGCAGCAAAAGAGACGAATCTCGACTACCGACTAACAGGAACAGATGATATGAAAGAGGGAGGAGTTTGGAAGAACTGAGAGTGTTCTTCAGAGCTAGAGAAGTTCCACGCAGCAAAAGAGACGAATCTCGACTACCGACTAACAGGAACAGATGATATGAAAGAGAAAAGGAGTTTTGGAAGAACAGAGAATGTTCTTCAGAGCTAGAGAAGTTCCACGCAGCAAAAGAGACGAATCTCGACTACCGACTAACAGGAACAGATGATATGAAAGAGGGAGGAGTTTGGAAGAACTGAGAGTGTTCTTCAGAGCTAGAGAAGTTCCACGCAGCAAAAGAGACGAATCTCGACTACCGACTAACAGGAACAGATGATATGAAAGAGAAAGGAGTTTTGGAAGAACAGAGAATGTTCTTCAGAGCTAGACAAGTTCCACGCAGCAAAAGAGACGAATCTCGACTACCGACTAACAGGAACAGATGATATGAAAGAGGGGAGGAGTTTGGAAGAACTGAGAGTGTTCTTCAGAGCTAGAGAAGTTCCACGCAGCAAAAGAGACGAATCTCGACTACCGACTAACAGGAACAGATGATATGAAAGAGAAAAGAAGTTTTGGAAGAACAGAGAATGTTCTTCAGAGCTAGACAAGTTCCACGCAGCAAAAGAGACGAATCTCGACTACCGACTAACAGGAACAGATGATATGAAAGAGGGGAGGAGTTTGGAAGAACTGAGAGTGTTCTTCAGAGCTAGAGAAGTTCCACGCAGCAAAAGAGACGAATCTCGACTACCGACTAACAGGAACAGATGATATGAAAGAGGGGAGGAGTTTGGAAGAACTGGGAATGTTCTTCATAGTTAGAGAAGTTCCACGCAGCAAAAGAGACGAATCTCGACTACCGACTAACAGGAACGGTGTATATAGAGAAGGAGATTGGAAAGAACTGAAAGTATAAGAAGAATGAGCAAAGTTTAGATGAAAAAGCAGTTGTAACTTGGAATAAATGAGAGAGACAAATGAAAACGACCTTTTTGTAGGCCGAGATGAGGGATGAATGACTAAATACTGGTCAACTGGTTGCTATGCGCAGGGGGCGGAGCTTACAGACAGGTCAGATTTCCCATGAAGATATGGAGACAGGTGTTCTTATGTGAAGAAGCGAATGTCCCTAACAATAGACCAAGACAGTTGTGAGAATTAGTATGTTTACAGTCAGTTATGACATATTTGTAAGATCTACTGGGAGTCTATAAATGGAGAAATGAAGTATTCAAGGGACTAAGACTGTAATAGAAACCCCAGTACAAGAAGTATGAGAAAGAGTTTGATAAGAACTGACCTGTAATCACGAGACTTCATCATTCCCAGCCACCTCGTTCCGTATTGTTGACCATCCCTCTTGTATTGTCCATCTCGTTGATTGCTGTGTCGTTGGCTGGATGTAGATGGTTGAAGCTGGAAAGATATCAATTTAATAGTTGGTATTGAGAAATTTAAAAAAAAAAAAGGAGCGGAGCATTCAAATCATAGGTAAACCATTAGCCATCTAGCACTTCTTGAGGTCCCTGGGTTTCCTATGCGGTACCGTAAGAATGGTTAGACTCCTATAGAAAGTAGAGAAAGTATGACTACATCTATTTCGAGATAATAACTGACCTGAGTTTCTATGCACTTGAAAACGTTGTCCCTCTTTCCAGATCCTCTGTATCGCCCATCTAGTCGTTGGCTGGCTGAAGGTGGTTGTGGCTAAAAATTTGTCAGTTTAGAACACAGAACTATTTATATAAGAGTTGATAAAGGAAGAATGGGAATAATAATGTCGAAAATCGAAAAAAAAATCTGGTGGAAATGAGAGAAAAATTAGAACGACCTCCTTGCAGGCCGAGTTGACGGAAGTGTGACAAAACACTGGCCACTAGCAGTTATGGGCGGAGCCTAATGACTGGGTCATGTCAGATTTCCCAAGAAGATATGAGTGTATGTGAAGATGACGATTGACCGAAAAAGACAGATGTGTGAATTATTTGACATGCCGACATTGGATGACATGTGTTGTTTGTTTGATGTACCAAGAAACTATAACATAGGAAGGGGAAGGGTCTCTGGGAAGAAAAGTTAGGGGAAAGGGGTTTGAAAGACTGTAGAATCTGAGAAAATCGATTAATTTTTATGTTTTCCTCCATTTTCTGTCCTTTTAGAAGAAACATAAAAATTAATCGATTGTCTTAGATTCTACAGTCTTTCAAACCCCTTTCCCCTAACTTTTCTTCCCCAGAGACCGTTCCCCTTCCTATGTTATAGATTCTTGGTACATCAAACAAACAACACATGTCATAATCCAATGTCGTCATTTCAACTAATTCACAAGGCTGTCTTTTTCGGTCATTCGTCTTTTACACTTCTCTCCATATCTCCTTGGGAAATCAAGTATGACCCAGTCTTTAGGCCCCGCCCATAGCTATTAGTAGACCAGTATTTAGTCATACCTCCCTCACTCCGGCCTGAAGGAGGTCGTTCTAATTTTTCTCTCATTTTCACCAGATTTTATTTCGATTTCCTTCTTTTCTTGACCATACGCATAACTAATTCAGAATGTTTCTCTTATGCATTATGTCTTTTTTATAAATAATTCTTTTATTTAAATAGATAAGTTTTCAGCTACAACCATCTTCATCCAGCCAACGATCCTATGGACGATACAGAGGATCTGAAGAGAAAGAGAACGTCTTCAATTGCATTGCACTCAGGTTAGTTATTATCTCAAAATAGATCTAATCATACTTTATCTAGTTTCACTAGGACCATAACCATTCTTACCGTATAAGGAACTTAATAAAAACTGAAGAAATGCTATAATTAGCGGCGCTGGTGGTTTACTTAACTTCGGTAGACTTCGGGTATTTGAATGCTCTGCTCCTAAAAACTTCAAGGTTTTCATAATACCCGCCTAAAAACTTAAATTATTCCAGCAACAACCATCTTCTACACCTTGCCGCACAGCAGTCAATGGGTCAACGAGATGTAGGACACCAGAGGGATTGAGAGCAAGATGGAAACCAACGAGATGGTTAAGAATTGGGAAATCGTGAACCCAGGTCAGTTCTTATCAAACTACTCCTTATCATGACATTTTTTGAGATTTCAGTAAGAGTCTTATTGTTAGTATTTTGAATAACTCGTTTTCCCTAACCCTTGTTATTGGTTTCCGGTAGATTTAACAAGCAACAGATATCATAACATACTGTAAACAAGTCAACTAGTTCACACATCTGTCTGTTCCGGTCACTCGCCTTCTTAAGATACAAACACCTGTTTCCATATCATCTTGGGAAATCTGACATGACCTAGACATTAGGCTCCGCCCCCTGCACATAACAGCTAGTAGACCACTTGTCTTTCTCATTTACGTCAGACACTTCTGACCATTCTTTACTTTAATCCTTCCATTTTCAAACTCTTCCTCTCTTTTATTTTAACTGTTCCTGTTAGTCATGGGTCGAGATTCGTTTTTATCGCTGCTTGGAACTCCTCTAGATATGAAATTTAAACTCTCTTTTTCCTTCTCTTTACTCTCGTTTCCCGTAAGTCCGTCGTCGAGACTCGTCTCTTTGGCGGCCAGGAAACACCTCTATGCACGAAGAACTATCTCAGTTTTTATCCACACTCAAACTCTCTTTTTCCTTCTCTTTACTCTCGTTTCCCGCAAGTCCGTCGTCGAGACTCGTCTCTTTGGCGGCCAGGAAACACCTCATTGCATGAAGAACTATCTCAGTTCTTATCAAATCTCAAACTCTCTTTTTCCTTCTCTTTACTCTCGTTTCCCGTAAGTCCGTCGTCGAGACTCGTCTCTTTGGCGGCCAGGAAACACCTCTATGCACGAAGAACTATCTCAGTTTTTATCCACACTCAAACTCTCTTTTTCCTTCTCTTTACTCTCGTTTCCCGCAAGTCCGTCGTCGAGACTCGTCTCTTTGGCGGCCAGGAAACACCTCATTGCATGAAGAACTATCTCAGTTCTTATCAAATCTCAAACTCTCTTTTTCCTTCTCTTTACTCTCGTTTCCCGTAAGTCCGTCGTCGAGACTCGTCTCTTTGGCGGCCAGGAAACACCTCTATGCACGAAGAACTATCTCAGTTCTTATCACATTCAAACTACCTTTTTCCTTCTCTTTACTCTCGTTTCCCGTAAGTCCGTCGTCGAGACTCGTCTCTTTGGCGGCCAGGAAACACCTCATTGCATGAAGAACTATCTCAGTTTTTATCCACACTCAAACTCTCTTTTTCCTTCTCTTTACTCTCGTTTCCCGTAAGTCCGTCGTCGAGACTCGTCTCTTTGGCGGCCAGGAAACACCTCATTGCATGAAGAACTATCTCAGTTTTTATCCACACTCAAACTCTCTTTATCCTTCTCTTTACTCTCGTTTCCCGTAAGTCCGTCGTCGAGACTCGTCTCTTTGGCGGCCAGGAAACACCTCATTGCATGAAGAACTATCTCAGTTTTTATCCACACTCGAACTCTCTTATCCTTCTCTTTACTCTCGTTTCCCGTAAGTCCGTCGTCGAGACTCGTCTCTTTGGCGGCCAGGAAACACCTCATTGCATGAAGAACTATCTCAGTTTTTATCCACACTCAAACTCTCTTTTTCCTTCTCTTTACTCTCGTTTCCCGTAAGTCCGTCGTCGAGACTCGTCTCTTTGGCGGCCAGGAAACACCTCATTGCATGAAGAACTATCTCAGTTTTTATCCACACTCAAACTCTCTTTTTCCTTCTCTTTACTCTCGTTTCCCGTAAGTCCGTCGTCGAGACTCGTCTCTTTGGCGGCCAGGAAACACCTCATTGCATGAAGAACTATCTCAGTTTTTATCCACACTCGAACTCTCTTATCCTTCTCTTTACTCTCGTTTCCCGTAAGTCCGTCGTCGAGACTCGTCTCTTTGGCGGCCAGGAAACACCTCATTGCATGAAGAACTATCTCAGTTTTTATCCACACTCAAACTCTCTTTTTCCTTCTCTTTACTCTCGTTTCCCGTAAGTCCGTCGTCGAGACTCGTCTCTTTGGCGGCTAGGAAACACCTCATTGCATGAAGAACTATCTCAGTTTTTATCCACACTCAAACTCTCTTTTTCCTTCTCTTTACTCTCGTTTCCCGTAAGTCCGTCGTCGAGACTCGTCTCTTTGGCGGCTAGGAAACACCTCATTGCATGAAGAACTATCTCAGTTTTTATCCACACTCAAACTCTCTTTTTCCTTCTCTTTACTCTCGTTTCCCGTAAGTCCGTCGTCGAGACTCGTCTCTTTGGCGGCCAGGAAACACCTCTATGCACGAAGAACTATCTCAGTTCTTATCAAAACTCAAACTCTCTTTTTCCTTCTCTTTACTCTCGTTTCCCGCAAGTCCGTCGTCGAGACTAGTCTCTTTGGCGGCCAGGAAACACCTCATTGCATGAAGAACTATCTCAGTTTTTATCCACACTCAAACTCCCTTTATCCTTCTCTTTACTCTCGTTTCCCGCAAGTCCGTCGTCGAGACTCGTCTCTTTGGCGGCTAGGAAACACCTCATTGCATGAAGAACTATCTCAGTTTTTATCCACACTCAAACTCTCTTTTTCCTTCTCTTTACTCTCGTTTCCCGCAAGTCCGTCGTCGAGACTCGTCTCTTTGGCGGCCAGGAAACACCTCATTGCATGAAGAACTATCTCAGTTTTTATCCACACTCAAACTCTCTTTTTCCTTCTCTTTACTCTCGTTTCCCGTAAGTCCGTCGTCGAGACTCGTCTCTTTGGCGGCCAGGAAACACCTCATTGCATGAAGAACTATCTCAGTTCTTATCAAATCTCAAACTCTCTTTTTCCTTCTCTTTACTCTCGTTTCCCGCAAGTCCGTCGTCGAGACTAGTCTCTTTGGCGGCCAGGAAACACCTCTATGCATGAAGAACTATCTCAGTTCTTATCCACATTCAAACTCTCTTTTTCCTTCTCTTTACTCTCGTTTCCCGTAAGTCCGTCGTCGAGACTCGTCTCTTTGGCGGCCAGGAAACACCTCTATGCATGAAGAACTATCTCAGTTCTTATCCACATTCAAACTCTCTTTTTCCTTCTCTTTACTCTCGTTTCCCGTAAGTCCGTCGTCGAGACTCGTCTCTTTGGCGGCCAGGAAACACCTCTATGCATGAAGAACTATCTCAGTTCTTATCCACATTCAAACTCTCTTTTTCCTTCTCTTTACTCTCGTTTCCCGTAAGTCCGTCGTCGAGACTCGTCTCTTTGGCGGCCAGGAAACACCTCTATGCATGAAGAACTATCTCAGTTCTTATCAAATCTCAAACTCTCTTTTTCCTTCTCTTTACTCTCGTTTCCCGTAAGTCCGTCGTCGAGACTCGTCTCTTTGGCGGCCAGGAAACACCTCTATGCATGAAGAACTATCTCAGTTCTTATCAAATCTCAAACTCTCTTTTTCCTTCTCTTTACTCTCGTTTCCCGTAAGTCCGTCGTCGAGACTAGTCTCTTTGGCGGCCAGGAAACACCTCTATGCATGAAGAACTATCTCAGTTCTTATCAAATCTCAAACTCTCTTTTTCCTTCTCTTTACTCTCGTTTCCCGTAAGTCCGTCGTCGAGACTCGTCTCTTTGGCGGCCAGGAAACACCTCTATGCATGAACAACTATCTCAGTTCTTATCAAATCTCAAACTCTCTTTTTCCTTCTCTTTACTCTCGTTTCCCATAAGTCCGTCGTCGAGACTCGTCTCTTTGGCGGCCAGGAAACACCTCTATGCATGAAGAACTATCTCAGTTCTTATCAAATCTCAAACTCTCTTTTTCCTTCTCTTTACTCTCGTTTCCCATAAGTCCGTCGTCGAGACTAGTCTCTTTGGCGGCCAGGAAACACCTCTATGCATGAAGAACTATCTCAGTTCTTATCAAATCTCAAACTCTCTTTTTCCTTCTCTTTACTCTCGTTTCCCGTAAGTCCGTCGTCGAGACTTGTTTCTTTGGCGGCTAGGAAACACCTCTATGCATGAAGAACTATCTCAGTTCTTATCAAATCTCAAACTCTCTTTTTCCTTCTCTTTACTCTCGTTTCCCGTAAGTCCGTCGTCGAGACTCGTCTCTTTGGCGGCCAGGAAACACCTCTATGCATGAAGAACTATCTCAGTTCGTATCAAAACTCAAACTCTCTTTTTCCTTCTCTTTACTCTCGTTTCCCGTAAGTCCGTCGTCGAGACTCGTCTCTTTGGCGGCCAGGAAACACCTCTATGCATGAAGAACTATCTCAGTTCTTATCCACATTCAAACTCTCTTTTTCCTTCTCTTTACTCTCGTTTCCCGTAAGTCCGTCGTCGAGACTCGTCTCTTTGGCGGCCAGGAAACACCTCTATGCATGAAGAACTATCTCAGTTCTTATCAAATCTCAAACTCTCTTTTTCCTTCTCTTTACTCTCGTTTCCCGTAAGTCCGTCGTCGAGACTTGTCTCTTTGGCGGCCAGGAAACACCTCTATGCATGAAGAACTATCTCAGTTCTTATCAAATCTCAAACTCTCTTTTTCCTTCTCTTTACTCTCGTTTCCCGTAAGTCCGTCGTCGAGACTAGTCTCTTTGGCGGCCAGGAAACACCTCTATGCATGAAGAACTATCTCAGTTCTTATCCACATTCAAACTCTCTTTTTCCTTCTCTTTACTCTCGTTTCCCGTAAGTCCGTCGTCGAGACTCGTCTCTTTGGCGGCCAGGAAACACCTCTATGCATGAAGAACTATCTCAGTTCTTATCAAATCTCAAACTCTCTTTTTCCTTCTCTTTACTCTCGTTTCCCGTAAGTCCGTCGTCGAGACTAGTCTCTTTGGCGGCCAGGAAACACCTCTATGCATGAAGAACTATCTCAGTTCTTATCAAATCTCAAACTCTCTTTTTCCTTCTCTTTACTCTCGTTTCCCGTAAGTCCGTCGTCGAGACTTGTTTCTTTGGCGGCTAGGAAACACCTCTATGCATGAAGAACTATCTCAGTTCTTATCCACATTCAAACTCTTTTTTTCCTTCTCTTTACTCTCGTTTCCCGTAAGTCCGTCGTCGAGACTAGTCTCTTTGGCGGCCAGGAAACACCTCTATGCATGAAGAACTATCTCAGTTCTTATCAAATCTCAAACTCTCTTTTTCCTTCTCTTTACTCTCGTTTCCCGTAAGTCCGTCGTCGAGACTCGTCTCTTTGGCGGCCAGGAAACACCTCTATGCATGAAGAACTATCTCAGTTCTTATCAAATCTCAAACTCTCTTTTTCCTTCTCTTTACTCTCGTTTCCCGTAAGTCCGTCGTCGAGACTTGTTTCTTTGGCGGCTAGGAAACACCTCTATGCATGAAGAACTATCTCAGTTCTTATCAAATCTCAAACTCTCTTTTTCCTTCTCTTTACTCTCGTTTCCCGTAAGTCCGTCGTCGAGACTCGTCTCTTTGGCGGCCAGGAAACACCTCTATGCATGAAGAACTATCTCAGTTCTTATCCACATTCAAACTCTCTTTTTCCTTCTCTTTACTCTCGTTTCCCGTAAGTCCGTCGTCGAGACTAGTCTCTTTGGCGGCCAGGAAACACCTCTATGCATGAAGAACTATCTCAGTTCTTATCAAATCTCAAACTCTCTTTTTCCTTCTCTTTACTCTCGTTTCCCGTAAGTCCGTCGTCGAGACTTGTTTCTTTGGCGGCTAGGAAACACCTCTATGCATGAAGAACTATCTCAGTTCTTATCAAATCTCAAACTCTCTTTTTCCTTCTCTTTACTCTCGTTTCCCGTAAGTCCGTCGTCGAGACTCGTCTCTTTGGCGGCCAGGAAACACCTCTATGCATGAAGAACTATCTCAGTTCTTATCCACATTCAAACTCTCTTTTTCCTTCTCTTTACTCTCGTTTCCCGTAAGTCCGTCGTCGAGACTCGTCTCTTTGGCGGCCAGGAAACACCTCTATGCATGAAGAACTATCTCAGTTCTTATCCTCATTCAAACTCTCTTTTTCCTTCTCTTTACTCTCGTTTCCCGTAAGTCCATCGTCGAGACTCGTCTCTTTGGCGGCTAGGAAACACCTCTATGCATGAAGAACTATCTCAGTTCTTATCCACATTCAAACTCTCTTTTTCCTTCTCTTTACTCTCGTTTCCCGTAAGTCCGTCGTCGAGACTAGTCTCTTTGGCGGCCAGGAAACACCTCTATGCATGAAGAACTATTTCAGATTATTTTACTGATTATCATGCTTTTGGCTGCTAGTTCGATGGTCATAGCCATATGCTGGATGAACATCTAGGAGAAGAAAACGGACAACCCCAATTCAAAAATGAGATTTCAACACACTGGAGCGTTGAGACATATCTTTTTGGCGGCTAGGAAACACCGCTAGATATAAAGGGGAGATAGGGATACGAGAGTGAAGAGAAGGAGGAAGAAAGTTTGAATTTTGATAAGAACTGATCCTGAGGAAACGGCTTTTTGGAAGTGCAGAGTGTGAACAAAAACAACGGAGGGACACACCTGAGAGTCGCACAAAAGTAGAATGATTGTGAGCACGTCATCTTGAAACTAAATGAAAAAGAACAAATTCAAAAAGATGCCCAAAACAGTTGCGAACGACGACAGTCAGCCGAAGATTAATCTCTTGAGATGAACAGAATGACGACGTCGATGATTCTAGACAACATCTTTTAATCGGTTATATTCATTGAAAGTTAAACCAGCGTCTCTCAGAACCGGAAAAAAACCAATACAAAAAACATTTTTTATTGATAGGTACTCGAAAATCATCATTCATAGCAAATGAATGACGTTCAGAAAACTTTCGCAAGTTTTGTTCTCGATGGGGCTTGAGCCACCATCCAACAAATCCGAAAAAATCATCCAAAACACATTTTCATCAATAAGAGGTCAAAGATTATCTTTCAGAAACCAATACAGGATGTGCAAAAAAATATTTCAAAAAATTTGTACAGAGTGGGGCTCGAACCAGTATCCCGCAGAACTGGAAAAAAGCTCACAAATACAAAAAGGTTTTTTCTTCTTTTTTCCGTCTGGTCCATCACAGTTGAACTTCTTCTTTCCTTCTATTCGTTATTTGCTCTCTCCTCCAGGGGTCCTCTCCGGAATCGACTTATTCCACCAGTTCGGCTGGATTGAATTTACTGGGACCGCCCCTCGGCTCCGAAATGACGGGGCCGATCCCTTGCTATCGATCTCATGTAGTCCTCTGACCATTGTTGTTGTACACCATCTATTGAAATCAGCAGCTGAAGCTTTGTTCGCCATATGTGGGGTTCGATCCTCCGATCCTCCGATCCGTGGCCGGCAGCTTAACCAGTTGAGCTATGCCGGCCACATTCATATCGAGAGTGGAAGGCGTATATGAATGTCGGCGGAACGGCACCGGCGCCACCCCCGCCAACCCCCCTCGTTGAACTTTTGTTGAAATTTTTTTTCCAAATTTTTTTTTTCGGTTCTGAGGGATACTGGTTCGAGCCACACTCAGTACAAATTTTTTGAATGTTTTTTTGCACACTTTTTATTGTTTCTGAATGATGATCTTTGATCTCTTATTGATGAAAATGTGTTTTAGGAATAATTTTCCGGATTTGTGGAATGGTTGGTTCCAGCCTCACTGAGAACAGAACTTTTGAAAGCTTTTTGAACCTGATTAATTTGTTTGGAATGAAGATCATTGAATGTTTTTTGGATTTGTTTTCTCCGGTTCTGAGAGACGTTGGTTCTATTTCAACTGAACATAATCCATTACAAAATTTGTTGTCTCGAATGATTGGCAGTCGTTCTGTTTTTCTGATAAAAACAATTCTCGGCTGACTATCGTCGTTCGCAATTGTTCTGGGCATTGTTCTGAATTTGTCCTTTCTCTTTCTCTTTTGAAATGATGTCCTCGACATCTCAATTACTATATTTTTTGCAACTTTCGGTTGTTCTAAACGCGGAAGTTTTTTGTTCACACTCTGAACATCTAATAGGCCAATTTTCGGGTGAAAAGTCAGTTATTGGCCATATTTTGCTGCGATGACGTCATAGAAATCACTACCAAAGGGGTACATATACTGTGAAAAGAGTTCGGATTGAAAAAAAGAAAAACACCATTTTGAATTTGAGACGTTTTTGGTTCTGAGGGATGCTGGTTCAACGGAAGTGAAGAAAGCAATCCAGTGTTCATGTGCTCCTGACAGTCGAAATGAACAGTAACCTCGTTTTTCAGTACAACATCGTCCGAAATTGGCTGAAAAACACATTAATTTTGGAATTTGGATCTAAACTTTTGCTTTCTCCTGAAAATGTGATTTATAAGGCTACCCATAGTATTTTCTGTATTAGTGAACAGTCGAAATATACAAGCACTTGCAACGGGCCGGCCCGAAATGTTGTTTAAAAAAAAATGTTTACTGTTCATTTCGACTGTCAGGAGCACATGAACACTGGATTGCCTTTCTTCACTTCCGTTGAACCAGCATGTTATTGGAAGAATAGTTATTAGCGAAGGATTCAGCAAAGACGGAGGCTTTTTCGGGAATGAAGCTGACGAGGCGGCTATTGATAGATAGATAGGGAAGGAATTGAGGGCATGGCCCTGACTATGTTTTTGATAAGTGAGCGGGCAAGAGATCTGTTTCAGACAGTCTCTAATTTACTTTGGACCTAACTTCACCTTAGGGAATGCCGAGACCCCAAGATGGTGTCACTGGGCCAAAGTACGAAGAGATTTAGGGAATATGGATATGCATACTCTTTATAGTAAATACGTCACGACGCCACTCGCCATAAAATGCAACTCATTTCAAGAATCCTTTTTTGTTTTCTCATTTTTTAAGAGGCGTTGTCTGTAAGATGAGGATTCTCTTAGCACGGTTGCAAAAAATTGATTCAATCCGAACTCTTTTCACAGTATATGTACCCCTTTGGTATTGATTTTCTATGACGTCATCGTAGCAAAATATGGCCAATAACTGACTTTTCACCCGAAAATTGACCTATTAGATGTTCAGAGTGTGAACAAAAAACTTCCGCGTTTAGAACAACGGAAAGTTGCTAAAACATAGTTATTGAGATGTCGAGGATATCATTTCAAAAGAAGAAGAGAAAGGACAAATTCAAAACAATGCCCAGAACGATTGCGAACGACAATAGTCAACCGAGAATTGTTTGCCTCAGAAGAACAGAACGACTGTAAATCAGGTTCAAAAAGCTTTCAAAGGTTCTGTTCTCAGTGAGGCTGGAACCAACCATCCCACAAATCCGAAAAATTATTCCTAAAACACATTTTCATCAATAAGAGATCAAAGATCATCATTCAGAACCAATAAAAAATGTGCAAAAAAAATTTCAAAAAATTTGTACTGAGTGGGGCTCGAACCAGTATTCCTCACAACCGAAAAAAAAATTTGAAAAAAATTTTTCAACAAAAGTTCCACGGGGGGGGGTTGGCGGGGGTGGCGCCGAGGCCGTTCCGCCGAAATTCATATACGCCTTCCACTCTCGATATGAATGTGGCCGGCATAGCTCAACTGGTTAAGCTGCCGGCCACGGATCGGAGGATCGGAGGATCGAACCCCACATATGGCGAACAAAGCTCCGTTCGGCTGGGAATGGTCATGGGATGGACGATCGACTCCAAGGGATCGGCCTCGTCATTTCGGAGCCGAGGGGCCGGTCCCAGTAAATTCAATCTAGCCGAACTGGTGGAATAAGTCGATTCCGGAGAGGACCCCTGGAGGAGAGAGCAAATAACGAGAAAGGAAAAAGAAAAGAAGAAATTCAACTGTGATGGACCAGACGGAGAAAAAGAAGAAAAAACCTTTTCGTATTTGAGAGGTTTTTGGGTTCTGATGGATACTGGTTCGAGCCCCACTCAGTACACATTTTTTGAAATTTTTTGTGCACATGGTTTATTAGTTCTGGAAAGTGATCCTATCAATAAAAATGTGTTTTTTTTTAATTTTTTGCGGCTCCAAGGGATGATGGTTCGAGCTTCATTGAGTACAGAATTTTTGAAAATTTCTTGGACGTGGTTTAAATGTTCAGAACGGTGAGTTTTGAACTCCAATCGATAAAAATGTTTTTTGGGTTTGTTTTCTCTGTTTCTGAGAGACGCTGGTTCAACTCCCACTGAGTTTAACCAAATAAAATATGTGTTTTTCCAAATGATTACAGTCGTTCTGTTCTTTCAAAAAAACATTTTTCGGCTGACTTTTGTCGTGCCGAACTGTTTTGATCATCGTTTTGAATTTGTCCTCTTCCTTTTTGTTTCGATATGACGTGCTCGGCATCACGATTATTTTACCTTTATGCGACTTTTTGGTGCGCCCCTTAGTAGTTCTGAACGCGAAGTATATTTGATCACACTCTGGATTTCCAATCAACCGTTTCTTCTAGTTGGCAGTTTGTTATTGTATGACATTTTTAGCAAAAATAGAGACTGCTTTTTGAACGTTTCCCTCTGCGATTCTGTCAGTTGATGATTTTACAGCAATCAACTTCCACAGTTGGTCTGTTGTCCGTAGCTGCTGACGGAGTTGCTTTTGAAACAGTATGTTCCGAAAATAATTTTTGCTATATCAGTGCTATTCAACTTTAATGTTGTTCCAGATGTTCAGAGTTCATTTCGACTGTTCTCTATATCAAAAACACTTGAGCCGGCCTCATGAATCACTTTTGGGGAAGATTGCGGAAATTTGGATCTAAATGTCAAAGTTGATGTGAATTTCCAGTTGATTTTTGACCGTTTCGAACTGAAAAGAGGGCGTTTACAGTTCATTTCTACTGCAGTCAACACATCAGCACTGGATTGTTTTTTTCCCCACCGTTTTTTCACCACCCTACAAATTCTCTCAATACAATCCAACTCATATAATCTCCTCTCACATGGAATGTACTTTGACTGCCCCCCCTAAAGTACCGATTTTTTTTGCTCATTCGATGAGTTTCCCTGAGACAAAATGACCCATAATGGGTTTTTCTGTGACGTGACCTGGTTTTTGAAAAATTAAGATTTTTCGAAAAATGAGATTTTTTCGAAATTTTTTATTTATCATTTTTTTTGAGTATTTTGCCGGTTTGTACAGAAAATGAGATTTACACATAGTTGTACCAAATTTTATGTAGTTTTAGACAAAAATATGAAACTTACAAAAAAATAAATTTTGGTCCCGAAAACGGTGAAAATGTGACACCCTCCAAAAAAATTTTTTTCGAGCGGGGCAGAGGTGACATATATGTGGTAAAATAGTACAACTTATCTGGATCATTTTTCTATATAGCACTATAGTCGTTCCCTGGCAAAAATTGAGGAAAAAGTTGCTCTGAAAATTTTCATTTTTCGAAAAAATGTGATATGTCGGAAATGAGTTTGAATTTCTAACATTGAATAAGCTTTTAATAAAATTCAGTTGGAATTATGATTTTCGTATTATGTTCCGCCATTTTCAAAGAAAAACGTACATCTCTGTTGACTTCCCTTGTCACAATACTCGTTCAAATTTTGCAAGTTTTCCCAAGTGGTGGAAATTCAATCGCTCATAACTCCTCTAAAACAGAAGCAAACTTCCAATAACTTACAGAACAACCTAAAAACAAATATTTCTTCACAAAATTCATATTTGAGCAGTTTTTGGAAACATTATTTTTTTCGATTTTTGATAAGGGGGAACCACATGAAATTTTTTCCAGAAACTGAAAAAATTTTTTTCGGTAAACAGGTAAAGTTAATTGTTTTCAGCATGTTTTCATATAAAGAAACCAGTTTTGAGTTGTTTTCCGAAAAAAATTTTTTCAGTTTCTGGAAAAAATTTCATGTGGTCCCCCTTATCAAAAATCGAAAAAAATAATTTTTCCAAAAACTGCTCAAATATGATTTTTGTGAAGCAATATTTGTTTTTAGGTTGTTCTGTAAGTTATTGGAAGTTTGCTTCTGTTTTAGAGGAGTTATGAGCGATTGAATTTCCTCCACTTGGGAAAACTTGCAAAATTTGAACGAGTATTGTGACAAGGGAAGTCAACAGAGATGTACGTTTTTCTTTGAAAATGGCGGAACATAATACGAAAATCATAATTCCAACTGAATTTTATTAAAAGCTTATTCAATGTTAGAAATTCAAACTCATTTCCGACATATCACATTTTTTCGAAAAATGAAAATTTTCAGAGCAACTTTTTCCTCAATTTTTGCCAGGGAACGACTATAGTGCTATATAGAAAAATGATCCAGATAAGTTGTACTATTTTACCACATATATGTCATCTCTGCCCCGCTCGAAAAAAAAAATTTTTTTTTGGAGGGTGTCACATTTTCACCGTTTTCGGGACCAAAAATTTATTTTTTTGTAAGTTTCATATTTTTGTCTAAAACTACATAAAATTTGCTACAACTATGTGTAAATCTCATTTTCTGTACAAACCGGCAAAATACTCAAAAAAAATGATAAATAAAAAATTTCGAAAAAATCTCATTTTTCGAAAAATCTTAATTTTTCAAAAACCAGGTCACGTCACAGAAAAACCCATTATGGGTCATTTTGTCTCAGGAAAACTCATCGAATGAGCAAAAAAAATCGGTACTTTAGGGGGGGCAGTCAAAGTACATTCCATGTCAGTTTCTTCTCTCGTAAAGTTTTCCACAGATGTAATATATCTTTCCAACCCACCTCTTCCGATTCTCCCCTCTTGCTTAACAATCTCCTCCCAAATGTTCGTGTACTCTAGACGCATCACTTTGATACTAAAATCTTAATTTAAAATTGTAACTCACCAGTGCCGTTTCCCACATTTTGCCTTATATGTAGAACCCGCACTCTCCCCCCCGTTCCCTTATAGGATAGTACTTTGTGGTACAAAAAACAATTCATTCCTATGCAAACACTTTTCGAACTGGGATAAACCGTACCCTTCATCCTCAAAACCGCAGATGAACAAACGTTTGCGTCTCGACTTCGCCAACTGCCATTAAAGACAATATCTTCTAAAATTTGATCACTTTGCGGTCCCTATAGTTCATCTCACATATTTATTCACCCTTCTCTTGTTGTACATCCTTTTATTTTACTTTTTGCCCGGTTCTTTTTTGTTTCCTTTCACACAACAGAAAATTGAATAAATAATTTAATTATTGAAAAACAGAAATAAAATCACAAAAGAATGAACTGTGGATGCACCACCAATAAAGAACATAAAAGGCATCTGGACAAAAAACAAATTCAGAATAGGAACACTATACTGATTCTATTCTAGTTTAGAAATGGTCTTATCTTATGTTTTCATTTTTAAATTCAAAAGTTGCCTCATTTTTTATAATCTGAAACATTTGGTTTTCCATCTACCTCATGTTCGCCTAAACTAGAATACAGAAACCAAACTTAAACTACCACACTCATAAATTAGAAAAAAGTCAGGAGAAACTTATCAGAGAAGTATTTGAGAAACACAGTGGAAGGGAGCATCAATCTTGTCTCTTCAAGAAAATCTTGGGTTGTACGAACCAAGGAAGAGTAGAATTGAAAGACTGAAAAATATCAAATTTTCTATCTCACATTCTTACGAAAACGTACCAAAATGAGAAATTCGTCTTTGATGACGAGTTCCACTTTGTTCGCAAAGATCCTGTCGCCCTTCCGGGTGAAGATAACCTGGAATAAAAAAATATGTATGACATAGCACAAGAAAAGACGCAAATCTCAGTTCTCTCTAGTTACCTAGAGGAATACTTTTTATTTTTCTCTGAAAACTATTTCTGTTTTTTTCAAAACGGGCTCCACTTACTCCGTTATGTTAAACTATACCTTGGTGAGCTAAAAATAATAATCATACTACCCCAAAATATAACTTTAAATTTTGCATAGTTTTCAAAGTAAAACTAACACAATGCTACTGATAAGAAGTATCTCACCTGGGTTTTTCCAGCTTCAATCGGTTTTCCGAATTCAATATTGTCGAGTTTTTCATTTTTTTCGTTGGCGGAAAACTTCAAATTAAATTTGTGACAATCCTCCGCCTTCTCAAAAGCGATTGACCCGTTTAAATGGTTTAAATTCATCCGGGCTCCATAAAGCAAAGACAGATCGACAATGTTGCAGTTTTCAGCGTGGTCTAGTTTGAACTTCCCGAAGTATTGACTGGGTAGCTCCTTGTCAGATTCTTCTGTGGGATCTTCATTGACTGGTAGTGGAGTGGAAACCATGGGTGCAGCACAAGACGAACCACAGGCAAGTACGGATAGAATGAAAATTAGAAAAATTCTGGGAGCGGACATGTTTTTAGGACTCGGAGTACTTGCTGTGACGGTGAATGGCTTAATGGTCTCGGTCTGTAAATTAAATTGATTCGATATCGATTTCTTCGATAAATAACCGGATTTCTTTGTTATTAAATTCATGTTCGATGACTATAAGGATGTTCGGTGTTTCAGCTTAAAAGTTCAGAATGAAAAAAAAGAAATTATACGAAAAAGACACCCGAATCGTTCAGTCTATTTGAGATCCTCGGGTGTCAACGCAAACTTCGGGGAGAGTGAGTTAGAATGAGCTTTTTTCGGTTCGTGAGGCTCCGATCTTGACGCTCCGCCCCTTTTCAAAAAAGTGCTCTTCTATCTCATTCTTTTTTTCAACGGAACTTTCTCTTTCTCGACCTCATTTTTCTTGTTTCACGATTGTTTGGTTTTTCTTCTCTTTTAAATACACTGCAGTGTCCTCTTCTGTGCCTTTTTTCCTTTTTTCCATCTCCCATCTAAAAGGAAATACGAAAACGCTTTTCTGAACAAGCGAATGCGTCCATATAAATACTGCAGTAAAAGAAGAGAATCCAAGTAATTGAGAAACTGAAGAATAGGGGTCGGAGAAATGAGCATCCGAAGAAAAAAAGAAAAGAGATTTAAAAAAAAGTTTCTTCGAAAACGAATGCGTCCGCTTCCTTCCAAAAATAGAGTTGTGTATCTGGAGGGAAAAAAGATGAACTGAACTAGTAAAAACGCGTAATGTTAGAATAAAAGGCGATGGACGGCGAGGCCAGTTTGAATTTTTCTAGGAGGGAAAAAATAAAGAAAACCGACTAATTCTTGAAATTTTGTCACACGGAAAAAATGGAAGCATCACAAAAATTTTTATTTTTATCTTTTTTCAGCGAAAAGTTGATAGAATCATGACCAGTACATTAGTTTTCAATTTCTCATCAGATTGCTCATCAGTTCACCGTAATTTTCTTTTTGGAGAAACGTACTTGTCCAAAGAACACTTTTTCTCTACCCGTTATTTAGATCTCGTTCGGGCGCTCCATTTTATTCATCATTCGCGAAATCGAGCCCCCAAACAAGATCAAAGAACGGCGCGAGGAGAAGAGTGTTTTTTGGACTTCGGGAAAGTTAGTTTGTCCAAAACGACAACTAACCAAAAAATAAGGAAAAACTGATAAGAATTTAAAAACTAAATAAATTAATTGAAGGGAAAATAAATAGTAAAAAGGTTTATAAGAATTTTATTGGAAATTATTCAATAAAAACTATTACGATCTCTGAGATAAATCAGACAGAAGAAAAACCCCCTGCCTAAAACTTTTTCCATGCGAAAATGACTGAAATAGAGAGACAATTCTCTGTCTCCACTAATGAAAACAATACGGAAAAATTCATAACCGGCTTCTTTCTAGAACCACCCCAATAAAAGCTGTCTAATTTTTATCGCCCAAATTGGCATTAATCAGTAGCTATTAAAAATGATAAAGCGCTATTTTAGAGCAATGCGGATTTAGAATTGAAGGTTCTGATTAGTACCACTACTGATAGAATCAATAAACTGGGTTGGTTTTTGGTTCAATGAAACAACTTTAAACTTTGTGTGACAAACCGACACTTTTCCAGATACCTGCTCAACTTCTGTTTCAGTACAAACGAAAATCGTTTTGAAACCCTGAAAAGCATTTTCAGAGTTTTTTCTGTTAATTTTTTCGCTTTCTGTTCTAGTTTTCTATTCCAATTTCTGGTGCCATGACTCTTCAATATTTTTTCCTACACCTTCAGAAATAACAAAAAACTTCTCGAATAAAAGTCTTTGAGAAAAAGTTTCTGGTGATGGATAGCTATTCACAAGGGATAGGAAAAAAGTCTTTGACAGATTCTGGGAACGAACGCAAAAAAAAACGGATGGGAGTGCATGTCGATGCATAAAACATGAGCGCCCGAACGAGATCTAAGAGCGGATATGGAAAAGATTGCTCTTTGGGAATGTTCGGAAAAGGAAAAAAGCAAAAAAGGCTCTGATCAAGTTGAAAGGATTTCATAATAAACTGGAAACTTCATGAAAAATTAGAAACCACTTAAAAAGAGGATAATGTGAAATATGGAACACCAGATGTTTTTATCGCAAGGATCTTTGAAATCAAGATATAGGTGGATTTTATAAAAACAAATCAGTCGAAACGCAATATAATAATAACAACTCAGGATTGAGCGGACAAAGAATTCTCATAATGTTTTTTTCAAATCTGATCAACTATTACCAAACGTGAACGTGGTGATTCGATTCTAAAAGAAAGGGAAGTCAGAAGTGTAGTAACCTTTGACACGATAACATAGCTGAGTGTCGAAAAATAGTAGGGAAAATATTTCAAAGTGAAAAAAGAGCATACAGGAAAAATGTGGTTCAAAATAGTGTCATTGTTATCGCGACCAGGGACTATTCGCGATTACTCATCACCCGAACTCATCTACAACAAGGATTCATCTACAAAAAGAATATTAGGAATTGTGAGACAAACTTTTCCGTTCTCATCAAATTAAAACATAGTTTACTGCAATAAACTAAACTGGACTCAATGAGAAATTGTCCTCTTCGACAAATATGTTCTCATCGATGCGTCATCTTCAATTATCGGGCGGTAGAGAATACTTCCAAGACAACCTCGGTAATAGAAACTGACTCAATGATTTGAACTTAATCAACGTTCTGAACAACAACTGAGGAGTATCTTGAATAACAGGGGTTCAGGCGCGTTGAATAGTTTAAATGGTTCCTTATAGTCGCTTGCTCCAAAACGTGGTGTACTTTTCTCCGAGCGACCTCACGCGTTGCCGAAGACACACTGACTATGTATTTTCTCCAAAATCGATATCATGATACAGCTGGAAATTAGAGAAGGATCTCTTCTTGCGGTCTTCTTCTCGTGTTAAATTGACGGCTCTGTTGATAATCCTGAAATTAGGTTGATTCACTCACTGGGATCCCGAAATTTCTTCACCTACTGTCTTCAATGAATTTTTCCAGCCGATCGAAAGTGTTCCTCTGTGTTCCTGATCTCACAATCACTCGTATCTTTTGCACCAGCCAATTTTCTCGTTTTCGAACGCATTTCAACATCTGAGTGGACTGATTGCTTTGCATGACGACAAACAGTCCTATCTGGAATCCAGCTAAACAATTATCTGAACAGTTTTCAGAAATGAGTCAATCCGATGACGGACATCAACCATTCGAGAGAGTTGTCAACAAATTGGTCTCGAAAGCGGTAGAATTCAAGACAAGCTTCAGAATCCAGAAAAATGCAGTCGAAGAAGCCATTATCCAAAAAGGAAGGATTGTCGATCAACTCAGGAACAAGAAGGACATCAAGGATAAACTCCAGTTGTTTCAGAGTCTCGAAGATACGAGAACCAAAATGGACAGTGCACTCATGAGAGCACAAGCCGCTATCAGAGAGATGAGACGGCAATCAAGAATCGCGAAATTGCTCGTTGAAAGCGGAGTAGGAGAGCAAGAAGTGGTCGACACCGGAATGCAAGCATTTGGAATCGACGTGGAAGAAGAAAGGAAATCTCTCGAATACCTTCAGCAAGATGTTGAGCGAGAGAGAGTCGAGTTCTCGAGCTTGCTCAAAGTTGGGTGGAAAGCTGTTCAACAGGTCTCAGAAGCAGTGGAGCTGAAGATCGAGGAGATTCACGAAACGACGGAAGCAGTGGAGAAAAAACTTGATGGCGTCCAACACGACATCAAAAAAGGGTTCAAAAACGAGGAGTTCTTTGAACGAATGGCCAGGCTCCTCGAATACAGACTGAGCCGAGTTGAAGAAATTCAGAAGGCGGGAGCATCTGCGAGCACAGACAATCAAGTCAGAATCGTCTTCAAAGAAACTGGAACGTCGCCATGCCAGTTGGACAGATCGCCGGACAGAAGAAGATCTCCGTCACCAGTCAGAGTGAGAAGTCCGTCACCTCAGCCTACCCACAGTCGACGCCAACACTCTCCACATGAAGGAAGAAACCGCCATCCGGTACCTCAACAAGAAACCGGAAGTAGCCTCCCAGTGAGGTGCGTTTTCTGCCTAGAAGAGCATCTCAGTGACACATGCCGACGCTACTGGACCACAGAAGCCAGAAGGGACAGACCCCACCAACGGTCAAGGTGCACGATGTGCCTCCGCCCAAATGCACCAAGTCACAGATGTCCGCCAGTCAAGCAGTGCTACTACTGCCACAGCCACGGCAGACACCACAGAAGCGTCTGCAGACAGCGACCACAATGATCAATCAGTCAGTTTCAGTTAACTTCAGTTTATTAGTTTTTAATTGGCCCCCCCCCCCATTTCTTCCCAAGCCCGGGAGTGTGATGAATCACCATTCGTCGGCTCCCACAGTTCAATTTATTTAATCAAAACATAATTTGTTCCTTTTTATATTTAATTGAATTCTTCCCCCTCCCTCCCTCATCGCCCCCGCCGCCGCATCCGGTGAGCACAGTATAAAAAGGAACAAATTATGTTTTGATTAAATAAATTGAACTGTGGGAGCCGACGAATGGTGATTCATCACAGTTGACCAGGTTTTTTGTAAAATTAGTTCTCTAATTACGGTTCTCGCCAAAATAGTGTTTTCTGAAAGCATTTTCTTGCTTTTGAAAGCATTATGGTTTCACTATTTTTCATTTTTCATTTTCCATTTGCTTTATTCCATTAGTTTTCAGCCGGACCATGAATGTTCACCAGTCCAACGAAAAACTACGAAGACATCCGAATATTTTAATTAATGGTTTACTTTTTCAATTCATTTGCTTGTGTTTTTATTGTTGTATTTATTCCTAGTATGTTTGGTTATGATTGGTTGTTTGGTTGTTTTTCTTTTACTTTCAAACCCATAATAAATAGATAATATCAGAAAAGTCTTTTCCAATTAATGATTTTTCGGAGAGTCTAAAATTCCAGCCAAATTTTTTTCTCCGGATACATTTGCACTGAGTGATGAAATCTGTAAGGTGGAACTCTTTTTACTTTGGTATATTTGTTCTTATTTACCATTCATGTAAGTGAATGGGATCATTTGGAAAGGCTCTAATTTTTTTGTATAGTATGTCACAAAAAAAAAGAGTGGATCGGAACGTTTCGACCATCAATCAAGATGAAGGCATCACAAAAAGAAACCAAGCGGAAAAGCAGCTGTCAAATCGACACATCTGGCACAAGGGTCGAGGAAAGCAGTTGGCATCAAGAGATGAAAACGTTGGAGTCACATCCGTGTAACTGGTATGGAACAAGAATTGATGCTTGTCCAGATAGCTTGAAACAGTTTTAGAGATATCTAGACAAAAATAAACAGATGAACAATAGAAAAAATTAGTAGTAGGAGCATGAGAAAAATTTCATGTTCAAACATCAAAGTAGCTGCAAAACTGCATGAGCAATACCGACTAATGTATAAAAAACAAGAAATGACTGGAAAAGTGTTGAGGCATTGATCCTGCAAGTCAGGCTGCAGTTTTTTTTTATAACTTCCCTACTGACCCTTTTGACTGTCCATTCCAAAACTGTTGGATGATTCTATATTAACACGTGTTTGAAACCACTCTCATAGATTACTGGAGTTACTAGCATCCTTCTAATAATTTAGTTTGGGTTCTATGGTCATTCTGAAAGTGCTTCAGCGCAACTAACCAGGGAAGGATCCCTAGTCAAGATGGAGTTACGGGTCGAGATGTATATGGTTGGAAAGAAAATCTGTTTCCAAAACTATTTCCAAATTTTATGAACGCATCTAGGAATGGAGAAATAGAATGGAAAAAGCAATTGGGTCCAGAGGAAGCGACCCCAGTCATCTTGCATCTCAACCCAACTCAACCTTTTACACACTAGACCAACCAACCGTTGGAAAACGTGGATTATCTGGGGAGTGAGGAAAGTAGTTCAACCTCACCCTCTACTCGAACAATTTACATGGTTGAGAATCGGGTCAGAGCTTCAACTTTGAGCTCAATTTTTCCCATTCCTAGATGCGTTCGAAAAAACTTGAAAATAGTTTTAGAACTCTCAGCCGATTTCCTTTCCAACCATTTAAGTATCGACCCGTAACTCCAATTTGATTCAGGATCCTTCCCTCGTTAGAACTGATCATCTACCATTAAGCTCCAATTCAACTGAAACAATTAAAAATTTTGCTTCATTTACGACAAAGCTTCCATTTTATGTATATTTCTCACGATAGCTCTGAATAGCATCCGTATTGTTAGCTCTGAAGCTCTGAAATACTCTCGAAGCATTCCGAAACTGAAACTGAACCAGTTGATCAGTGAACACATCAATGCTCTCTTCAATAGTTCCAGATTTGATCGAAAATACATCAATCCACAAAACTATATTTTACATCCAACGTTTAACTGCTCTAGTTTGAAGGTTCCCGAAAAAGCGTCTCCGTCATTCAGAACTCTTCTTTCACATAAATATTTATTGCTTCCCGCTCAAAAATCCATTATATTTAATTGGAGTTCGAGAAAAGATTTTAAAATGTCACGCGTTCTTTTTATTACACTGGTTTTTCAAGACCGCTCGTTTTTCTTCTTCTTCTTCATTCATAAATATTTCACTGGTTCCTAGAAGTTGGCTATTTTTTTGAAGTCTGAGATTTGAATTCATGTTTTAAATCTTTTTTCCCAGATATAACAGATCTAGTTTTCAATATTTCAAGTGCAACTTTAAAAAATATTCTTCATTTTTCAGACAGTTAATCTCCTAACTTCATTTCTATCACATGGATCTGTGTAGAATAAAAATTGCTCTTCTTCTTCTCCTACAGTTTCATCTCGTCTTGTTTGTGCTCGGAAATGCTACCAATGACAGCATTGATATACACTTGACTGGCAATATAACCTGTAAAGATCCTTTTTCACGGAGCTGGTGTGCAAGAATGATTCTGATGGGGGATGATGCAGAAGGGTTCACATTCCTCCAGTATGTTTCAGTTTGACCAGTTTAATTTCAGCACGCCTTTCCATGACGAAATAGATGAGGTCTTAGTGAAGTGCACAGATCAAAAGTCGATGGAGTATGAAATCAAAGGAAAACAGAAAATATATGGAATTTCAGACGTAAGTTGTGTTTTGGTTTTATTTACTAATCCCTTTGAAGTTATTTATAAAAAATCAAAATCAGTTTTAATTTTCTAATAAATCTTTTCAGCCATTCAATGAACTTCATATGTTGATTTATCACACTTGTTCTGATGACGACACGGCTTGGGAACAAGATGTGATTCTTGACCCGGTTCCAGTTTTTGACTCGTTAGTTTTAGTAACCTATGATTTTGAAACGCAATTACTAATTTCAGAAACGCCAAACGTACCCAAGACTTTGTTACGACTAAAGCAATTCAAGTCGAAAGTCTCTTTGGCCATCATTAAATCATTAAAGGAAATAAATATTAGTAGAAAGTGTGAAACAAATTTTTTTCAGGTTGCTATTTTTAGTTGTTTTTTCAATGAACGAACATTGATTTCCAAATGTATTCAAAAACGACACCAGACAAATTCACTATAGTTCAATCTAATAAAGAACAATGAAAAAATCTCCATTTGATCTTATTTGAACCCGTTTTCTTGGTTTCTACAATTTTGATAGAATTTCAGTCGTCGATCCGTTATTGACATTTCTCATTTTATCATTTAGAGGAAAGGAATTGGATCATTTAAAATAATTGGCAAAGCACGTCTGTTTCAACATTTGGTTTTTTTTCTCAACCACATAAAAGAAAAGGTTCTGGTGCTTATTCTCCTGCGAGCTTTTCCTCTCAGAATCATGTTCTTTTCACGTGGGTCAATGACTCCACTGCACAATTTCTTCTTTTTTTCCGAAATTCGAAAAGAGAGGATCTCTGTTAATTTTCTGCTCATCTGCTTTTAGCCCTCAGCTTCATTGAAAATAATCAGATTTGTTTGAAAATTAAGACGTTTTGGCTATATGGCGGTTGAGATAGAAAGTACTAGGTAGTGCTCAACATAATAAGTAGCAGCTTGATATAAACTATCAGATTTTTTAGATTGAGTTCCGAAAGAAGTAGTGTTCACGAGAAGGATTCTTTTGAACATAGTTTTCATTTTCTCAAAATTCTTTCATAGAGTCTTTTCAAAAATAGTTTTCCAAAGATAAAAAATCTAACCATCACCATTTGCATATGACTCGTTACTCGGTGAAGATTTTATAATCTTATAGTAAATTCAGACTTAGCATTGCTCTATAAGATCTCATTTCTCAGTTTTCCAACCTAAAAGTCAGAATATTGGAAAATGCTGATAAACTACGCAATCTTCGACAGAACCTTGTTTGAAAAGTTCTGTTTTTATGAATTTGTGCATGATTTTTTACGAATATTGAAAGCTTTTCTTTGAAAAAATGCACCGACAGTCCGGAAAATAGAATTCTACGACTACTGGGTATTTAAGCGTTATGACTAGTTTAAAGTATAATGCTTAGACAGTTCGAAGTGGTCTTCACATGTTTTTTAGAGTGATTGATTATCCGATTCCTTCATGAAGATCCAAAAATTGATTCGGCAGAAGTTTCATCGCGAATTGCAGGTTGTTCCTGTTAAAAAACAAATCAAAAACATACTTTTCCTTTTTTTTTACTTTCTTCGTACATTGAAAAACCAAAAAAATCCGTCGATTCCAGAGAAAATTGCCCATATTTTCAACACGTCAATTGTAACCGAATAATTCTCCATTTCTCCCTCTATACATGTCGTGTTGCGACGGGTATGCGACGCGGCAGCGACGCGGTCTTATTGTTGGCAAAGAGGTGTTGGCAAAAAAGGGGAGAGAGCAACCGAAAAGTGCGCACATACGCGAGAGATAGAGGCGAGAGACACGAATAGCTGGAGAGGTTACAAAGACAGGCCGGGAGAGGGGAAGAAGACGTCGAAGCGCTCTCGGGGCGGTGTGTTCTGTGCGGAGGGGAAGGCGAAGAGGGGTTGATGGGGAAGAATGAGCAAATGGCGTTGGAAGAGGAGAGTTTGGATATATTGGGTTATTTACTTACTAGTTTAAAGAAACAGTGATGGATTTTTTATTGGAACAAAACTATTGAAAATACAGGTCTATCAAACTATTTAGTTATTAACCTGAAATATGACGGATCCATTGGAAAATTCAACTCAGAGAATTTTTGGCCTAGGATCGGCGCGTGCGCCGCCGAAATGGCGTTTATGCCGGTCAAAACGGCGTAAGCGCCGCTGAAAATGGCATTAATGCCGCCTGTTATGGCGCTTTCGCCGAATGATTAACGAACGGCGCAGGATTAGGAAGCATGAAGTTTCAGATCGGCGAAAGCGCCGCAATCGCGCCGGGCGGAGAGGAGGCGGCCAGGGAAGGGCGCAGCTGCGGCCAGGAAACGGCGTTTATGCCGTTCGTTGGCCGTACCTTGGAATCAGGGACGAGCGGCAACGCAAAATTTCGGCAACCCGGCAATCCGGCAATTGCCGGTTTCAAAAATCGGCAATTTTCGGCAATTTTCGGCAACTTTCGGCAACGTGTAATAATAAGGATTTTCAGGTCGGGAGAGAAAAATATGAGATTTTTCCAGTGACTCTGACTAAATGAGAGTATTTTTCCATTTTTTCAAAAAATATTTTGAAAATTCTTTCAGATGAAAGCAAGAATTTTCTTTTTTTGTATTACTTTTGTCGAATTCAGCTTGAAATTTTAATGAGATTTAGAACAAAAACTGTGAAAAACATAGCCGAAAAAAAAGTCGGCAACTCGGCAACGGCAATGCATCAAAAAAAGTCGGCAATTCCGGCAATTCGGCAACCCGGCAACGGCATTGCCGCTCGTCCCTGCTTGGAATGTTTGCTTGCGCAGATCCATGTTGACTCATTATTTGTTTTTAAAAATTATTTTTCCATATTTTCACTCTACACTCTAATTATTTACTGATTCCGAGATGTATAAACGGCGAAAAGGAAATCAAGCACTAGGTAAGCGATATTTACAGTAAGAAAATTGAAAACTGTTGTTGGAAATTTTTAGAAATGAACGACTGCGTTTTCAGAAGAGAGCTGAAGTACTCCGTCAACACGGCAGGCCCATCACCTGGCAGTGGGAACTTCCAATTCAGAAAGGTAATCATCTCCCAAAATTTTCTGTAACATTGACTTAATTTTCAGTGAGGAGGTTTCAATCGACAAACGACACTGTAGATGAGGAAGTCGACCACTTCGATGAGAGAAACGAATAAGGAAATCAGGAGAACTCAAAACTAATCTTAATTTGTTACCCCGATTTGTTATTCATCATTTTTGCTGTTATGTTGGCTTTTCAATAAAATTTATTTTTCAAAAATCGATAACCTGATCAGGAACCGAGGGGAAGGAAGGGACAGCGGCCTAGAATCGGCGTTAACGCCACTTCTAATTTCGGCGTTAGCGCCGCGTGAATCGGCGCTTTCGCCGGGTAAATCGGCCGGAGCGCCGGCGACCACCGGCCTCACTTCGGCGCGCGCGCCGATTTTGGCAGCGCTCGCGCCGATTTGGTCGGCGATATCGCCGAAAATTCTCTGAGAAGAATTCGTTCTTCAAGTCACGCCATTCTCCAAACCTGGATGACCGAAAAAACTGTTCCGATCATCACAAATGTGGAAATCGACAGACTGGAAAAAAGTCACTGTACCTTGATGAATGAATAGAAGAGTAGGAAATTCACATTTCTAGTAAAGGCGAAGTTTAGTTGGGATAATACTGGGCGTTTGAGCAGAAACCATGGGTGCCGTTACATCATTGTTTTCTATATAAATTTTTAAATAAAAACGGTTCATATCAGCCACAATTTTTGATCTCTAGCTTTATCAGAACCTCGTTCACGTAGATGTTTTTTCCAAGAGCTCAGTTGAGTTGATGTGTTCCATAACCATTAACCAAGTATAGCGTCCAGATGTTTCCCACTTAACGTTCAATGTGTCGTTCCGCTTGGAAATCGTAATCCTTTGTGGGTTGATGCTTGTATAATCATTGATAGATGTCGAACATACTGAAAGAGAAATATGCGTTTTAAATACAAAACATTAAATAGAAATTTCCAAAAATTTGGATATGAGAGCTATAGTTTGAGACAATGCTTGATTCCAGTGACGATACTTATTAGAAATTTATTTAATAGTCTGAACACGGTTTTTACAAAAAACAAATCTTACCGAACATTTCAGATATGAAAAGATGTGACATCGGTGTTTGCATATCTAAACTGATTACATCAGTCAGTTGCTATATCGCTGTTTTCCCCCAATATCTTCCATCTTCACTGCAAATTCGTCTTTTACCTACTATCAGTCATCACCGATTCTCTATATTGCACAAGACGTGTTCTTCGAAATTTTTTAAAATTCTGATTACGTGTGTTTGGATCACACCGATGGCGTTGCAATACTTCTCGGACCATCAGCGACCACGCTTCCGTTACCAGAAAGGTGTTACAATCCGTTGGTTATCGTTTTCAACGGTTCCAATTGTGTTGGTTCAATTCAATGCTGGATCTTATGCATAATTCTTCAGAAATAGTATGATTGTCCTTGTGATTGTTTATAGCACCCAAGAAGTATTGCGGAAGGCACTGAAATAAAGAATAAATTGCATAAATCTCAACTTAATATTTTAGCTGTTTTGTGAATTTAGGTGAAAAAAATATGAATATTTTTGATGAAAATTATTTAGATTTTTTCTAAAATTAGAAAACTTTTTGAAAAAACTCACAGGTCCACTCAATTTTGCTGTAAAAATCGTGGAAAAGAGAAAAAATAACTACGCTCCGTAAATCGACACAGTGGAGGCAGTCTTTTGTGGGCGGGGCGAGAGATTGCAACGTCGCGGCACATTTTTTACGCGATTTTTTTCTTTGGTGCATGAGGAAGGATAATGGATCAAAAATAAAGATTCTGAATACAAAAATTAAGAGTTTCCTACGGTCGAGTTACAAGAGGCATCGTCTTGGTCGAAAAATATCCTGATTATGAAAAATTGAGGTACTTTAGCTACAACTTGGTTAAAACCAATATGTCTGGGAAATGTTGAACTGTAGAAATGTCTGATTGACAAGAACTATGTGACATATACATGGTTTTACTATAAAGGACTATATTCTGTTCCAAGCATATCAAAATTGGTGGAAAATTTGAGATTATCCTTTTGACTGTTTGCGTCTACAATATTTCTTTAGAAAATTCTTGTTCAGGGTAGTATTTTAGCTTTCTTGACATTCTGGAAGTGGGAATCTCAGATTTTTAGTTTTAAAACTTGAATTCGAGTGCTGAATTTTCAGAAAGAGGACTAATTTGTTTTTGTTTTTTTCCTGGAAGCCAGGTTTTCGATATCCAGCATGGTTTAGACATTTTCACAAGAAGCATTAAAATCTTACTTTCTGTTTTGAATATGGCGTCTTGGGGATATTCAGAAAATCGATAAAACCATCCAAACGAAAAATTCTGTAATCCTGACGTAGCAAACCGCTTTTTTGACCCCACTGACATTCAGAGACGATTGAACAAGTAATTCTCTCTGATTTCCAATGATTTCTGAAAGTAGAGGCCTTGATTGGAACTGAACATTTAAACTAAAGAGTGAGACTAGTCAGTAGTTTGAATTCGTCCAAGTTTCAGTTTTTGTTTAACATTCAAAATTCACTCACTTTTCCGTTCAGTGCTTCTCGTAATCCGACAGAATTGCATTGAACATTAGATTTCACTCCGTTTTGCTGATTGTGAATGGGAATATACAGGGAAATGTGTGTGTAGACAAGGAAGAATAGGTCACGACTGATAGTTGGTAGAAGGTTTTTTTGCACAGAATATTGAAGACGTTGGTGAAGAACGTCAAGAGAGCGGAGTTTTGTGTCCTGAGGTATCGGAGATCAGACCATTGTGTGTCTATTAAGAGGCGAGAGATGGAGAGCGGGGATGGGCAACTGGTCGTGATGTTATCTATGTAGATTGTGACCGATGCTCGTGGAGAACTGAAAATTGTTGAATGAGTCTCTGTTGATTTGTGAGAGTATCGCAACGCACTCGGTATGATTCCAACATGCGTAGTTCACGATAAGAATCTTCGAAGAATTTGTCATACCATCATGAAAGAATGTCGATGACACTGAAATAAAGAATAGATTGAATAAATAACTTAATTCAACTTTTTGATTGTTTTGTGAGTTTTTATCAAATAAAATCCAGATAATTTAGATGAAAATTAGTTTTATTATTTTAAATATCAAAAAAAATTGATTTAAAAACTCACTTTTCCACTCAACTTGGCTGTAAAAACCGAAGAAACGATGGAAAAACAACGTTCCGTAAATCGACACAGTGAAGGCAGTCTTGTGTGGGCGGGGCGGGAGATTGCAACGTTACGGCACACTTTTTACGCGATTTTCCCTTTGAGAGTATAAAGGGAATAATGTAACAAAAACTGAGGATTCTGAATCATTTCACATCTTTCGAGAAGGAATTATGGTTTAAAAAAATCAATATTATTATTGTTTTTTCCCAAAAATCATATAGTGTGATAAAAAATATGGAGATAAACAAAATCCAAGCGACATTACCTGAAATTAAGCTAAAAGTAGCAGAAATCAGAAACGGTGTACAGCATATCATACTGCTGGTTCCCAAAAATTCGAAATGTTTCTACATTTGACCGCTTTTCTTTTTTTCGCTCAATAACGTCACTTTAACAGAAGAAAATTTCTGAAAATTACAACACTTTTATTGATATCAATATTTAACAAAAAAACATAATACAATTACTTTTTAGACTTGTAGAGTCTCTCGTTGTGTACTCCTCGTTGATCTGTAAAGACAGCTTTATTATTGTTTTAGAACTTCTGCTCGCTTACCATTCCGTACTGCCCTTCCGTGATTCCATTGAAGTAGATGATCAGTTCCTCAGGAATATCCTCTAGAATTGGACCGTAGATCTGTAATCAGTTTTGATTTATCCATCGCGAACACACATCAACTTACATCACGGCTACTGGCGGCGTAGGTGTATCCACCGGCAAACTTCTGGTATTCATCCATCATGTTAGCAGCGGAATCATCAGCGACAATCTGAAAATGTTCTATAACATACAGTTTTGCTGGTTTAAACATACGTCTTCACCAGTTTGGGACGTTTCGAATCCAACAATCAAAACTCTTCATGTAGTTGCTGCCAATCAGGTAGTTGAGTCCTCCGAGTTTCATATTTGTCTGAAAATACTTAAATGATTTTTACTGCACACATAAATGAGTACTAGCATACCTCGAGGTCGTTCTTCACAATGTATGTGAAAGTTGGTTTTGCAACTCTCACTCCATTGTTGCTCATCTCGGCAGCCAATTGATCTGAGAGACCTCTGAAATAATTCATTTGCTTGACCCATGTATATTTTTACAGAAACATTGAACTCACTGGATTTCTTCGTTTTGGATAAAACACACTTCCCAGTTTGTGAGCTCCAAGTCCATAAAATAATTCTTAAAAAATCAAAAACACCAAATAATGAAGACCACGACACAAGCAGTCAAACCTGAAATGTATTCATTAACATTTGAAAAAATAAATAAAACTCACATTACTCGTCTATAAATTAATTCTAAAAAAATCAAATACTCCAAGAATAATGAAGACCGCGACACAAGCAGTCAAACCTGAAATTGATTCATTAACACTTGAAAAAAGAAAGAAAACTCACATTATCCGTCTACATCAATACTAAAGTAGTTGCCAAAAGGGACTAAAGAAATGAAAATGGGGGAGCGAGGGGTCCATTGGTCCAAAAAAAGAGAGACGAAGGGAGGTCCGAGGATGGCGTGCAAACAAAACTGACAAGTGCTCATCAAAAGCAGCACGCTTTTCTGCGGTCACGACCATTATGCAGCAGAATTTGAAGCTGTGAGTGTTCAATGAAATCGACTATTGCAAAAGGAACATATATATTCTTTATGTACAAAAAAAAGTCGATAGAATACATAAAACGCGAGGCAGTAAAGACCGGAAACCACAAACCAAGTGAGCGAGGAGAAAATGTAAACACGGTATTTTTCTCACGACTAAAAAACCATTCGAGAAGCGTATGAATAAAACCCAAAGTATTATTTACAAACACATCAGTATAAAAAAATAAAACACACGTACCGATAAGAAAAAAGAACACAGAAGCAATAAAACTAAAATTGAGTAAGAAACTGGAGTATTTGAAAAGTCTGTTCGCCCGATGAGTCATTCTTGCTTACCGGGCTGTTGAGAATACTTTCGAAACAGCCACAGTAATAGAGACTAACCACTTGATTTGAACTTGATTGACTTTACAAGTAAGAAAATTTTCAGAAAACAAGGATTCTTCCTCTGCCTCGAGCTTTTTGTAGCAAGAGCTAGAGACAAATAAAATCTTTCTGAGGGAAGAGTTTGATAAACAAAGCTACAACTTTTAAACTCAATTCAAAAATTTTGTTCAAAAAATCTAATTGGTGAAAATTACTACAATTTTTGTAATTAACTGTTAAAAAAACAATACGATCACTATGAAAATGGTATCGGACCAAATTGAACTCTTCAGCCAAACGGAATAGGCACTTGCCACCACTTCGTGATTCATAATGCGACTGCAGAACACGATTTGAGTTTTCAATATTATTATATTTCAGAAACTCAAGCGAAAATTCAACAATCTGTTCAGATTCTAAAAATCAGTTCATTTATTTACTGCGTATTTTATTTATTAGTTGTCAGTATATATTCAATTATAAGGTACGTTAATCTTTTACAAAAGTTAAGAATCGAAAATGTTTATATATTTTTCAAGTCGTTTAAGAAAAAAGATAGAAGTCCTGATTTTCTTCGCTGTTTTCATCGTAAATGTCTTCTGAGTCGTCGTATTCTTTCTGATTGAGCTCTTCCAAAACTTCCAAACATATTCTTGGTCTGAAAAAGGACATTTGAGTTATTTAATTGCTATCTCTTCTGAATCAACTCACCCATTTTGCACGAGTACCATCGCTCCACGTTGACTGCATCTTCCAGCAATGAATAAATTGGCAATCCCACTGGGTGAAACACGATATGATGATCGTAGCACAGATCGTTGGTGAGAGTCTGAAAACTGATATAAGGCGAATCTATTTCGGGGATCGTACCTCAATTTTCTCCATCGTCTTTCCTGGCGCACACGCGTAGATTAGTGTGAACTTGGCGGGTTTAGTGGTTCCTTGGCGAGCGACGGAAGATGCCATGTAGAACTCGCTGTATACCGGAGAGACAATGGTGTTGTCCACAACGGTACCCGGCTCCAGATTCGAGATTCGTACCTAAAGTGAGAATTGAAACGAGTTACACATCAAGCTATTTACCTGTCCATCATCCTTTTCGAAGAGAATATCCACTTCACGAAAACTATGCATCCTTCTTCTGGGCATTCAAATACAACTTCTTCATTTTTCTGTCGTTTGCTCCTAAATTATAATTCTCAAAGTTTTTCAAGTTTTTTATATGAAATACCAACCTGTCATTTGAATGACTTTCAAAAAATCCCAATCACAAATTAGAAGTCCATCCCTTCAAGAAGAAAACATCTGAAATAGTTTCAAAATCATTTTCAACCCACTAAACGAAATTAACTCACATAGACTCTCCGATTTGATACAGTTTCACAATTGAACTTCATAAATTAATTCTCAAAAAATCAAATACTCCAAGAATAATGAAGACCGCGACACAAGCAGTCAAACCTGAAATTCATTCATTAACTCTTGAAAAAAGGAAAAAAACTTACATTATCCGTCTACATCTATACTAAAGTAGTAGCCAGAAGGGACTAAAGAAATGGAAATGGGGGAGCGAGGGGTCCATTGGTCCAAAAGGAGAAAGACGAAGGGAGGTCCGAGAATGGCGTGCAAACAAAACTGACATGTGCTCATCAAGAGCTGTGCTCTCTTTTGCGGTCGCGAGCATTATGCAGCAGAATTGAAGGCTGTAATGTTCAATGATAGTAACTTTTGCGAAATGAATATATTTTGTTTTTCGAGCTCGTAAACAAATCGATTGAATAAGACGTAAGGCAGTGAAGACCGGAAACCACAAACCAAGTCAGCGAGGAGAAAGTGTGCCTTTTTTCTCACGACATGAAAACCAGTCGGGAATCGTATAAATAAACTAAAACACAAAGTTTTATTCATAAATACATCAATATGAACAAATAAGGAAATGCGGGAGGGGTATGTTGGCTGTTGTCGAAAAAAGGAAGAAGGTCGAAAAGGCGTGGAAATAAAACTGACATGTGCTCATCAAAAACTGCACCTTCTTTTGCGACAACGAGTATTATTCATCAATATTTGAGGCAGTTTACGTTCAATAAAAAACAATTGCGAAATAAATAATCCCTTGTAATCTGTAAACATTGAACAGGTAAGTGCTCTCTTTTTACATAATTTCTTTTTTAGTGTTGTACGCGTATTTCCAATCAAGTGAATCGTTTTACTCATGTTTGAACTTTGGAAATTAAAAAAAAAACAAACACATTTATTGTTGATACGTCAGTTTTGCAAATTGAAATGCACAACATTTTTTCTGAAACTTGATTCTGGAAACAAACTTTGCCAAAAACAATTTGCCCATTCATCCGTGCAACACAAAAAAACTCAAGAAATACGAAAAACCTTGTTTTTGTTACCCTTGAAAAGTCACATTTTTTCCGATTTTTAGCCACAAAAACGCAATTAACTTTTTCACAGAATCGTTTAGCAAAATTGAAATACAGACTTGAAATCACCACTGAATTCCCATGTTAGTGATATATACCTCGACCAATAACTCTATCTTGACCCGAGATTCGTCCCTAGTAAGCTAAACATCTTGTAGTTATACTTTAATGGAACTTGTTCTGACTTCACCTTTTTTTCCCCATCTTGATATCAGTTGCTCCATTTTTTATAATTTAAACGACGATTAAACCGCTATGCTTCGTTTTCACTTTGCCACGTCATAAAATATTTCTTTCTCGTTTGTTTCGTACGTAAAACGGCGTAGCGGTGTTTGCGGCATTGGCCACTCGGCGGCCTTGGTGAATACTAACGCTTTATTGATTCTTAGGAAAATCGGTTGTTAACTAAAAATTACGCTACGAAAAACAAATAACATTTGGTAAGTGGTTTTATCAAACAAATCTTTAATGATTTAATGCAATTTCAGGCCAAAATCTGCTGGACGAACGACAACACGGGAACAAGTTGAGAAAAACCCCAATTTTAGCCGAAACTGCATTGATGAGTTGTTGTCAAACCGCTTCTAGCCACTATTTTTTTCAAAAAAGCTGTAAGTTTTGTTGATGCAGCTTGTTTTATAAAACATAACTAAAAAACTGAATAATTGAATGACAAATAAACGTTTTTTTTCAATGAAAACGTGTTTTTCAGGCAGTTCTTGGAGTTGGAGTCTCAGTTCAACTCGCAGAAAAGGAATGGGATATTGGCTTAGCGACATGGCATTCGTTATGATTTAATTAACGAATGAAACTAAAACGGGCGCAAAAATAAAAAATAAAACACCAGATTTCAACTAACAGCGATTTCGGAGTCTCCGAAGGACTCATTTCTGACAAATTAACGACTGAGAGTTTGTGAAAACCTGGTCTTAGACCATGATGTTTATGCAATGTATGAAGTAGATGAAAATAAAGATGTCAAAGTCATGCAAGCGGATATGCCGTCTCCTCAAGTCGAATAAATCTATTCAAAACGTGAGTAACTAATATAAATTAGTATAAAAATGTAATGAAATATTTCCAGAGAGATCGATATCGTGAATTTCAACACAATGGGAATGTCCTATGTGGATATGAAGAAAATTGAACGGATTCATGTTGCAATTGGAGTTCTGATGGAAAGCTTGTTGAAAAGTGTGGGTAGGAACACGTCCAGAATATGTAAATTCACTATCGGGAAGATCTTGTCGACATCAAGATGAATGGAGAATTTCAAATGGATATGCAATTCAATGGCAATCACTGAAGAACCGGAAGAATCTTCATTGTCATTAGACAAGATATTGGAATCATTCTCAACAAAAGAGTCTGCGGAAACATTTTTCTAAAGAGAACCAACATTAACTTCAAGCAGATCAAGTCATCACAGTGCAGAAGTGATTTTTTCTGAAGCATCAAGTTCAACAACAAGAAGTGGAAGGTCGCTGAGACTGCCGGACAACCTGTTCCAGCTTTGAAGAAACTCCCAGTTGCCCAAAAAAAGCTCACACCGTCACCACCCTGAAAAATAAGCCAGAACTCCTTGCCCGACACCGTTTCGAGACTGTTGCGTGATTTTCTTGTTTAAAAATTTCCTGTTATTATGAAGATCATTCTGGAAGCTTCCGCAATAAGCCCGTCATTGTGGAACTTTCATCCATGATTCATCCCCCACTGACGATAACAAAAAGGAAGAATGATGACTACCGTTGTCGAATTTGGCAGTTTTAACTACAGAATCTACGCGTTCTGAACTACACCTGGTTTCGCAGCCTAACCGACGTGCTATTATCGCTGGTATGACACCTTAGATTTGGAAAACACCAACGTTTCGGACTGAATGGAAGAAATCAAGCATTCGTAAGTTTGGATATTATAAGTTCAAATAAGAAAGCAATCTTATTTTCAGGAAAATCGAAAAAAAAAACGTTTTGATTCGAGAAGAATTGTGATTTGCATTGACAACGACCAGGATTTTCCACCGAGAGTGCCGAGCACAAGTAATGTCTTATCATAAAGTCTTGATGAGGCTCTAGTCAGAAACATCTCAAAAATATATCTTTGGATATGATCAAGATTAAGTATGGTAGAGTATGGATCGTTTTAACCAGTGCTGGCAGAAGTTTAGATGAGTCCGAAAACAAGAAAAATGACAAGTGCAAAGGATACAAGGTTTTGTGAGATTAGAAGGGCTGAAGAACACTTTATTATCCCGTAAAGAGTGCACAATTTAGGGAGAAAAGAGCCAGGCAATCAATCATCACGTTAAAATGATAAACATGGAAACAATTGACAAACATTGAAACAGTTTGGAGCGAATTTCGTTATCATCTAACATGAAGTGGATGGTTTAAACACAAAGGTGAGTGTTTGAAAAACAGAAATGAATGTTGGGAAGCGTCTACATCGCTACGTCATACAGTGTTTCTAAAAAAATAACTGTAAGAGACTAACTGACTTCTCATCAAAAAACAATTCTGAATGTGTAGTTCGGTTCGGTTCTCGAATGACGATGTGATCATGAAAAATTGATTTTCACAGCCGATTTGGAGTAAAATATGAAATCCCGATAGTCTAACTCATTTCTTTCTGAGATTTTACTCAAAACTCACCTGAATTTCTATCAAACTTGTCAATTCTAATTACTGTGACTGTTTGAAAAGAATCCATAAGCAATGCAAAGAGAAAGTGACAAAAAAATACCGATTTGATGTTTCAAAGTACATAGTTTTGATACAAGGTTTTGCGCTCATTATTTTTAGTCTAAAAGAGACTTATTGTGAACTTTCTCGAATCATCACCACAGAAAACCGAAATAATTTTCCAATTAACTATTTTGAAAGGTCACCTCCTCAATTTTCTGATTTGTGCAACGTTTCTCTTCTTTTTTCCTCAATTCAAAAAGCCAACTCTTTTCTTCAGTGTTTACTGCGCATTTTTGGTCTTCCTATCGTTTATCTTCGGTCCCTGTAATGTCTTCGCTGCTAGAAATACATTGTTAGGGGAACGCGTGAGGCCGCGCAAAGGAGAGGACACCACATATCTCTCATTTTTCTCCAACCATCTGCGTCTTCTTTATTTATCATATGTGTATGAACTATTTTCTCTTCTGTCGCTCGCTGAATCTCTTTTTTCTTTCCTGCCGCAGGGTGTTTCCGCGATATTGATCTGTGTCTTGTGTTCCATCCCTTGGAACAGGCTGATGTAGCGAAGGGAGTGTCCAAAATCAGGAATGGGGTTACAAATCCGTGCTGGAAACATTCCTGGTTATCATTAATGCAGTTTTAGGTACATCAACCTCAGAATATGGTATTCTCTCCAAGAGGAGGAACGGCGGAAATATCTCGATCAAACGAACGATGATACAATTGACTATGATGAACGATTAAAACGAGTGTATGCTGCCAATTTTTGAAACAGTAGTTTTTTTATTCAGAACGTCAATTGAGTTCCAATCAACTGAGTCAGTTTCTATTACCGGGGTTGTTTTGGAAGTATCCTCTACAGCCCGGTAAATGAAAATGACACGTTGATGAGAACATTTTTTTCAAAGATCACTACACATGTTTGAGGTTCAATTCAATATTATCAGTATTTGAATTCCTTGTCTTCCTTTTTAGATGCCTCATTTTTCGGTACTTGTATGTGTGTTGTGTTGTTTCTAATAGTTCTGGAAAACCTTAGCAGATGGTGGATATTCATTTTATTTTACTGTAAAAAATATAAAAAATTCAATGTTTTACATGAAAAAAAAACAAAAGAATCAGTATAATATAGGAAGTATAAGAAGACTGATCTGTTACTTTAAAACAGATGTTCTCTGCTTCCACTTTCTGTTCTCTTGTAAAAGATTCCTGAGTTTCTCTTTGAGAAGAAGGAAGTCTAGACGGCGCTCTTCTTTCTCGACTGGGTAGAATGAAGTTCTAAGATTTTTAATTTCAAGAGTTGAGAAGTGTTTCAAGGTCATTGTATCCAACTGAATGCACTTTCTCGTCCTTCAACATCTTTTCCACAGATCGTCCTCCATCGACAAACACTCCAAGTTCTTCTTGATACAATCCTCCTTCAAAGCTGAAAATTATACCGGTAATTATAAAAAATTGGTACAATAAAACTTACAACATCACTCCGTCCCAATGGTACAATCCACCTTCACCAATTGATTCCAAAAAAATAATTACAAAAAGACAATGAAGACCAGCTCATTTGGTCAAACCTGAAATAGTTTAGTTTTTGAATCAAAAACACTAATTAACGACTTACATCATCACACTACCATACGAAAAATATTTAGAGAAACATTACGAATACATAGAAACAAAAAATATAAATGAGAATTAAAAAGGGCGTTTCTCTCTCGAAAGAGAGAAAAATTTTGAGAAAAACACAGATTTAGAGAAGACAATTATTTTTTTGACCGGTCACAGTTGCCCTAATTGGTGGAAGTTCTCTGATCATTGTGTAAAAAATCCGAAAATAATATACTTGATAAGTTTTTCTTTTTCCTCTAGTGGTTCTTGTTGTTTTTTTACTTTCATTTCTTTGCAAGTAGCTACCTCTTCTTGCCCTGCCACTAACGAATCCGTACACAGAGAGGGTAATTATTTTTTTCCCCCGCTGCATTCTCCATCACCTTCCGAACCAGTAAGAAGATCACACAAAATCGAGAAACGATAGACAACGAGACGGCGATTCTATCTGTTGACTAAGATTTATCTTCTCATCTCTTATTTTTATATATAATGGCGTTCCAATAACTCGTTTTGCAGAGAAATTTGTCAGTTCATAGAAATGACCTTTTGGCGCGTCTCTGAAGATTTATCTCAAAAAGGAATATTTCAAAAGTAGGCAAAAATGATTTAAAAACTCAAAAAACCGCGGTGTTGGCCGACCAAAACTTTTTTATTTTAAATCATGATTTAATTTGCTCTAGCTCTTCCCACTGTGTGTAAAACGCTTGAGAGAGAGGAAGAAACAATCAGAAGGGCAGCTGACAAGTGAGTTCCTTTCCTCCTCTTTTGAATTTATTTAAGAAGAAACAGAAGTTTGTGCAGTGAAGCAATTGACCCACGTGAAAAGAACATGAGTCTCAGGGAGAAAGCAGGCGCTTCCCAGCAGAATAGACACCAGAACATTTTCTCTGAGAAGAAGAACTAAATCTTGGTGTTATGGACAGGACAGAGAAACTCGAACTTTGCCAATTCCCCCATACCTTCACTCTGAATGAGACGATGATGAATCGATGACTGAAATGCAATCTAAATTGTAGAAAGGGAATTTTTCAACTAGCATCATGAAGGATTATTTTATAGTACTTCACTAGATGACATCGAAGTATTGAATTCACGGTTTGTTTCCATTATCTATGATATTACTTGCACATGTTTCACCACATGTACACGGCCCCTGTGTTACGTAATGCTATAATACCTAAATATCATAAAAAAGACCAGGTATTTATTTCATTTAGCACTGCAAATCCTCAAAAAAATCTGAAAATAAATCGATGATGAATTTCAAAAATAGGAGACAAAAAGGAAACTAAAAATTGTAGTTGTTGGAGAGTAACTGCAAGAACAGATGTACGTGTAGTGTTCTGCGTAGTCTTGGATCAAATCACTCTGTTGAATACATAGTGGGGCGTATCGACTGGGGAGATTTCCAGAGTTGGGTTTAAAGTCTGAAAATACGAATGTATTTGTTTCACTTATGTATTTCAAAAAACGTACCAAAATGAGCTCTGTAGAACGAAGGTTGAATTCCAAGTTGGAAAAAAATATGGTGCTTGAACGATGAACGAACTGTTTCTGAAAAAATGAATTTTTGAATCTTATACAGATCAAGGAAATTTTGGAAAACTTGACGATAGCTAGATTTCGGAAAATTCTAGAGCCCGTTAAAAACTAAGATTTGAAACGAGTTAGAAACCTTTCGCTCTACAATACCTGAACTTTTCTACGATAAACAGTAACTGTTCTAAAACAAAAAGGCACTTCAAAACTAATGAAAATCCCAAAGTAATTTTAAAAAACCAACCTTTTTTCCGTCGAAATTGAACGGTTTGCCAATTTCTTTGTCTATCAGATGAATAATTCTTCTATTCTTCACTTCAAAGAAAAAATTGAAATGATCCGGAACTGGACTTCTTTCAAAATGTATGCTCATTGTGTCCACTTCAATAGGAATATAATGGAACAGCTTGGTTTTTTTCGAAAAGTTCTCAGTTCGATTAAATTTGTAAGTTCCATAAAATTCTTGAGGGAAGGGAGACATAGTTGAATTAGTATCATCGAATTTTTCAGTTGGACACGGGCAGCATTCCTCAGCAGTAGATGATCCAATGACTATGATACTCAATAGGAGTATGAGAAGAGGTTTGACTATCATCTTCAATTTTCAGATCAGAATAACGAACTTTTCGATGAGCGGGGGGTCAGAGCGGTGCGGTGAGAGACTGAATGAGCTCGGTTTAACTTGGCGCCTTCAATTTTTACACCACGCCTAGACTTCAACAGATGTAAACCATTAAAACTGAACGAATATTTCTTTCTCAGAACTTTTTTTCTCATTTCTCTCTCAAAAAACCGCAGTATATACCTTTTCATATTTTTAAACAAACGGCGAGAAAACACCAACAACACCCACATTTGTGCGTCTGTCAGGGAGTCTGTCTGCGTCTGACTGAGCTTTTGCTTTTGAAAATTGTAATAATTTTTAGCTACGCCTAAGCGTTTTCGGAACATCCATCGAACATAAGCAAAATGATGAAGAAGCTACGAGCAACTCCTTCCAGTAAACTATAAGACTTGACAAGTGTGATAAACCACAAAGCTCTTATTTTTGAAAGGAATACTCTATTTTCTCCTTTCAAATGATAATTCGTCAGTCTCATAATAGTAATTGAGGGAAATGTTCGAAAAAAAGTTTTTGAAAAAAATACCTACCTCTTTTACGCGGTGAATCAAATGTTGGAGTTACACAAAGTTCCCTGCCAACATTTAGAACGGTGAATATTCCGCAGACATACCATATTGAGTACAACCATTGTGCGCATCTTACTTCTCTGAAAATTGTTCAATAACTACGGAGAAACGTCAGATGTACGGAAACAATGATAGAGGAAGAAGTCACCTGTGGTAAGCGGTAGAACTTGATGGAGTTGAATGTTCTCTGGTTAAATTGGAGAAGAATGATGGTTTGAATTTAAGGCCATGTTCCAACTTGTTCCGCATTTGGACCCAGAAAACCGTTTTTCAGTTTGTGGGGCTCAAGCTTAACTCCGGATGCTGAATCGAAAATGTTGAGAAGTTGTTGGAGCGTCGTGAGCGTCGTTGTGAAAAGGAAGAAGAATTTCCGCAATTTTTCCTGGTCCAAAAGATACCGAATTTCGTTTACCATTTCAAATCCGTTCCGAGAGCCTTTCGAGATCGAACGTCATCGTGGAGAAAAGACTTGCACAGTTTGTCAAACATTACTGAAATTACTACCTCATAATTGTAGAAGTTTTCACAATTTGACTCACTTTACTTATTGATAAAATTCCAACACAGACAGCTACTCGAATAGTTTGCAGTTGGGTTCAAACCGGAAATTCATTTACCGGTAGTTCTGTGATCGCTTGAAAACATGAGAAACCGTTTTGTTTACTGTTACAAATCTCTAGTTTATCGACAAGGATTGTCGACTACAGTAACCGGTTTTCATTAGCAAATCAGCAATATAAACCTGATAACAAAGTTGAGATTCAGTCGGGCTCCCATCTTTGTTTACGACAGCTCGACAATTAAATTATCAATTTTGTTGAAGTTTCAACACATGACGATAACATCCAATGGTTTCGAAACATCCAGATTCAAAGATATTGTAAAAATAGGAAAATTTTACTGAACGCCGACGTTTCGGTTATTTTTTACTGAAAACTAACTGTCTATCTTGTTGCAAAACCACCGTCAAGACAAATGGCGATGCCACAGCAAAGATTTTTTAAAAAGTTTGTTTTAATTGGAAAAATGTGGTATTTCTTATTTACCGGCTAATTTTTTGTTTCTTCTCTAAAAATTAACTCACATACTGGTATTTTGCTCATTTTTCAAGAGTAAAAGCTTTTGTTTTGTATCAAATTGACGCCGAATTCTCGAAAATTCAGGTTATTGCACAGTATTCCACATTTCGTCGTTTTTGCTGCAATTTGTCCGGTGAAATTACTACAATTTTGCACAATTTGAAAAATAAAAAACATGCTTATCAAGTTTGTACCGTTTGCTATAGTGATTAAACTGTTATTCTTCATTTCTACTTTGCCACGTCATAAATTTTTTTCGCATCATCCATTTTGTACGTAAAATCGCGTCATGGTGTTTGCGGCCGTTTGGTCGCGCGCTGTTTCTTCGACTGTGCTAAATTTTCTATCGACTTTGAAAGAAGCTAACTGTTTGTTGCGTGCCAAAGCAGAATCTTTCAGCAAATGGTAAAAACTTGATAAGTAAGTGTTTTGTATGTGATATTATGGAATTTTTTAATGATTTTACCAGAAAAACTGCAGCAAAACGACGAAATAGGGAATACTGGGAGATCGAAGGTTTTGATGAGTCGGAGTCCATTTGGAGCAAAACAAGTGCTTTTGCCAGAGAAAAACAGGCAGAAAAAAGTCATGTGAGTTTTATTTTGATTGTTATTTGAAGGAAGCTACAGAAAAATAGCCGTTAAATGATAAATACCACATTTTCATGGTTGAAAACACTTTTTTCAGAAACTCTTCATTGTGGCAGTATTAATAGCGTTGATAATGGACTGGCAGCGTTAATTGACACTGGAAGAGCAACCTGTGTCTTCTGAATTGATTCGAAATGAAAAAAAACTGCTGATTTTGGCGCGACAACCAACTAAACAACAACATATCTCAAAACTCGGAGGACACTGTGAGTTTTTTCTTCATATATATAATATAAACATGATTATTGTTTTCCTCCCAGAAACGCTGGTGTCTCAATAAAATCTGGTCAATTCTGAACTTTATTCAAACTGAATGCTACGAGATCATCGGATGCCTACTGAAAACTCAACCAAATAAGAATACTCGGCTGTCAAACTGGTTCAGAAATATTTGCAGTCAGGCCCAGCTGGAGAGCAAAGTGGAGACGTAAGTAAATGTCATAACTATATGAAAAGATCTGATGTATCAATTTATTCAGCATACACAGAGTTGGATTCGATCACAAGGCCCTTGTTGCAATACGACGCTGCGAAACCTGCATTGGCAGCTAAAAATTGCCAAAAGTTGCCATTCGAACACTGAAATAGGACATCTGAAATCAATAAGGTCACGGGAGAACATTAATTGGAACTGAAAAAGCATGAATCATGTGATATCAACTTCTCGGATTGGAATTCAATATGAAATCGATTATCATCTGAATTCCAGCAAACTGCGATCAAATTGAAACTAAAAGCAATGAGTTCGACGACAGTTCAAAACATTCTCGTCACCCCTGAGAGCGAAATCAACAAACATTGTCAAAATCAACATCAAATCAACCACCACTTGTGCAACATGATCCTCCATATCAAATCACCAATCTCCCCCAATTCAACCCAAAAACATTTGACGCCATCAAATTCTACCGTTGATCACAGGTGATTTTTTCCTCTATTATTGTTCCCGTGAATCTGACATTTCCCCGTAGTTATTTCACAATTTTCAGAGAAGTCAGATACGCACAATACTCGGTCTCGGTGTGGTATACCTGTGGAGCACTCACCAGATTTCAATTGTTGTGAGAAAACATTGTGTGGATCCAAGATGTGAGACAACGTGAAAGAGGTAGGTATTTTTTTCCTTTAAAACCATTTAAACGTATGTTTCTTTAACTGCTATGAGCGAATGATCATATGTATAGAGAAAGTAGAATATGCCGTTTTAAAATGAGAGTTTCGTTGTTTAGAGTCTTATTGGTCCGTTATTGGTAGTTAGAAATTTCCCTTCTACTGTTTTAGATGTATGAATGAGAAATGTTTTGAGCAAATGCACTCTTCTCTTCTGTTTTCTTAATTCCATCAACCCAGGCACTCGATATAAATCTCACTGTGAATTTTCCTGTTAGAAACCTTCTTCGGTCCCCCAATAGTCTTGACCGGGAGAGAAATGTCATCAGTCTACAAACGTGTGCGTGTGTGTTGAGCAGCCCAAGAGGCCTCGATGAGCGGGGGACACCACACGTCTCCCATTTTTCTTTGACCATCTGCGTCTTTATTTTTAATCACATGCCTCCACACTATTTCCACCTCCTCCTCCTGCCACAAGGTCTCATGGCAAAATTGATTTGCTCTTCTTTCTTGGAGTGGCTAAATGTGTTCTCTAGAGGTAGCGGAGGAGGAAGAGTGTGACCTGGGAAAAAAAAGAGAGAGGGGTCTTGAGAATAGAGAAGCAAATTGAAATGAAACGTAAAAGAAATCATTTAAAAACTTTTTTTAACACCACGTAAATGAAGATACCAGGAACCTCTTTTCTAAAAAAATTGCCCAATTTGAAAAGTCAATCAAGTTCAAATCAAGTGGTCAGTCTCTATTACTGTGGCTGTTTTGAAAGTGTTCTCTACAGTCCGGTAAGCGAGAAGGACACAACGGTCTGAACAGACTTATCAAAGACTACAATTTCTTATTCTATATTGGTTTTATTTTTTGTGTCTAGTTCCCTCATTTTCTCCTGAATGTGTTTTGTTCCAAAAACTATGTTGCACTTAAACGAATTATCAATTCTTATGGAAAAATGAGAAAAGAGTTAGAGAGAGTAGTCAACGGAGTAGTCCGGAGGTGCTCTGGTCTATTTGATTTGCCAGAAGATTTTCTGGACTCGTTTAAGTATGGCTTCAACAAATTCCGCATTTGAAGACCTTTTAATGCCTGGAACGACATGTGTCATTTTTCTCTGCAATACATAGTCAAACAGCTTATGCAATGAATATTTATTAGCAATTTTCAGTTTAAAAAATACAAAACAGTTCAAAATAAAGGAAACGCAGGAAATTTGGTGGAGAAAAGATTGAAAATAGAAAGTTTCGAAATAGCAAAAAAAAATGAACATATCTTCGCAAATGCAGGGACATAGGAAAAGTGGGATCCTATTGTGGAAGAGACTTTCAAAACCAATGAGATTTTCAGTGCAAAACAATTAGACAAATCTTACGCTGAAGAGGTATATCTCTCGTCGCAATCACTGCAGGTGTTCCATCTTCTCTTCTGATCTGAATCATATCGGCATTAACTGACGGGCTATGTTCCTGACGGATTTCTCTTTTTGCCTCTTCACTCAATTCCATGCATCTGATGCCTTTCAAATACGTTTCTCCGTTAACAAAATCATCTATTTTGATTGATATATCCATGCGTTGCATTCTTGGATTCGATCCCCGGATCCAGTGTTTGAGGAGTCGATTGAATTGTTTTTGTGTTGAGAAATTATTGAACTCGAATTTTACACTATTGACCAATAACATGTCATCTAATGTGTAGTCTTTATCGAATTTGATAATTTCGAAGTTTTGAATGAGAATTTGTTGAATCTTATAAGTGTCTTCAAATGGATTCATCACCAGACTTAATATGTTGGGAGTATTGAAATGTTTCAAAACTTTTCTGCACAACTCATCATTCAGCATCGTACCCGTATAAACTCTTTTGACATCCCCAATTGTTTCTTTCAGCAATTTAATTTCATCTCTCTTACAATTTCGATTAAAAAAAAACGTTCGTTAAAGGGCAACGGAAAACAGTCCGCAATTGATCCAATTTGTCGCTGAAGTCAATTAGTGTTGATGTTGGAAATTCGAAATTAAAATGAATCGCGGACAACGTTATCTTATTTAAACGATGGATCATGATGTCAAGTTCTCTGACTTTTACTCCTAGCGATGTCACGAGATCTTTCGTTTTCATTGAGACAAAGGAGAAGTTGAATCTGAAATTAAACATGACGCGTGAAATTGAAATTGTGTTTCAAATTTTATAGTCCTTGGAATGAAGTATTTTCCCAAAATAGAAATAAACTCACAATCGTGTTAAACTCCAGTATTTCAAAACTTCAATGATAGCATTTTCGGGAAGCTGTAGTAATGGAAAAGAAAGTGCCATTTGAACGAGTTATCGATTTGAGTAGTCAAATAGGCAGAGGTTTGGAGAGAATAATTGACTGTGTAGACCAAGAGGGAGGTCTTATCTTAGAAAAAAAGGGACTGTCATACTATTTGATTTCCCAGAAGGTTTTTCTAGAATCTTCTGTTCTCGAATAAATGCCTCCTGTCGACAAACGAGGAGGGGCTTGGAGAGAATAGTCGACGATGTAGACTGTTGCCGTATCGGAAATATAAGGCTGTATTGTTTCCCAGAAGGTTTTCTTCTGCGAGACACACTGGTTATTATTCCAATATGAAAAAAGGGGATAAGAATCAGGACCATCTGCTCAACCATTCTAATTCCCTGTTGAGGATGGTGGGTGTGTATTGGATAATTAAGTATAATAATTGGGCTCATCTATTAGATAACCTCCACATGAATTGATATATTACAGTTTGAGATCTCGTAGCTGAGGACAATCGTGAATTTATATTAGAATAGTTTGCTTTGCGGCTGAATTTTTCCGTCTTGGCCCGATCTACTGAATTTTTGGGTAAAATGCATACAATCCAAATTTTGAAGCGTCTCTGCCAAGCAGGAGTTTACGAGACGAACATCATACTGTTAAATGTTCAATTCGGAGATGATTGACTCGATCTAAGCATAGAGTTGGTAAATATTTAGAACGATTGAAATACAGAACCTCCCCTAAGAAACCACGATGTGACCGGATTAGTAGACAATCTGATGTGTTAAGAGCAGGTCTCGCGTCCTGAATAAAAATGTCTAAAATCTTCCCTAATAGTACTTGAAACGGCTTTGTCAATGGAGAGCAAACCCACCAGAGCCAATGCTGGTTGCCCTGTACACTGGAGAGTCATAAAGATAACCGTACATACATGGATAGAAATGTAGACGGACATTCGAGAAAAATGGTCTTCGTCGATGAAACAGTTACTCTCACACAAAAAACACAGATCTCATTTTTAAACAACTTTTATTAACAAATGATATAAACAATATAACAAAAACTCAAAAATTATTAACAATTATGGGAGGTCGGCGTCCTCAAGTTGTCTGAAAACATTGAAGATTGAAAATGATTTGATTTTGTCATGTTTAGTTGATGCAGCACTAATCTAAGATTGAACTAATCATCTATAAAGTTCACTGGATTTTGGTCATGTCTTAGTAAGATAAAGTTGACGCAAAAAAAAATAGTGGAAAAGTTACATGGAAGACAACTATATCATTGAATATTTTCAAAAAAATTTAAAAACTCGCCGTTCTTTCTGCAAAGGCTCGTTCCCGGCACTGAGTGGAGTTTCCTGAAAATCAAAATGTATTTTTTCTTTTTGATCATTTGCATATCTAATCATAACATAACTGTAATGAATAATATAGCAACACTTTGATTAGGTGAAACAGCTAGTCTAGCTACTCAGTTCTTATTTCCTGGTTTAGCTTTTCATTAAACGTGGTTTCAATAACTGTCTTGCAACTCCACACCATAAACACAAGTAATAACAGTCACTCACCTTAAAACAATCATCTTCTCTTTTCCTTTTTGGTAGTATCAGCTCCACGCCTTGCTCATTTGCTCTTCTTCCGGGATCTCGTCTTCATCCTCTTCCAACAAGAGCCGCGATCAGTTCTTGATCTTATCCTGAAAATTTTATTTGTATGAAAATGCTAAAATATCAATAAGATTGATGAATAGTTACCAAAAATATAACATTCTAAATAAGAAAACTAGATTTCTACCTCATTCCTTACTTCGGAACATTTGATACTGCCCTTCTTTATCTCACTTCTTTTTTTCAAGGAGTGATTTAATTTGATATTAACTTTTGTATAGAATTTCAAATTAAACTAGCAGTTTGACAAGAAACAGTGAATTCTATTAAAGCTGTGTTTGTTTATACTTAAATGTACAAAGTCAAACTCACCATTTTCTTATTTTTCCTTCAAACATTCCAAACAACAACTCTTCGAACTCCACACAAACCCGTGACACCAACCTGAACATTCTAACTATTTAAAAATCGTATTCGAAATTCAAAAACTTACAAAAAACACCCGAAAAACGACCCGAAACAAATTAGAATTCAAATAAAATCAATTATATACATGATTGGTCGACCATCTATCCAGAAAGAGGTCTTCTGAAAAAAAAAGAAATTTAGAAATGTGTTAAAAAAATGTGAAAATCTGAACTCACCATTCTCCAACAGCTACATTACTAAACCGAAAAAGCATACTCTTTTCCGCTGCTCAATGGGGCGGGGCACATGAAGAGACGCAAAGAAAAAGTAAATCCTGTCGTGCTGGCTGTGTATTATGCTCTTTGATAATTATAGTCTTTTGTGTGTATAGAAGATTACGGAAATCCCGAATGAAATCATCAAACGTCACTTTAAAATTGTTGAACATGCATTGACAAATCGAAAAACGGAAATTATAATGTTGACACATGCTGGAACGATCAAACAGAACTCCTGCATTCTCAACTAGTTATTACCTCCGAGTATCATCAATATACATTATAGTTCACAATTTGTTCCTTTTTTCTTGCAAAGATGCCAGTGTTCGTTCAGCAATCAACAACATGTTTTCCTGGTTTCCTTTTTGCTATAATCTTTTCAGGGCTTCATATAATAATTCTCCGTAATCCTGTTGCAAATCCGGTTCTCTTGGATGATCCTTGGTACCAGGATCCCACAATCTTTCCCCGTTTTGCTCTTTTCTTAAGATGCCATCTGCATGAATAAAGAAAGCTTGGTAACCAACGTCACGATGAGGAAGATGAGATTCTTAGGAGAAAAATAATAATCCACAGGGAATTAGGGATTGGAATCCTTATATTATGTGTTCCGGTGTGTGATGTCCACTGAAAAAGAAGCCTAATCTTCTCACCGGAAATTGAAAATTGCATATGAACCTGGAAATGGCTTCTACTAGTGGATTTTGAGATAGGGACTCTTGGATAAGAGGGACTGAGAGGGGTCGGTGAAACTGATAAAGAATGTGAAATCTATTTTACTGATTCGTCTGTTGATTGCAATGATAAACCACTTTTTTTTCAATATTCGCAAAGGTGTGCTACATAAGTTATTAAGTCAGCCGTGTCAATTCACTTATTTCCATTCTCTTAGTCTTGACATACACAAATTATTTTTGAATTTGAATTCCTCGATTTTGTTCATTCCGTCACAAACAGAATGGTGTTATAATTTTTATGTGTCTATTTTGTAAACTTGAGCTGTCGCAATACCGAAAAAAAACGGGATAGAAAGGAAAGCAGCAATGCTCCTATATTTCACTTTTCTTCTCACGCTTTCTTGAAAAGGCGAAGGAATAAACAAGTGACTCTATGGTCAACATGCATGTGAGCATGGTGTTTGAGAAAATGAGACATGTGTGAATACGAAGAAAGAAGCCAAAATCTAATTAGCGGAGTATAAGAACATGTAAAATGAAACGGAGCACACGTATATTTAGACATGGCCAACGTCTTTAATATGTTTACGGCCAATCGGATAGCAGTATATACACTTGAAGAAAAGCGAAGGGGTTTGAACTGAGATCTTGCAGATGTTATAATATTCATGTGTTCATTCGTAAATTCTAGCCGTGTTTTTTGCGAATCCGAAAAGAAAGGGATAAAAAGGGGTGCAGCGATGGATTAAATGAGTGACTACTCTGTGGTCAACAGCAAGTGAATATGATGCTTGAGAAAAGGAGACATGTGTGAAATCGAAGAAAAAAGACAATATCTAATTAGCAAAGTTTGAGAACATGTAAAATGAAACGGAGCACGCGTATTTTTGAACGTGGTCAATTTTTTTGATGTGCTTACGGCAGATGGAATAGCTTGAAATAATGGGAAGGGGCTTGAACTAAGATCTAGCAGCTATAAAACACTGTCAGGAAAATGGGAAATAGTTTTTTTTTTAACTGGTTACTTGACGGCTATAACGGAGAACTCGCTCGCGATGACGTGTTTATCTGACGATGGCGTCACGGATGATGTCTCTTTCCAGTTAGTGGAAAATGTATGTACAAAACAGATATTTTCCCAAATCCGCTGAACAAAAACATCCCATTAACTAGATACACCAACCAACATCTTCCCCATGAGAGTCTCGGTTCTAGGGCTTCAGAGATTTACAATGTCTTGATTGCAGTTTTTCTCTTACAACCTAACACAATAATCAGACGTGCAAAGAGAATAAATACTTTATTCAGATAATGTTTGGAAATGGATTTAAAAAAAACACTTGAAGATATTAAATTAGGTTTCAAAAGTACATCAAATAATTAGATATGGTCAGGGCAGCAGGTTTTCCAAAAAAATTTCTACGTCCGTTGTTGTGCGGTTGGCCAGTCAAAACGCAAAAACTGCTGAAACAACAAAATAATTATTTACTAATTTTTTTTGGAAACCTGAATGAAAAGTTTTGACTCACCTTTTTTTGTTGAACTTCTTTATCCTCTTCCAACAAGTTTGGCTATCACTTCTTCATCGTTCATCCTGAAAATTGTATTTGTATGCAATGATCCCGATGAGATTGATGAACGTGTATTTAACATTCTAAAAACGAAACTCACTTTACTTCCTCCTTCCTATTTTTGTTTGGTTGTCCTTATCATCTGCTCTCTGTAAAATGTTACGTAGATACCAGTTGTCAGAGAGTAATTTAATTTGATATAGTTTTTTGTATGGAATTTCAAATAAAACTAGAAGTTTGACAAAATAAAACTCACCCCTCTCTTATTTTTTTTTCAAACATTCAGAACCACAACTTTTTAAACCTCCACACAAACCCGTGACACCAACCTGAACATTCAAACTATTCAAAAACTCGTATTCAAAATGGAAAAACTTACAAAAACACCCAAAAAACGACCCGAAACAAATTAGAATTCAAATAAAATCAATTATATACATGATTGGTCGACCATCTATCCAGAAAGAGGTCTTCTGAAAAAAAAAAGAAATTTAGAAATGGAAATAATTGCGCAAGTCTAAACTCACCATTCTCCAACAGCTACATCACTAAATTAAAAACACCTTCTCTCTTCCGCTGAGCTGCTAAAGGGCGGGACAAAGAATCGCAAAGAAAAAGGAAATTCTGTTGTGCTTAATTCGTTTTATATTCTTCGATAATTGTATCTTTTCTATATGTATTGAAGATTACTGAAATCCGGCATCGAATCAACCGTCTCTTCAGAATTGGTAATCATGGTTCGAAAAACTGAAATTATAATAATGAAACATGCAGAAACGATCAAACATAACTCCTGTGTTTTCACTTATTTGTTACCTCCGAATATCATCATTGTACATTAATTTTCACAATCTGTTCCTTTTTGCAAAGAAATCAGTGTTCGTTCACACAACACACAACAACATGTTTTCCTGGTGTCATTTTATTTTTATTTTTAGAGAGCTTCATATAATAATCCTCCGTAATCCTGCTGCAAATCCGGATCTAATCCCACAATCTCTCTCCGGTTCGCTCTTTTCTTAAGAAGCCATTTGCATAAATAAAAAATGCCTACTAACCAGCGTCACGTTGCAGAGAATATGATTGTTAGGAAAAAATATCAATCCACAGGAAATTCGGGATCGGAATCCTATGATTGTTCAATTTACACTCAGAAGGAAGCCAAGGAAAACTCAGATTCTTTTATGGTTTACATACACAAATTATTTTTGTTTTTGTGTTCCTATATTTCTTTCAATGTATTCATCTTGCACAAACATAATGGTGTTACAATCTTTATGTGTCCATTCGTAAATTCTAGCCGTGTTTTTTGCAAATCCGAAAAGAAAAGATATAAAAAGGGAAGCAGCGATGGATTAAATGAGTGACTACTCTGTGGTCAACAGCAAGTGAATATGATGCTTGAGAAAAGGAGACATGTGTGAAATCGAAGAAAGAAGACAATATCTAATTAGCGAAGTTTGAGAACATGTAAAATAAAACGGAGCACGCGTCTTATTAGGAAACATTTTTTGTGACGTGTTTCAGTCTCTAAATGTGTTTTTTTCTGACAGCTTCTAACTCTACGCTTCCCTCATACTAATCTGCTCAAATAGTTATTGTTTTCGGATATGTGCCTTCTTTGTAAGAAGATGGAAGGAGCGGTTGACTCTCTATCTATCTTTTTTTCTAATTTCTGAAGAAGAAAAGGGCAGTGAAGTAGAAAATATATTTAGTGAGAAGCACAGAAATGGGACAAAGAGTCGAAGTTTGAAACATAATCATCTGGAAAACAGCAGGAATCAGGCTCTGAAGCGAGGTTCATTCTATTTCAAGGAAGACCTTTTTTAAACTGGTTACTTGACGGCTATAACTCAGAACTCGCTCTTGATGACGTGTGTATCTGACAATGGCGTCACGGATGATGGGTCATTCCAGTTAGTGGAAAATGTTCGTGCAAAACAAATATTTCACAAAAGTCACTGTACAAAAACATTCCATGAACTGGCTACACCAAAGTGACGCAGGGCAGAAAAAACCCTTTGAGTCTAAAAACAGCTACAAATAAAAACCAATCTCCTCATGTGTGTCTCGGTTTAAGGGCTTCAGAGATTTACCATGTCTTGATTGCAGTTTCGCTTTTACAACCTAAAAATAATCAGACGTCGAAAGAGAATAACTACTTTATTCAGATAATGTTTGGAGGTGGATCAGAAAAAATACATGAAGATAATAAACTGAGTTAAAAACAAAATTAAATAATTAGATATGGTCAGGGCAGCAGGTTTTTCAAAAAATTTCTACGTCCGTTGTTGTGCGGTTGGCCAGACAAAAGTCGAAAACTACTGAAACAACAAAATAATTATTTACTAATTTTTTTTGGAAACCTGAAGGAAAAGTTATGACTCACCTTTCTTTGTTGAACTTCTTTATCCTCTTCCAACAAGTTTGGCCATCACTTCTTCATCGTTCATCCTGAAAACTGTATTTGTATGCACATGCAATGATCCCGATAAGATTGAGAAACTATATGGCATTCTAAAAATAAAACTGACTTTTTACCTCTTCTCACTTTTGTTTCGTTGTCCTAATCATCTGCTCCTTTCTCCGTTCTGTAATAATTTACGTAGATATGATTTGTCAAGGAGTAACTTGTTTTGATATTAACTTTTGTATAAAATTCCAAATCAACCTGGAACTTTGACAAGAAACAGTGCATCTTAATAAAGCTTTGTTCAGTGATACTTGAATGTACAAAATCAAACTCACCATTCTCTCATATTTCTTCTCAACATTTTTTCAAACGTCCACAGAAACCCGTGACACCAACCTAAAAAATCAAACTATAAAAAAATCCGTTTTCGAGAATGAAAACTTACAAAAAACACCCGAAAAACGACCCGAAACCAATTAGAATTCAAATAAAATCAAATATATACATGATTGGTCGACCATCTATCCAGTAAGAGGTCTTCTGAAAATAAGAAATTGAGGAATGGTAAAAAATTGCGGAAATGTAAACTCACCTTTTCTCCAACAGCTACATTACTGAACATGCATATTCTTTTCCCCTGAGCTGCTCAGGGACGGGACAAAGAGACGCAAAGAAAAAGGAAATCCTGGCGTGCTGGCTTTGTATTATGTTCTTTGAGAATTGTATTTTTTCATGAAGATTACTAAAATCCGGAATAGAATCAAACGTCACTCCAGAATTAATAAACATGTATCGAAATATCAAAAAACTTGGTTTAAAATTATGAAAAATTCTGAAAGGATCAAAGATAACTCATGAATTTCCAAGTACTAGATTCTTCTGTGTGATATTATGCCTGTCTATATTAAGTTTCAAAGTCTGTTATTTTCTGTGCCATTGTGCTATTGTTCGTTGAATCAGCCCACAACGACGCATATGTTTTCCTAGTCTATTTTTTTGTCATTATCTTTCCAAAGAAACGTCTAGTTGTTTCCCATAATCCGTTTGCAAATCCGGCTCTCAGCGATGGGCCTTGGCAGCTGGATTCCACAATCTCTCCCCGAGATGCTCTTTTCTTAAGAAGCCATTTGGGTCAATTAGAAAAGCTTAGTGACCAACGTCACGATGGTGAAAACATGATGCTCAGGAAAAATATTAATCCACCGTAAATAAGGGATTGGAATCTTATAATTATGTGTTTCGGTGTATGATATGCACTCAAAAATGGAGAAATCTGACAGTGCCTACACAAAATTCAAGTGTAGTTGATTTAAACTAGTTTTTTGGTTAGTTTCACAGACACAAATTGTTGTCATTTTTGTGTTTCTCACTTTCGTTTTTGATATTCATCTATCACAGTCAGAATGATGTTATAATCTTCGTATGTCCCTCTGCAAATCCAAGCCGCGGTAAAAAAAGGGTAAAAGGAGAAGCAGCTCAGCTCCTATATTTCTAATTTCTTCTCACCCTTTCTTGAGAAAACGACGGATTAAGTGTATGACAGCACTATGGTCATCTGCAAATGAGCATAATGTTTGAGAAAATCAGGCATGTGTGAAATCAAAGAAAGAAGCCAAAATCTAATTAGCAGAGTATGAGAGCATGAAAGATGAAGCGGGACACGCGTCTTAATAAAACATGGTCAACGTCTTCATGCGTTTACAGGTGATGAAAATGCAAAGTATATACTTGAAGAGAAGGGAAGGGGTTTGAACTGTGATCTTATAGATTTACGACTTTATCAGGAAAATGAGGAAAATGTATCTATGTAGACAATGGAAGTTGGGTCAAAGCCAGATGTTCTGTAAAATAATTTTTTCTAGACATTGGAAATTGTTTTTACGGAAGTGTAATGTACTGTCTGATTACCGAGTTGGGAAAATAGGACCCGGTGAGTTTCGTAATTTTTTTTGTTCTGTAGAAACAGTCATTCAAATCCTACTTTTGAAAAAAAAACGTTTCTGTTCCAGATCGCTTATCTGCAGCTCTTCGTTCTCTATATGTATTCCACCAATAAAGGATATTGGGGGTAGAAATCCATTCACCAGCTGACTCTACTCTACCACTCCCCTCCCATGGGGATATTAAGGTGGCCAATGCGAAATATGAAGGAAATTTTTCAGTGAAGTTGGGCCACTTGTTGACTGATGATAAAGTGATTGATATCCAAGAGCCGGTGTTTACGATTGACCGGAAACTTGTTACGTGCTCAGTCGTCTCTGGAATGTGAAGACTCCAAAGGATTCAGATGACTTGTGCATTCACTTTTCACAAGGAGGACAGTTCCTGACGGTCACACTACACACTGTCAGGCCACCTATCACGTCTATCGTAAGAAGTAGATACCGTCTTTTTCACTGTTTTCGCTCTATTATTAGTAGTTGTTTGTACTCTTTCAGCTCTTGTATAAATATAAATAGTTAATTATATGTATACCCCTTTCCGACTTTAAATCAGAGGAAAGAATGCAAAATATAGTTTTTTTTGAGTCGCGCGAAAGAATATTGTCTGAAAACGTAAGGAATCATTTTCCGAGAATAAATTTATTGTAGAAACTAAGTTTAGAGATCAACTATTATTTTGAGATAACAACAAACACTACCAATGAAAAAAACACAAGATGAAACATCAAATACTTTTCATTTATAAATAAATTAACAGATATAAATAAAACTAATAAATTAAAATAAGTTGGAGGTGTCCATTGTTTTCGTTTTCCTTTAACATCGTCAGCCTGAAAAATTTAATAGTCAAAACCGATTTTGAGGATTGAGGCAGCATATACATAACTGGTTATTGAGAATGCGACACTTGCAGTTTTTAATTGAAAATGGTCAACTTTGAGAGGGTGTTACGGTAATTCAGATTGTCACCCCTAGAAGGTTTCTTAAGGATCACACAGATCATAGTAGAGTTCTGTTTTCGTATTTCAAAACTTCTCTGTACTGGCACTCTTTGGCAAATTACGTATTGACAAAGTAAATTTTCTTTCAAATAGTCTGATTCGAGAGAAAAATTGTGCGCTTTTGGAGCCATTGTCATAAAATCCATTTAGCTCTCTAAGGAGTGTCCGTACAACAAAATTGTGAACTACAAAAATGGAGCTCTACTTCTAATCGACATGATTCATTAAAAACCTATTAGGTGTGACAATCAGAATCGCCATAGCACACTCTCAAAGTTGGACGGCTTCAACTGAAAACGGCCAAAGTTCGTATCTTTTTACACAGTACTGTACGTATTTGGATGACAAATCTTTTGAAAAAACTCACATTACAGCTTGGGATCAAATTCCGATTTCTAACTCCAGTTGTCATCATTTTTTCTCTCCAACCATTTTTCGCACTTTCTCGTTTGTGAAGAATCCGAATTTCTGAATAAAAACCTCATACTATTAGATAGTAGTTGCTTGAAATTTTTGATTTGTAATTGTGTGTAAACAAAATTTGATCTATTATATCAGCATGTAAAAAAATGAACACACAAATTTATATTGAAAACAAAATTTAGTTTTAATATTACCCGATTCAGAAAAAAAAATTCTTTTCAACGTCTTTTAGAGAGTGATTAAATAATAAATAGAATTTGGACCGGCAGAATAACTTTATCTAGCAATTTCGAGTTTTTCTGAAGAATTAAAGAACTCACGCAAACTTTTTCTCCAAATCATATTGAAACACCATAAAAAAAGTTGAAACAGCCGTAAGATGTTCTGAAAAATACAGAGTAAAGAACAATTAGAAAATCCAGTTTTGACCAACCAATTCTTCGGAGTGATCCAGTATCCGACAAAAGAGTTCCCAATGAAATCAATTATTTACTGAAAATATTACTGTTTTACATTTTATCAAGTTATATTTAAAAAATATAATTCATAAACACTTACAATAAAATATTTCCATTAGATGAACCAAACAACTGTGCTGGTCAGAACAATACAAACATTGACCCTCATTTCAAACAAACCTGAAAATAACTACGTCTAACATGTTGTTGGTTTGAATTAAGAAACTTACAAATAACACCCGAAAACGACCCGAAAAACCATTAGAATTCAAATAGAATCATATATATACTTGTTGTCGACCATCTATTCCGGTAAGAAGTCTCCTGAAAACAAATTCAATACCCTATGAAAAAGTGGTTTAAAACTTACATGATTATATAAAGTAATTCTAAAAAAATCAACTAATCTATTTTTAGACCTCCACACATGGCGTCATGATTCTGAAAACAGTCTCTTGTTGTATGCAGTATGAAAAAATGGAAAACTTACAGAAGCTATTATAAAAAACAATTATCAGCAGGCTACATTAAAAAAATGAAGTGTATAGTGGTTATCAAGTCCGCCAGAAACAATCAGCAAAGAGGTGCAGACGACTAGAGAAACTTTTGTGCTGTAAAGTTTAAAAATTGATAACTAGCGTCCAATTGTTTACTGATATAAAGACGACTGACGAAAAAACCACGCCTTGTATCAAACTTCTGGCAGAAATAGTCGTATGGTTGTGTTTCTTGATGATTGTAAAGTGATTTGTCCGTATTTCATCCTTAATTTTTGAACGTCTTCTTCATCATTTTATTTTCCATTCTCATTTCAGTGTGACCTAGTTATTTTTCCCCTCTATCAAACCGAGTGAAGAGAAAAAAAAGAGGGAACGAACTGGCACCAAGGAGCGGCTGATTCTCTATCTCTCAATTTTTCTCATTTCTAATTTCTGATGTTGAGAAGGGCAGGGAGATGTGTCCCACACAAAAGAACAAATTCTCAGAGGAGACAGCGAAATGTTTTCGCTTTTGACGGTTGAGCAAGGACCCAGAGCGTGTTGCGGGGAGGTGACACAAAGGAAAGAGGGACATTTTTCGAAATACCTGAAGTTTCCGGATACCGTGAAAATATATAAGAAGAAATCAACCATGAGTGTGGATTTGGAAAACTGGAAAATTGTTCACATTTTGTTGTTTGTTAGTCAGCGAAAATAACTAGGAACGCATTTATTTTATAATTATAGTATACGATAATCAAAAATTAGATTTGTTCGATTTTCAAAACATGAATCGTGATTTAGAAGAATGAACAAAAAAAAAAGGCAAACTAGAATTTTTTTAAACTACCATGAAGAACGTATTTCATAACGTAATTACCGTGAGACCTATAATAGAAAAGCACCTAGTGGTGTCTGTTTGCAGCGGCATATCCTTGTTCCCAAATTAAATTTCGAAATGCTGCGAACCAGCAAAATATAGCACAATATTAATAGAATATTTCTTTAGTAAAAAACATTTTCTTATCTTCAAAGGCAATCAAGATAGGATGCTTTGAACTTTTGCTAGCGGAAGCGCCTTTATTACAGCGCATACGGTTCCATGTGAGTCAATTAAGGAAAACCTGGCTAAATGTAAAATGATGGGTAACAATGAATGTTCTGATCACAGTAATTAACATAAAAATTGCTAAACTTGTTTTTTTTGGTTGAAATTGAGAAATATTGAGCACATGTCACAATACTGATGGTATTAATCTGGTATTTTATAAAAACTATTTTCTACACTAAAATGTGCCAATGAAAAAGTAAAATTACCTAACTTGAAAAACCACAAAAACAAGTTGTTATCTATCAAAATGAATCAGTGAACTGATTCTACAACTCAACCAACTCGATCCCTACTCAGGGAATTTTGAGCGATTCGCCCGCCGTTTGGGCGATTCGCCCACCAATTGGGCGGCCGTGCCCAACCCGGTTGGGCCTTACCGCCCAAATCAAGGGCGAATCGCCCAACGTGTGTTGTTTTTAGCGTTCGCTTTCCTTGCCGATACTCATATATATTACATTAAAAACACAAGTCAGTTATTGTTTTCATCAATGTTTATTTATCCGTTTAAAAAGAAAAAAATTATCAAGTCTCTGGCACTTCTTGTTGTTGTTGGCTGTGGGAGGAGTTGGTAATTGAGAGAAACCATCGATTCACAATTCGGTGCGAGAGTAGAAGACGTGTTTGGTTTCAATATCATCCACATTCATCGGATAGAAATCTGTAATATGAACTATGAAAAGATGAAGAGTTAGAACCATATGACACATGCTCCTATTTGAAACTTTTATTCAAATCAACCGGCTGAGCACTTGCAGAAAGAGACGATTTAGCAGATCGGACTTGGAAATTTTTTTTTTCGAAAATTAGCTATCGTTTTTACTCAATCAAACGGCACTAACCTCAATAATCAAAATCCATCCTCGGGACAATAGTTGAGCAAATTACGCAGGAGACGAAAATGACCCACTATCCTTTCCGACGAACAATTTTCCAAAGTCTTAATCATGTTTTTTTAAAGATTACCGTAAAAACTGTATTAGAGCGACATGTCGCTCTATTTTTCGAATAGGATTTTGTTGTCGTTCTATTAGAGGCTGTCGTTCTACTAGAGGCTGTCGTTGTATTTTTCGAACGAAGTTTTCAAAAAATGTTCATAAACTTTATTGTCAAGAAACTTTTTTCTTTTTTGCATTTTCCGTGGTGCGTCGCAAGATCATCAAACTGATTCCACATTCTAAAATCAGTCAGGTTCAATTTATGCGACTAAAAGGGGAAATCAGTAGAAAAAACATGAAAAATTAATGAAAAATCAACAAAAATACCCAAAAAAAAAACAGAGAAACAGTCAAAAATACACACCACGGCCGCTTCTGTCTGCGGAACTACAGTAGTTTGAGAAGGGTGTCGGTCTTTCAGAGGCTGTCGGTCTATTAGAAGCTGTCGGTCTATTAGAGGCTGTCGCTCTATTTTTCGAGCCTAATTTTGCTGACGTTCTATTAGAGGTGTCGTTCTATTAAAGGTGTCGCTCTAATACAGTTTTTACGGTAATTTGATTAAATTTTCACTCACAAACCTCTCTTCTTCTTTCGAACGGTGTCCTTTTTTATATTCATAACAGAATAGTGTGTTTGAAACAGATAATTAATACAGAATAATAATGAAAATAAATGAAAAATAGAAATGATTTTCCAGTACGATAGAGCGCGTGTTCATAAACTGGGCGAATCGCCCTACAAATGGGCACTTCGCCCTGGTCCACCACTCTTCCTTTCTCAAATCTCCGACCTAACCGTCGCCCAACCCTCGCCCAGTGGGCGCTTCGCCCAAAACGCTGGCTATTCGCCCTAAATGCAGGAAAATTGCTCATACTGTAGGCAATTCGCCTTCCTGATGCCCACGTGATGCCCAACCCTTGCCGAAAATTCCCTGAGTAGTTAAAATGCAAGACTAATAATGATGCAATGTTTTTGGTCAGTACTGTATCAAGCTCCAAAATGTGTTCATAAATAATTCAAAGCAAGTATTTATTTTGGTGTTTCAGTCATTGATGCGGCAGTAGCAGATTGTGGAGTTGTATATCTAAAAATTGTCATTGTTGATTTCCCAATGAATACAATTATTGGCTCACTTTTCAACTTTATCCAATTTAAATAAATCCGTTGTAAGAGTATCGTCACCATACTCTTCCTGTATAGCCTTGACTAGAACCTCGAATTCTGAAAAACGGAAAGAATTGAAATTGCCAGACCTCTTTAATTACCTTTACGACTATCTGGATATTTATTCCAAAAATATGAAAGAATTTGTGTTGCGTTTTTAACAATAAACCTTTCCAATTTATTATCTGGTTTCTGAACGAAAAGTGTTGACTAAAATGCGATTAATCTGCAAAACTCACGTCACTGACAGTTTTCTGCTCCCACATCCAATCCGTGTAGACACCATATACTTCATCGTAGGTGAGTTGGTCAATGGAGGTGTATTCCTGAAATAGCTGTTTTCTGATTTGTTTAATTTATAATAACATCTGTTTCAAACATACCACATCATCATTTTCTTTTGATTTTTCAGTTTTGAAAGCAGGTCGTGTGGGAAGTGGTGCATTTGCTAGTTCCCGTACCAACTTAGCAAGCAAATCCAGCATTATAAGGTTTCTTCTAATCCTCCGAAGCTTTTTCTTGAGGTTTTTCAGTTCTTCAAATTTGATGGCTATCTTTTCTTTCATCTTTGAAAGTTTTTCATTTTCCAGTTGCGCCAGAATTGTGACGGTAGCATTGAAAACATCCGTTTCGGTTTCATTCTGCCCAGGTTCCATGAGCTTTTTGGATCTATTGTACGCAGAATCATGAATTCGGATAAGAACTTGGGTATAGTTAGTTTTATATTCGATTTGTTTCAATATCAATTGGCGTTGTTGTAAAAACTTGGTTTGCAAGAATCCTTCCATTTGTACTTCGGGCACACTTTCCAAATATCTTCCTGTACTTTGAGCAGTTTTACTAACAGTGTTCAGGAAGTTCAGTGTGGTTGCGAGTAGGAAGAAAACTATGACAAATTGCCGAAGCATGCTGAAATTAGATATCAGTTGACTTATCAATTTGATGATTGGGAACAGGAAATCTGGTAAGCTCCCAACTAGAATAATGAAATTGTAAAATGATAGTTATTCATAGAAACAATAAAGTCAAACGGTGTATTACTATACTGCATAACCTATTCAGATTTATAAATCTGGTATGAGAAAAAGTTATATTACAAAACCACAAAAAAAATATGCGAACAAGTAGACACAGGAGAAGCCTTGCTGCGTTTTGAAGTTTTCCTCTCTTTAGTGAACTAAACATTTAGACAAGAACGCTGCAAAAAATAAAACTGGCAAGACAAAGAGAAAAGAGCACTTCTTCAGACAAAGGACAAATGTGCTGAACAGAAACATCTGGTAAAGCGAACAAGTGTCTGGCGCATTCGTGCAGGGACCAAAGCCGTAACTCAAAAAAATGCGAATGTCTGACGAAAAAAGACTAGAGAGGGGTAAATTTAAAAATCGTGTTTTTCAAAAAGCAGAAATATTATAGGCTGTCTGAATAAGTTATTTTTTGGTGATTTTCAAACATGTGTTGTTGTTAAGACCATTTTCTCAATATCTACAGTTTGAGGAAGCAAAAATATTTTTCCTTATAGTATTCCCCCAACACATGCATTCTTTTTCTCCTGCATTTATAAAAAGACAGCTTTTATGAATTTGTTCCAGTTCCATTCTGTTTTAATCTCATCTTCTCCATTTTTTCCTCCACGTAAGGGTTTTCCAATTGATTCACCTCCCAGACTAGCAGGTGTTTCATCTTATCATATTTTATTTTATTCATTGTATTTCTAAATTTTACACGACCGCTTAGACTGAGATTTTCACGATTTGTAAGCCTGCCTGAACAACTTTGCTGATCACTTAACGTCCTTTTCTTTCTAAAGAACGCTCATTTATTACACTGCTGAATTTCTCTTCTTTTTTACAAAGTGGTTCACCAGTCTCTCTCACTTTCCCTTGTCCAAAGAGCAGTTTCTCGACCACATGTCTATTTCTTGTTTGCAAGAAGAGGGGACTCTTTTTTTTTGTTTAGGGGAGAAGGGGGACCCTTGCTCCAGAGGCGAAGGGGGGACTCCCTTCTCCGGGGGCTTTAGTATTTCTGATGTGCAATTGGAGAGGGAACGTTCTTCAAGTCATATTGAGAGTTTGAAACTGAGGGAAAAACTGAAAAACGAACACAAAAATAACATGAGAGGTCAAAAGGATCAGGATATTACAATATCGCCATAAAGCCTCCACAAGAAGGCATCATACTGCAAAAAGTATACGAACATGCCGTTTTCAGTTGAAATCGTCCAACTGTGAGGATGTGTTACGGTCTCCCTGATTGTCCCACGAGTAACGTTTTTATGAATCATACAGTTCAAAAATAGAGACTCATTTTTGTAGTTGACATTTTTTTAGTACGGCTATCAAGTTACATACCGACAAAGTAATTTCTTATTCAAATCAACAAATTTCAATGCAAAATTAGGGTGTTTTTGAACTGACGGTTTAAAATGACCTCACTCTTTAGGGAATGTTCGTACAAAAAAGTTGTCAACTACAAAAATGAAGTTTTACCTTTGAACTGTATGCTCCATGAAAACGTTACTCATGGGACAATTATTGATACCGTAAGACATCCTCAAAGTTAGGCATTTTCAAAGAAAAACAGCCTAAAATCGTATACTTTCGCACGGCACTGTAGAACAAGAGAAGAAGCAGTCAAGGCAGAATCCGAAAAGTATACATATATCCGGTATCAGTCTCTATTGTGGCATTCAATCGAATTTAAAAAACTCGAAAGTTAATTGAGAAAACTTCTATTTGTATCTAAATAAACAAAATATTATCGGAGTACCTTTTATGTTGCATCGGCTTAATTCGGAAACGGATAATGAAAGGTGAGTAGTTGTCACAAGTATAGAAGGTAAAACAAAACTGGGTAGCAAGAATTACAAACTCTAACATAAAGGAAATGGTGTGTTTCTCCGAACAATCTTTTTGTTCCAAGTTTTTTCTTCAAATATTCAAAAATATATTGTGGTTGGTCAACAAGTCATTTTCTTATCAGTGCAAACAAAATTCGAGACAAAAAAGTAGTTTCCATTTTCAGATTGATGATAAGATAAAAATTCACTGCAAAAGTGAATTTTTGTTTGAACTTCATAATAATCGTATGACTCTGGAAAATCGCAATAGCTTCTCGGTTTTGGTCATCTTTTGTAAAAATCGAACCTCGTCGTACTTTTTTCAATTTCTCCAATAAAAGTGCTGGTTCTCAACTTGATTCTTTTTTCTGTATCACTTTTTTGTTGATTTTTTGTGGCCCCCCGGCAGTGTCGAAATCTTTGTAGAAAATTGCGATATCAGATAAGATGGAGCCGCCATACCCCTAAAGATTACGTTTGGTTTTTCTTGTTCATTATTTTGTAATTGTTTTTCTTGTACATATTTTCCTCACATTATCATAATGCCCCACTTCTTCTAGCATTCTATTGCTCAGATGACTCATGTTCTTTGTGGTCTAAGCGACCAAACACCATTCTCCTTTTTTTCTTTTTTTTTCTAAGTCTCCTACGTTCCCCCACTACCTCTCTAACTGTTTTCTGTATAAAAGCGGTTTCGTTTCTCTTTTTTCTCAGTTTTCCTCCTTACCACTAATATTGAGCTTCCACTCTTTCATTCTTACATCAAAAGTGCATTCACTTTATTGGTTTGTAAACACATTGGGAATGCTCATCCGAAAAAGTCGTTAACTACTAAAATGAAGCTCAAGATTTAATATTCACTCTCTGGAAAATTGAAGAATTTAGAACAATCGCTTTTATTATGGCACACGATCAAATTTTTTCATTGTCTACCCTTCACTATCTCAAGAGTGATTCTTCGACCGCACTGATTGTCTTCTTCCTCTTACTTCTTTTGATCATTTTTGTAGAGCTTCTGGAACCGACTAGCGCTTTGAATGTTCCTAGGAAATTATTACTGAAAAAGTCATTAACTACAAAACTGAAGCGCTAGATTTGGACGGAAATCATGCAAAAGTTGTCATTGTCTCCCTTCTCCCTCACTGGTTAGTCACCGTTCTACCGCACGGGTCGAACCGAGCGGGCCGACCGGCCGAGGTGGTCCAGGTCAAAATTTGACAAGTTTGATTTTCTCTACTTCTATCTTCACACATAATAATATATGGTTCTCATAATTTCAATGCAAAATAATGCAAAAAGAAATAACTTTCTTTCCATTCCGTTTTTTATTAACATATTCCCACAAATCAAAACTGTCCACTCCGATCATTTGACGTCCTTTTCTTTCAGGAAACGCACTTTTATTACACTGCATCTCTTCTCTCCTTTTTTTCAAAACCGTTCCCCAGCCATTTTTCGCTTTTTCTTTTCTCCTCGCAGCGACACGTGTCTGTCATTCTCTGTCTCGTAGAAAACGATATTTTGGACTCTTTTTGTAAGTTTTTTTGTTCATAATTATGTATTCATGTCAGACCATTTCTGTGTTTTAATGTCATTCATTTCACAAAACTTTCATTGATAACACAATTAAAAATTTAAAACCAACTGTATATTCATCTATCCCATATTCGTTCATGAAAACTGTGGTTTCTCCTTGCTAAAATGTTAATTTCATACTTCGTTCTCCATTTCGCATCTGTTTACCCTATCCGACCTTTTATTCGAAATAAATAGCCTGCCCCCAATTTTCAATGCATCATTTTCTCGGCTCCTCCTTGGACCCTTACTCTACCTATCATCTTCTTTTGTTCTCGATTTCCTCTGTCATCACGCCATGCACTTTTGACATTACTTTGTTGACGAACGTTGTAGTCTATCTTCCTCCTTTTTCGCAGAGAGAAGAAGGAGTGTAATATTTCTTTTCCGTCTCTCTTTTTGTTTTTTGAACGCTTACTCTGTGGTTTTCCGGTGGGTGGAAAGAATGGGCAGCAGTTTGTTTGTATTTTCTTCTTCACTATTTGTTTTTTGATTGTCTTCGTGAGTTACACTTATGGTTTCTATGAAATTCATTTCAGAATTTGCTGATCTCCGGCGAGAATGTTTAACTGGAAAAATGTATCTACGGGTTTTTCTAATAGCTTGGAGTCGTGAGTTAAAACCACTCCTATGGCTAATGAAGTACTGTTTTTTTACCAGACTACTGATTGAAAACAATATTGATGACGACCGAAGAAAATACTTGATGACTAGAGTGAGACTTTTGTGAGTTTTGAGAAAAATAATTGTGTTATATATATAGTTAAATTCTTCAGGGAACTAATGAACAAGAAAAAAAGAGAAACAATGGAAGAAAGCGGAGGTAGTGGAGAAGAAAATGAGAAAGAAGCGGAAGAAAGGTAAATTTGTTTTTAATGAGTAGTCTTATATGAAATATACATTTCGAAACATGGAACACAAATATCATCTTTTTCAGGGATAACGAAGAAGATGTGGATAACGGAGATGAAGAATTCCAGAAAAAAGATGATTATGAGGAACAAGAAGATGAGGACAGAATGTTAGTTTTGTTGAGAGAAAGGAGTGTTTTATGATTTCTATGCTGAAATTCTGAAAATTTCAAAAAACTATAACAAAATGTTTGTCTTCCAGACCGTATCTGCTAATTTATAAAGAAAACAATGATGATGATGATGAACAAAAACAAGACAGAATAAAAAGAAAGGGGCTTTTGTGAGTTCTGAGGAAAACATTACTGTGTTAATAATGTAATGTTCAATTTTTCAGGGAACAACTGAACAATCAAAGAAGACAAGCAATAGAAGACAATGGAGATAGTGAAGGAGATGAGGAAGGAAGGTGAGTGTGATTTTTTTTTGAGTTGAATTTTCATGATAACGTACACTAATATTTCGGAAATCATCGCAAATATCTAAAATATGCATTTTGAAACGTTGGACACTTAAATCACACCTTTCAGGAATCACAAAGACGAAGTGGATCACGGAGATGAAGAATCCGATAGGGATGATGATTACGAGGAACCAGAAGCTGAGGATATAATGTTAGTTGTGTTAAAAGAGAAGCATTTTTGAATTCTAAGCTGCTCCGAAAACGTTCAGAAATTTCTACCTGATCATATTCAAAATTCAAAAATGACAGATTCGATTTGATAATTTTGAAAATGATAACTTTGATAAACATCGGTAACTCAGACCTCTCGAAATTTTTGATTTTTTCAGATTTCCCATAGACGGAAACGGTAAAATTGTAGATGGCCAAGATGGCAATGATGAAGAAGACGGAGAAGAGGATCCAGAAAATGAAGATGGGAGGTTAGTCATGTTGATAAGAGTGATTATTTTTGAGAAATTAGGTTTAGAATCAAAAAAGAATGTGATATCTTTTCCAGAACTGTCTCTTGTCGGAATTGAACATTTACCGGAATCGTTCTAAATCGAATCGAAAATGATTAGAATACTGTAAGAAGTAGAAATGGGTAGTTCTGACAAGGCACTGTCCTGAGGGGGGTAGTTCTTGAGAGACCAGAGTTTTTAAAAGAGACAGTTCTGAAAAACAATAATTTTTACAAAGGAAGAGTTCTAGAATGGTAAAAATCTAAAAAGGCTTGCCACTTTAAAAACTTCTTTGTTTATTCAAAATTTTTATAGAACCAGGCTTGTCGTGCTAGCCAAAATGTTGAAGGCGATTACTATTCTATTACAAAAAATCCCCGAAGATAGCAGAAAAAAAATCTTCAGAATCACCGTAGTTACCATTTACTTTTTCCAATTACTTTTTAGTATACCCAAACTAATTTTCTTCAGAAACTCCGTTGGTATTCCTGAAGTGGCTGTAAAGCACGAAGTGAAAATTGAAGAAGAAGAAGCATATCACGACACGCTTCGTAAACACCAGAAACGGTAGGTATTACTAGGGAAAAGTGTCTAGAATATCAGTAAAACAAGTGTTTTCAGTTTTGCACACTCTAATTTCTAAGAAATGAGTTTCTATAATATTTGTATCAAATTCTCCATTATTTCAGCTCACATCTAGTCGAACATGCGTCAAGACGTTGGTCACCATTACGAATGGACACGAATCAACCTTAGTAAGTAAATAAGTTATTAAAATAACATGTTTCTGTATTCAATGTACATGTCTGCGCTATATAAGCAGATATTTATAGAAATGCTCAAGTGTTTTCGATTCAATACTACTAGTTTTCATTAATTAAGTTTCTGTGACATTTGCATCAAATCTTATTTTATTTCAGCACAATTCCTGTTCATCTCCGAAACCGTAACCCACCAGCACGATTGAAGAAATCTCCGTAAGTCAATGAAATATTAAAATAACATGTTTCTGTATTCAATGAATATACAGTACCGCCTAAAACGTTATCAACTTTGTCTGTTTTCAGTGGAAAGTTACAAAGTGTGACAGTGCATTTTCGTGTTGTTTGATTGTACGATGAATTCAGTATTGTATGAGATAAACAGTGCAATAATAGCACATCACTTTTGTATTTGTTCAGTTTTTTATAGGGACACTATCTCAAACGTTACAGCTTGTCAAAATGAAAATCTCCGAAATTTTGCTAGTTTGCTTTGAAGTGACGTTATCAATGACGTTATCGAAAAGACGAAATCATCTCTCCAGATCCATTGCATTGGTACAATCGTAGTATTCATCAACAGGGCAGACGTACCTGGAATGTGAACTTATGAATCTGACATGTGATATTCTTGTTTTGTCTAATCCATGCAAAATTGAGTAGGCGGACAATCAGGTGACACCAAAATAAACTGTCAAAGTTGGTCATATTCCACTGAAAAGAGCAAAAATTGCCTTTTGGGCGGTACTGTACCTGCGCTATGTTAGCAATTATTCATTTAGAATTTGATACAATTTCCTCCCCAACCAATAAAGATTTGCAATTTCAGGTGTCAACGCAACCCTAGTGAAGATGAAATTCGTAGAATCCTTCAAGGACTGTCCAAGTAAGTCATTTTTAACTGAAAACCGCCAAAGTTGATAACCATTTGAGCGGTACTGTAGCTTTGATATCTTATTCAAAAACGTTGCGAGATTCAGAGAAAACTAGTAAAAATTATTGGAGATGAACTGCAAAAAATAGACAATACATTTTGTCTCGGAGCAAGTTGAGGAGATGGGTCATCTCAAAATAAGCGTATTCAATTATAAACACATTTTGATGTTTTTCTAACTCACGATGTATGCACGTTTGGCGTTGTTCATTGAAAAAAGTTAATAACCTTTTGTTCGGTACTGTACCAGCTCTATGTCAGAAACTATTCATTGAGATGTTGATACGATTTCCTTTCCAACAAACTAATATATGCAATTTAGGTGTAAACGGAATCCTAATAAAGATGAAGTTCGTAGAATCCTTGAAGGAAGAAGGGTGTCGTCATCACATTCAACTCCACAACAGCCAATCAACTCGGGTCCAACAACCTACGGTTATTTTGTGTCTCAAGATACACAACCACGAATCAATCTTGCCTTTCTTGAAAATGATGTCAGACGGTTTTACGCGCAACCATTCCTCCAGTCTTTAAGAAAGTTAGTGGATTCCCTCGGAAACCCGAGGTTCCTTGGTGTCATTCAGAAACTTGATGAACGGTTAGGACTAAGAAACATTATTTCAAGGGTAAGAGATAGTAATGACAACTTCGAATCATGAACTTTTTCTATTTTTCAGAAAACTGATGAAAGCGTTCTTATTCATGCTATGCGAACCATTCTCACAATGGTGGTGACCCACAAAACCAACATGTGGGATGATTCACCAGAATGGGCAATAATACCGGTGAAATCAATTCTGGAAGGATTCAGACCCGTCTGTTTTGCATACGACTGTGAGTCGGATGCATTCAGAAGCGTTAGAGAAGATATCAACCGTGCAATTAACGACACCAATGCAGTCTACCCAGAAGTGGAGGTAACCATTTACTCAATTTATTTTGTTTTAATTCCAACACATTTCAGACAGTGTCCACTCAAAAAGTTGTGCTTGCACTTTGTTGTGCAATTGAGCTTGTTCATGCAAACGAAGATCTGGTTTACTGAACAGAGGATAGTCATCAAGTTCTACTGGAATTATAATATATTTTTCCCGCTTCATTATTTTTTTTAATGCTCTCAATATCCAAATGGTTTCATTCTCCCAAAAAATTCATCACTTGGTTCTTTGCTCTCTATCATATTGATAAACGCTTGTTTTTAAATCCAACTGTATTATTTCTTTGTTATAAACCATTCAGTTGGTTGAATATCATTAAAAATCATCTTCTCCATTTTTCTCTTGGATCTTCGCACAACAACGTTTGAGCATGTGTACATTGAGTGGTACCAGTGTAATGAACAGTATTAAACGGCGGACGAGACAAATAATGCCATAATTATCGACTAGTCGTGTGCGCGTCTTTTCCCCCGGCACAAATTGCGTCCCCCTCCTTCTGTACCCTTCTCAGATATACCTCCCTTCGACGTACCGTGAGCCCTCTGACCGCAACGCAACCGCAATCGCATCGCTCTCGTCTTCGGCCACCCTCCACGCCTACATACTATCTATGTTTCGGATCCGAGATCTCTTCGTCAAGCCGAACAAAAGAAAATGGAGGTATCATCAACAAATCTATCAATTGCACTACCCTCTCACACTCTAGGCAACGTCAGGTCAATTGGAGAACCTCAAACAACTTTAATCATCAAAAAAAGCTCGGAGTAGACCAGAATATTGATGAAAATTCTACAAAATGCACGGAAACATCACGAGGTTTGTGATTTTAACCACTTTTTCAGCACAAAACTCTAATTTTCCCGATGTTAAGACGCAAATAAGGTTTTTCTCTCAGCTTGGTCGACGAACAACACGAATCGGTCGCTTGGTTGTCGAATAATATGGATTTTCTGAAAAATATATCCTTCTCCGTTCCAATATCTCCATTTTCTGCACCACGAAGACGATCGCCAGCTCGACTCGGTTTCCAATCAGATTTCTATGGCATTTTGAGTGAAATCGCTGTGACTTCTATACAAATCTTCAACACGAAAATACATTTTCAACTCTTCACCGGTGTATGAAGCTAAATCGTTCTGAAATATCAACCAAAAGCTGAAAACACAACTAAGGTTTGTCACAATAGACGATTTCCACAATTATCTGCTTTTTATACCGCAAATATTTTTGTTTTTCTGGAAAAATAGAATAAAAAGCCACCCGTCGAACTACGAAGTGCGGGATAACGGAGCATCGTAGTTGTTCGGTAGAGCGCGTTTGCATACTATGCAGAAATTATTTATTTTTCAGAGTTGTTAATTTCTCATTTTTCGATAGTCCGCGTGGTAGATTTTCAGAAAAAATGTGTGAGTAAAATTCGCAAATTTTTTTTGCAGGTGTCAAAATACATTTCCTCGAGCCGGGAGAAGATTGTCGACTGGAAAACGAAGGAAGCATATATTGAAGACGCGGTGGTGGAGAAATACTGACTTCTTCGTGGAAAAAATGCGACACATTGACTCAAGGACAATAAATTCCAAGATGGTGGTCTCGCGATTCGAAACAAGCCTTGGTTATGGTATTTTTTTCTTTAAATTTCAAAAAATATAGAAATTTCGTGCGGAATTCTGAAAAAAGTTGGTTATTCTGAAAAGAAATCAATGGAATTTCAGAAAAAAAGTGGATAGATTCACAGTGGAACTAGTATTTCATGATCGGAAGCTATTCATGAATTCTTATCAATCCCGAAGCACTGAATACCGCTCCTTTCTAGGTTCTAGTGAGCTACAGGACCGAATCACCACTTGGGACAGTAGTCTGCGATTTGACTTTAGCGTCAGGACCCGTAGTAGACCAAATCCTTAGCAGCCTTTTAACCCTGTCCCTATAATCATTTCAAAAACTGCATTCATTCATTGACCTTTCTTGGTCCTGTCCCTATGATTAGTCGGAATATACGGAATTCACTATCAAAACGGGTATTGGCTAGTTGCTAGTTGGTAGTATAAGTATTATTATTATGCTATAATTTGTAAGAAAGAACGATTTTCGTTATTATCTTTTCATAAGTTGCCAGAAGGTCGCTACTGATGAAGACCTAACCTTCTGTTAGACTAGGTCTAGCGTATGTGTCTAGCGTAATGGTCGAAACACAATTTTGTTGTATGAAACTTCTATGGTGTGCTGAATAAGTGGCTGAAACAACTGAACATCTTGATTATGCAAAAAACTTGATAGTTATGAGCAATTTTTGAATTTCAGCTCGAAAATGACGGTATTTTCAGATAAACTTTTACGGAACGTGGATTTTTCCGATTGAAGTCAGCTGTTGTGGTTTATCGGCAGAGATCAACCCTCATTAGCACAAACTTGTCAAGGCCCGGGCCTTCTGCCTACCTCGAAGGCCCGGATATTTGGCGCCTAAACTCAAAATTCTTTTTTTTTTAAATCAAAAAACATATTTTCACGAAATATCGATTTTCCGACTATGATTCAGCATGCGGAAAAATTCTGAAAACGATAAAACTTGAAAATTTTTCTAACACTTTTTAAACAACAAAAATTAGTTTTTTTGAAGCCGGTGCCGCAATTTGCATGTCTGCCGATCCCGGTTCACAAAAATGATGTTGATGTTTCAATTGTAATGCTTGAAATAATGTCCTGTTTTTTCTTCTTCACAAGTAGGTTCTTCCTTCAGTTTTTACACATGTTAAGGGTTGTCTGTTGCTTGAGCCGTCTCGAAAAATGGTAACGGTTAAATTTGCTTACTTGATGACGTGAAAACTTTTTTATATCTGTTTTCTGTTTCTTTGTGATGTTTTTCAAGGTGTTTTGAAAAATGTTGTTTGAAAATCGACTTTCAGGTCCCTAATGTGTTTTCTTTGGTGTTCATTTGTTCTTACATGTCAATAAATGTGGTTTTTGCGGAGTTTTAGGAGTTCTATTCTTGCATGCTAAGTTGTGAAACCTTTTTGTAAGTGAAAGTTGTTGAATCCTTTCCCAGGTGTGAACAAAACGGAAAGTTTTCAACGTAGAAGCAAGAAAAATTAGTATATTCATAATAGTCACCATATCCATGGTTGTTCTTACACATTTCTTAATTTTATTTTCAACTTTATTTTTAAGGCATATTCCGAAAATAAAGTTTTTGATTGAATTACCCGAAATTTTGTTAAACATTTCTCACTCAGCTTATAATTTGCTTGTTATAATATCTCACATTCCCCTTATTTTTTACACCACGGTTTTGATTTTCGAAATCAATCATTTTCAGACATCCAAGAAAGTCATGGTGAACAAAATGAACGGATCTGTTGCAAAGGATGGCCACAAATCGGAACATGTAGTCGACAACCAAGAAGATCGTGTTGATCAGAAAAATGACCATGAAGAAGTTGTAATAGATAACGAGGAGGAAGGAGATGAGGATGGAGATGAAGAAATTGATGATGAAGAGATAGATGATGAAGAAATCGATTATAAAGACTCAAATAGTGAGGAATCGGATGACGAAGAAATGGATGATGAAGAGATTGAAAATGATCAAGAAATCGACGGAGAACGTCCGAGTCGGAAAAAACGTCGAGAGGAGAGAAGCCAAGATAAAAAACAAAGAGAATTGTATGGATCTTTATGGGAAGAGATAGATGTTTCCCATTTCAAAAGATTCGATCTCTTCTTCGAGGAGAATGAAGATGAAAATGTCGTTGAAGAGCACACAATCGTAGTGTGTGGAACGGAAATGTACGCACTTTACTACTAAACGAAAAATAATGTATTTTTTATTTATTTCAGGAGTTTCAGTGCTGAAATGACAAGTTGTGGGGTGCAGGGTCGCCTGCAGGCCGCAAGAGGCATCCACGGGTCAATTGCCGCACGGTTCAGAATTGAAACAGGAAAAAGAACGGTCACCAATTATTCCAAATTGAGCGTCACCCATATGAGATATTCCCAGAATATTATGTATTTGGACTCAATGGAATTGAAAGAAATGAAAAGCAGTGTATTCCGCATGGTGGTATCTTGCAAATGGCAATCGCTCTCGCACCTGCAAGGAACGATGAGCTTCAATGCGGAACACAATCTCCTTGCAAATGGAATACTGCAAGTGAATGAAATCAGATTCCATGTGTTTCGCGCAGTGAGTTGCTTTTTCATCTTTTGTTTTCAGTTCCAAAATATATTTTTCAGGAGCTCATCGCCAAGTCGAAAGAGTTCGAGAAGCTCTTTCTTGGCAAAAAACGCGATGAAGTTATTCAACTAAAAGGGAATCCAACTGTCTTTCATGTTTTTTTGGAAGCACTCCATGGGAGAAATGTTATATCAGGTAATAAAATAACGCATTTTAGTGTTAGTAATTTAATTCAAGTTCAGATCATTACGTCGAAGCAGTTGCGATGTTTGCATCCAAATTCAAAGTTCAATCTGTATTGGATAAATGTGAAAATTTCCTGCTAAAGGATCCAAAGTGGACCGTAGTCCGGAAATTTGAATTAGGAAAGAAGTGTGGAATGGAAAAATTGAAGGTAAAACCGTAAGAATCTTTTTTGAAAAATTTCTTCTCTGTTTACAGGAGGACTGCATCAAAAAGATGAATAATGTGGATGAAACATTGGAAGCACTGTCCTCATACAAAGAAGAAGTCCCAAAGGATGTTAAGAAGTTGATTGAAAAGGTTTGCAGCTTGGCGGAGAATGCGAAAAGAGCAAAAAAATAAGTTTCCAACTTTTTCATGTTTTCCCCCAAGTCTTCTTTATTGAACCATATTTGTTTTTCCATATTTAAGACCTATTTATCTCCTATCTCTTTTCCTCCACTTTTCGGTTGTCCTGTTTTCAAGCCCTTTTGTAATATTCGTTTTAATTCTTACTTCTCTGTAATTGCTTGTTCTGGTGATCTTTTTACAAATATTTTGGCAATAAAATCATTGATTCGATTGACTGCTATATTTTCATCACTCAGCTTATAATTTGCTTGTTATAATATCTCAGAGACTCGGTTTTTTGAAATTTTATTCAATAATTTTCATTTTTAAATCAATAACTTTCAGACATCATCAAGAAAGTCATGGCGAAGAAAACGAACAAATCTGAAACGAAAAATGGCAAAGAGTCGAAAAAGGTCGACAACAACGAAACTGTCAAGCAGGAAGAAATAAGCAGCGATGAAGAAAGAGATGATGATGCAGATAAAGATATTGATGATGAAGAATCGGATGGTGGAGAATCGGATGATGAAGAGATTGAAGATGATGAAGGAAATGACGAGGAATATCCAATACAAAAAAGACGTCGAGAGAAGAAAAGCCAAGATGAAAAACAAAAAGAATTGTTTGGATGTTTATGGGAGAACATAGATGTTCCCCGTTCCCACAATTTCAATCTTCTCTTCAATGCGGATAAAGATGGGAATGGAGTCGGAAGTCACACAATCGTAGTTGGTGGAATGAGAATGTATCTATTTCACATTTAAATGACAAATTTTGTATGTTCAAGTATTGCAGGCGTTTCAGTGCTAAAATATCCAGTGGTGGGGTGAAGGGTCACCTGGAAGCCTTCAGACCCATCCACGGGTATATTGCCGCCCGGTTCAGGGTCGACACAGGAAAGGAAACAGTCACCGAATATTCCACAATAAGGATCAAATTTGCGGAATCTGCCGTCTACTGGAGCCTCTCCTCTAAAGTCAAGTCGTTGGTCCGTATGGAGATGTCCTGCAAATATGTGACCTCGTTCACACAAGCAACAATGAGTTTCAATGAGGAACACAATCCCCTGGCAGATGGAATTCTGCAACTTTTTAATGCCCAGACTTTCAGATTCCACGTAATCCGCACAGTGAGTTGATTTTTCATTTCTTGTTTTAATTTCAAAAAATATGATGCAGGAGCTCATTGCGAAGTCGGTAGAGTTTGAAAAGCTCTTTCGTGGCAAAAAACGCGAGGAGCCCGTTATGGTTCAAGGGAATGCACGTGACTTCCACATTTTTCTAGAAGCAATTCATGGAAGAGACGTTATTTCTGGTAATGAAAAAGGAATATTTTTTAGTAATTAATTTAATTTCAGATAGCTATGTCAAAGCAGTTGCGGAATTTGCATCCAAATATAAAGTCAAATCTGTATTGAAAAAATGCGAGATTTTTCTGCTCGAAAAATCGAAATTGAACTTGGTGGAGAAATTCGATTTGGGAAAGAAGCATGACATGAAGAAATTGAAGGTAACCTTGTTTGAATCTTGTTTGAAAACTAACTTGTTATGTGTTCACAGGAGTACTGCATCGACCGAATGAATAATTTGGATGATGATGATGTATTGAAAGAACTGTCCTCATTCAAGGATGACAAATATGTCCCAGATGAAGTCAAGCAGTTGATTTCGAAAGCTTGCAGCTTGAATGCGAAGAGGGCAAAAAAATAAGTTGTCCACTATTTCATTTATCACCCCCGAACACCTTCCTGTTTTTCAAGCCCTTATTCATTATCATTGGTACATATTACTTAACCGCTGTAATTATTTTGCCCTAGCAATTTCCTTAACGTTGGTTTTTAATTATCTTCTATTATATCTGATTTTTCCTTTAATTTGTTTATTTATTACAAAAACTCCCAATTTCATTCATCAACTGCAATAATGTTTTCAATAAAGTAAATTTTGATAATTTGTTTTTTTAATGTTTCAATTGTCAGGTTTATCAAGTTCCTGTAAAGCGATCTTCGAGCGTTACAAAATACGGAAACTCCCTCCTTTACCTGCATACACTAATTCCCCCTTCCTGTCGCGAGTGTTCGAATAAGCAACCGCGTCGCAGCCGCTGTCGCACACCCACGCTCGTCGTCTGACACCCTCCTCATGTTAATTAATATTTTTGGCCCATCTAATGAAAAAGTCAGTTTATTTTGTATTTTGAAGTTATATATCAGTAACTAATAAAAATTTCATCAGAAAACGATATTGCAAACAGTAAAAAGAAATCGGACAAGTCTCAACTCAGTATTTTCAATTGTTTGAAGCAGGGGGAACCCGTTTCGTAAGTGTTTTTTCAAATTCTTGAATAATTCATGAGTCAATTGTTATATTCAAATGCATAAAAACTACGAGCAAGATCTGGAGATGAAACGCTGTGGCGTTTTATTAGATAAGAGCAACAAATTTTGTCAAAAACGGCTTTCGCGTTATATTTCTTTCTAAATTTTGAACAAAAACTCGTTTTTTTTTGGAATTCTGTCAGTAGAAATGAGTAGCTTTCCATACTAATTGAATAGTGACGACGGTGTTTAAGTTTTTAAGCAAAATCGGATTTGTCTGGTCCCGGATTCAGTATTGTGGTCGGGAGGATATGCGCAGGATTGATTGTCTGTCCAATTTGAGGGAATAAGATGCGAAGACTAAAATGACGCACAATTCAAGCCTATCTGAAAAAACGCCGTCGCTTTTTATTTGACAAGAGCTACCAATTTTGCCACAAATGGCATTCAAGCTAGATTTTTCCTAAATGTTGAACAAAAAACTTTATAAACAGAACTCCATTGAAGAAATGAGCAGTTTTCAATATTTTTTGTATAGTGACGGTGCCCAGCTAAATAAATTCTTCAAATTTTCAGACAAACATCCTTTCGACTCGGGTTCTGAACTAAATTGCGTCATGGTCGAGAGGAAATGCATTGGATTGACTGTCCAACCAACAAGAAATGTCTAGTTGGACCTCAACCATTCCAGCGATTGAGGGGATATCATGTTCCGGTTGGATTCAGAAGACAGAATGTGTTTGAAATTCCGTCAGGAAGCCGCTATACTCAACATGCCACGTTGGAGAGAAGAATTGTCACATGTGTATGTGTTGGAGGAATGTAGTGAAAACTGGTGAGTGAGAATCTTATCTTTCCAAGCTTTTAAAAATGAGCAGCTTTCAATATAAGTTGAATACTTGCGTTGCTCAGCTGAAGAAAACTTCAAATTTTCAGGCAAAATCAAAATCTTCTGGTTCTGGATTCTCAACTTGGCAGTATTATAGTCGGGAGGATATCCGTAGGGTTGTCTAATTTAAGACAAGAAGAAGCTGATGGATTAATACAAATCGACGATGCCCATGACAAACCTATCAGTACGAAGTTCTGGAATCATGGATGTCTAATCCAATACCGTATACAACAAAAAATGAGTGAAACGACTCTTTGTGTCTACTTTCACCTGAACCAACCCAACGATACTTTGGATATCCCGTTTCGATTGGATTCAGTAGACAGAATGCGTACAGCCTGGAAGTCGCTACACTCATGTCACGTTTGCAAAAAGAAGTGCCACATGTTTCAGTGCTGGAGGAATGTAGTAAAGCCGGTGAGTAAGAATTGTATCCTTTTATGCTCCTTCATATTCTTGAAAAGGTGTAAGAGGTGCTTGAGATGAAACGCAGTTGCTTTTTGACAAGAGCGACCAATTTTGTCAAAAAAGGCTTTCAAGGTGGATTTTTCCCGAATTTTGAACAAAAAACTGTATTTTTTGGAGTTCCATTGAAAAAATTAACATTTTTCGATAGAAGTTGAATAAAGACGGTGGCCATCTAAAGAATACTTCAAATTTTCAGGCGAAATCGGATTCCTCTGGTCTCGGATTCTCAACATGACCGTGTTTATGGTCGCAAGGATATGCCTGGGAATGATTGGCTGTCCACCTCAAGGCAGGAAGATGCTCAAGGACTGAATTGAGAAAAAGCTCTGTGTGTGTACAGCCGACCCAGTGATTTTTCGAATATCACGTTCCGCTGAGATTCAGCAGACGGAATGCGTACGAAATGCCGGAAGGAAGTCGCTGAACATGGCACGTTTGGGAGAAGAATTGTCACATCTTTCAGTGTTAAAAATGTAGTTCCAGTCGGTGAGTGAGAATCGTATCCTCTTGGATTCCTCCATATTCTTCTCAAATTGTAGAAATAACTAACGTTTCAGGAAAGATGATATTCTGCTCCTTTGTTGGAATCAACTGTCTCGGAAAGGTCACACGGCGCTTTCTCAAGAACGTTATCCGATTTTGAAGATGGTTTCAATCTCCAACTTCTTCACTGCTCCCCAGGTTGAATGGATAAGCATGAGAAAACTGTGAACTGAAGTAATACGTCACTGTCATCGTTTGACGGTAACCTTTGAGACATCACGACGCCATCTGGTCGTCCAGTTGTCCTTATCATCAGCTGATAGAGCCGTGCTGATAATGGAGTTCCGAAGATGGCTTATTGAATTCTGCTCCAAATGCACAGTAACAATTGATTACAAAGTACGAAGTGAACGTACCAACACTCTGGAAGACCGATTTGCGAATGGTTGCTACAAATAAGACAGACCGGTCATTTATTCAGGTTTGTGATCCCTGAATTTATATTAGATGATTCTAGTTTTTTGTTTTTGTTGGGATTTCATCGAAAAAATGAGCCGTTTTCAATATCAAAAGAAAAGTGACGAAGACCTGCAGAAAAATAAACTTCTAATTTCAGGTGAACATCCTCTTGACTGGAATTCCCAACTTGATTGGACTATGATCGGAAGGATATGCCTAGGATGTCCAACTCAAAGCAAGAAGATGCGATGACTATAACAATGCTTATGTCAAACCTATAAAAACGAAGTCTCGAATCATCGATGCTCAGTGATGTATTTAATGAAAAACAAATGAAAAAACTTTGTATGCCCATTTTCACCTCAACCGAGCCAATGATTTTTTTGTGTATTACGTTTTGTTTGGATTCAGAAGATACGAAATGACGCCAAGAAGTTGCTACACTCACGTTCGAGAGAAGAATTGCCACGTTCGGGAGAAGAATTGTCACTGTCACACAACTAGTTAAAAAAAACAAATTCATGCTGAAGATGGCTGGAAAAGTAGAATTTCATGTTGAAAATAGTCTGAAAATTACAACTTCAAGCTAAAAATTGCCTAAAGATTGCAAGTTCATGCTGAAAATAGCTTAAAACTTTAGTTTCATGCTGAAAATAATCTAAAAACTTCGGTTTCATGCTAAAAATAGCCAAAAAATCACAATTTCATGCTGAAAATAACCTAAAAACATCTGTTCCATGCTAAAAGTAGCTTGAAAATCATAACTTCACGGTAAAAAAGCCTAAAAATCCCTATTTCATGCTGTAAATAAACTAAAAATTTTAGTTTCATGCTAAAAATAGCCTTTAAAAAAAAAGATATTTCATGATAAAAACAGCTTAAAATTCACAATTTCATGCTGAAAATAGCTAAACAATCACAATTTCATGTTGAAAATAGCCTAAAAATCACAATTTTATGCAGAAAATAGCCTAAAAATTATAATTTTTGCTGAAAATAGCCTAAAAATCACAATTTTATGCTACAAAGAGCCTAATAAGCCTCCCACTGAACAGAACGCATAACGGTTAATATAAGACTAAATTATGAACATTTTCATACTTGTCTTTTTTCTACGTTTGACTGTTATTTCCTCTATCATTTCCTTCTGTTAACCATTCTCCTCATCAGATCCATCTAATAATTCATATCCCACTACTTTCTAATCTCAGCTAGAGCCCAGTGACCATTTTTCTTGGTTAGGCATTTAGTTATTGATTCCTTCTCTTCATAAACAGTTCTCCCTTAATTTCCCATCCTGACCTCTTACCTACTCTATCCTCTCAACGCTGTATAAGCTCTGGGAATAATTTTACGCGCCCTCTCTCTACAACCCTATTGTGGTGCGCGCTCTTCCGTTGATCTTCTCAAATCCTGAGTTCCATTTCTCATCCCTTCCTAATTACCTTTCCTATTTTTTCTTTTCTTCCAGAATGCTGTCATGTCAGATAAGACTCATTTTTGCCCTCCGCATAAACAAGCTTGAAATTGTAATTTGTCGATTCTTTCAGCTGAAAATTGTACTTTTTCAACTGTTTTCAGCTGAAATTTGTAGTTTTTCGACTACTGTTAGTTTGAAATACAGATTGTTCGACTATTTTCAGCCTGAAATCGTGATCTTTGGACTAATTTCAGCTTCAAATTGTAATTTTTGACTACTATTGCTTGAAATTGAGCTTTTTTTTAAAAACTTTTTCCAGTTTGAAAAATCGATTTTCCAACAATAGTTCATACCCCTCTACCTTCTTATCCCAGCTAGAGTTTCGGGATTTTTTTCTTTGTTTGACATTTAGTTGTCAATCGCTTCTCCTCTTAATCCGTTCTCCCTTAATATCCCTTACTGAACTCTCACCTACTCTGTCCTCTCATCCCTGTTTGGGCTCTGGGAACAGTTTTACGGGCGCCTTCTCTCTACAAACCTATTGTGGTGCGCGCTCTGCCGTTGTGACGGTAAAAGCGCTCTACCGCTCCTAGAAATGACAGATGGGCTGCGCAAGCACTTCTAAATCTGTCTTCGATAGAGTATGTTCGATAGACGGATCAGTATGTAGCATTCAGTCGTCTCATCATCTCTCGTCTTCCATTCCTCCTATAGTCTTTTTTAATCCCGAGTCCCATCTCCCAGGATTGCTTTTTTTCAATAATTTCCCTCTCAAATTTTCTTTTTTCCTATCTCTTACCAACTAACTTTTCCATTTCTTTAGATTCTTTTTTTTACCACATTCTCGATTTTTTCCCCATCATCTCGCTGGTTTTGTATGTTTTCTTTCTTGTTACCCGAATTCGCCCTTCTCCATTCCCCTGATCCATTCTTCTTCTCCGGATTCGCATTTTCTTTTTTTTCCAAACGTTCATTTTCTCACCTGATTCTCCAGGTTTCTCATTCTCTCACTCGCATTTTCTTTTTACTTCCTCACATTCTCGTTTCCTCGCTCATCTCATTATTGTTCCAGATTCCAAGACATTTCCAGTGTTACACAATGAGTTGGTTTGCGATCCGGAATACGGAAGAATGGAGGGGTCGGGAAGAAGATTCTGATGATGAAGAAGAATCAGAAGAATCGGAAGAAGAAGAAGAATACGATGAAGAAAAAGAAAAGGAGAAACAGGCACTACTAGAAGAAAAACGGAAACAAAAAGAAAAAGAAAAAAAAGAACAGGAGGAACGAAACTATTTTGTACAAAGAAAAAAAAGATGGAAGGTAGAGCCGACTGATGATGACGACGAGATCGACAACTATTTTCATGCTGCACTTGCATGTTACCCGGGTCCACCAAAGGGTGAGCAGGACCAAAATATTACATAGAATAACTCATAGTTTTACAGACTACGTTCCACCGGAGGTTCAAGAACCGGGGCCAGACGCATCAAGAGAGGAGCACATGAGATATGCCCTCCGCCGTCAGAAGGTGTTCATGCACTCGTCAGACCATCAAGTCCCATACGTGAGAGACCTTCATGTAACCGAGAAACAAACAATCCTGATGCTTCAACCAAAGGATAAGGATCATTTCGGAAAAATGCTCACGATCTTCGACGAAACTCTACAGAAGATGAAGATAAGGAAGGAAAATGGATTGCCGTTAATTGAGACCAAGGAAGAAGAGGAAGATGGGGAAGATGAGGAAGATGAGGATGATGAGGATGAAGAACAGGATGAAGAAGAGGAAGATGAGGATGAAGAAGAGGAAGATGAGGAAGATGAGGACGAGGAAGATGAGGAAGATGAGGACGAGGAAGATGAATATGAAGAAGTGGAAGATGAGGATGAGAAAGATGAGGAAGAGTACCACGAACATGAGCCGAGAGACGCAAACAAGCTGGTACAGTCGAATCAAGAAAATGGTTTGCCGGTTTTCGAGATAAAGGAAGAGGAGGAAGATGAGGGAGGCTACCAGCCACCGAAGAAAGGAAGCAGATCCCGACCGACGGAAACGGAGCCAAGAGATGCAAACGAGCCAGGACAGTCAAATCAAGAAAATGGTTTGCCGGTAATCGAGATCAAGGAAGAGGAGAAAGATGAAGAAGAGTACCAGCCGCCGGAGAAAAGAAACAGATTTGGATTAACTGACTGGGACCCGAGATATGACCCGACTGAGCCAGGACCGTCGAATGGATATTGGAATTAAGTGAGAATTTCGAGGTAGTCTCCAATTTTCACTTCCTCCTGTCAACCCTCCATTTTCTAACTTGGACTCTTTTTCTTTTTCTCCAAATTTTGACTTCTTACTCAAACCGAGTCTCGAATTCCCCTTCACCTTCTACAGATTCTCTTCTTCATCTTCCAATACTCTCTTTACCTCCATGAGATTCCCATTGAACCCTTCTTCTGCTTTTTCTTCTCTTAAATCACTTCTTCATCTTCATCTCTCGACTTTCCGTTCTCATTCCTTCAATCCTCTTTTTTCTTCACCAGGTTCCTCTCATTTTTGACAGATCCTTCAGTTTTCTGGCCTGAATTCCTTTTCTGTTCTCAAATTCATCTTCTTTTGCCTCTCACTCCAATCAAATTCTCCTCCACTACCTATTTTTCTGTTTCCCACCCCAGGTTTTCCTGTTTTCATCCCAAAATTTCTTTCTTTCCTCTCTTGGATTCTGATTTTTCCCCCCAGATTCTCTTTTTTTCTTTACCAGATTTCACTTACCGCCTCATGATTGAATCTCGCCAATTCCTTTGTTTCACTTTTTGTGTTCCCCGACTTCTTGTTTTTGTTCATGATATGTTATGTTTCAATTTTGGTAATTTGTTGTAATGTTTCTTTTTTTGCAATAAATATTTGTTAAACCAAATCTGTTCTGTTCCATTTTTCACAATCTCGGTTTTCTCATTCCGGAACGAATACTACTCAATCACCTTTGCACCGAAATTGCAATTGATATTTTCTCGTTTTCAACGCTGGAAGTAGAAAACGCGATCTCCAATGAAGAGATGATAGAAAAGTCTCTTCACAATGTGTATTCAATGACTCCGTTGGTCCCTTTCCCCGTGTTTTACCTTGGTTGCCTCTTCTTTTCTTGACACAAAAACAGTAGACCGCGACGCAACCGCCGTCGCATCGTGTCTGCACCCTCTTCATTCTAACAACTATTTCGGACCACCCAATGGGTGAAACCTTTTTTAATTAATTTTCGAATTATTTTTCATCATTTTATTGAGATTTTATTACAGAAAATCGACTGAGGAACCTGAAGAACTCGGACAAGCCACTAAAATGGAACTGACCGGATGTATCAAGCAGTTTGAAGCAAACGACAAACGAAATTTGATTTGTAAGTATATTCTCTCAAAATTTCATGCGTCAATCAGTGATTTGTTCTACAGAACAGCTTGTAAAGCATAATCTGGTGCCAAAGTTAAATAACATTTATTTTTTAGTCGAAAAAATCGATTGATATGGTCAAAAAAGGTTTTTTGAGGTCGTGGTTTTCCGAATATTTACGGAAATCCATATAATTGTGTTTTGTTGAAATTTGTAATAATTTCAAATTTGAGCTTAAAAATAAAAGGATGCAACTGAAAAATGCTTAGAACTTTCAGGACAAGTTCATTTGGTGCCGGATTTTCCAACCGGATACCTCTGGCCCAAACTATCGACGGAAGAAGATGCCTGCAATCACTCGGTTGCTCAGTTTCAATCATGTAACACAAAGATGATGACAAGCCATCGATGGGAAAGTCAAAACTCTGAAAGTTAAGCACAGAATGAGGTTCTGATTCCAGTGGCAAGAAGTTCACGAACTTTCCCTATCGATGAAAGAAATAGGCTTTATCGGTGAGTAGATAATTAAATCTCTTGAGTTTCAACACTTATTATTTTCAGATAAGACATTGCTCTATCTCACTGTGATTCCAATGGCTCGAGGAAGTGGCTTACTGGAGAACCGATTTCCATCAAATGCACTAAAACTCATTTTGCTAAACTCGAGAATGAAGAAAAACATGGATTGACAATTTTATAACGTTTGTAGTTCTGCGCCGGCAAGTATCGATCATTTCAAATAGTTGTTTTCAGATTGGTTGGAGAGTAACGGATGATGGGAGAAGTAGTTTCGATACTTGAATGGATCTCTGATACTGCTTTAGTCAACTTCTAGTCAAATCGTCGGATTGATGATAGAGAAAGTAATCAAACGGATGATGGAGAAAGTAGTGTCGCTGTTTCAATCGGTTTGTGATACTGCTCCTCTTAACGTCTGGTCAATCGTCTTTCATGTTTGAAACCGCAAATGAAAATACAATGATTTGGCATCACGATGGCATCGACGAGCACTCACAAATCCACTGATAAGACTATCAGTTTCAAGTCCGAGAACCTCTCTTTGTCAGACGCGCGGGAAAACAACAAGTTCTGTCAACTTCAAGATTCCCGTAAGGTTTTCGAGTCAGCTTTCACATGGAACACCTCTCCAAATGCTTCAAGTTTTGAACTTCTAATCATGTCTTCCAACAAAAAAAACGATATCTCTGTTCGAAATTTTTTCGCGTTCGATTCTTAAAACAATATCTGTTGATGCTCAATCTGGTCTTAATGCTTATCGAACATGAATTGATCAGGTTTGTGATAAAACATATTTCTCTATGTTTCACCTTCTCAAAATCTCGAGAAACGCTTTTACCTTGCTGAAAATTGCAAACAAACTATTTTTCATTGAGTGCCGTTCCTGCGGGATAACGGAGTGTCGTAGTTTCACATTGAAGCGAATTCCATACAGTTGGACGTTCCAGCGTCTTTAGAATGTTTTCGTCCTATTTTTGACTAAGAAACAGAGAGAAATATTGCAAAACAGCAATATAATGAATATAACTGAAGTTCAGAAACCGATGTGGAACCTCAGAAATGCGAAAGTGTAGACGAACGAGAGTGTAGACGAATATAATGCGAGAGTGTAGACGAATATATCAAACTTTTCGTCTCAAAATTTTTTATTTCTAGCTGGAAATCATCAGAAACTCGTGAAAAATTGCCCAATTTTGTTCATTTCTGGCATGAAAATCTATCTATTTTCCAGGAAAAAGACTACGCCGAGTACATCGAAATCGGCGAAATCCACCAAAAGCAATCGGCAAAGAAGATGAGCCTGACGACGTCATCTGTGTTGTCACTCGTGAATTCATTTTTGGACCCGAAGGTTATCAACGTGTTCCCAAGGGCTGAAACGTCGGATGACGGCTATGAAACGTGTACTGAAGATGAGGAAGAGACAAAGAGTAATTAAAATTTGTTTTAAATGATAAAAAATCTGCTAAAAATGCTCCAGAAGTTGAATTGAAGTACGTCCCCAACTCGAAAGAAGTCAAATCCGATGGTTCTATAGAAATTGGAGAGGTTTTTATGAAACGGAGATTTATGAGGCGTGAAAACGAGAAAATCCAGCTGAAACAAACAAAGCAATGTTTACACTGAGTCACAGCTGCTGACTTTAGAGCTATAAGCTGTGAATATCGTTCAAACATGATAAGACGTTCGGAATTCATAGCTCATTAGAATTGTTAGTTCCATGTACTAGAGACAGAAGGGCGCTACTGATGAGACCTAACCTTTTGTCTGATTAAAACTTATAAAATACGTGTCTAGCGTTAAGGTCGAAACACAAAAATTGTTCCAATTATTGGATCCAAAGTGTACAATTGCCCACGATTCACTTTGCATTTCGGTGGAGTAACAGCGGACAGTTTGAAAGCCAATTTCATCAAGGTTAGCTTCTTTTCTATTAAAAGTGAAAGAGGAAGAATTTGAGATTTGACGACGATTCGTGATCACTTTCTCTCTTAATATCAATTATTACAGGAGCTAATTCGAGTTGGTAAAGTCGAAAAATGTACACTATTCCTTTCACCTTTTTTTGTTAGACGCCACCAACTAACTCCATTCCTGGAACTCTTCAACGAAGAAAATACACTGGTTCCGGACAGCCCATCACTCCGTCGGTACCCGATTCCGGGAACAAAAGATTTCTATGAAATCGATCTTCGTGCTGTACTCGTTCGTATCGAAAGAAAACAATAATTTCATTTCTTTTATATTCGGTTTCTTTCGCCAAATCGAACCAAGTCATGGTCTTAAGCTACCATATCATTTTCCATATCCCTCTTGTCCTGCTCCAGATTCTCTTTTTCATCTTCCAATTTTTCTTTTTTCTCTCATAAATTGCCAGTGAATTGGAATATAATTATCTAATCTTTCTACTGGATTCTTCTCCTCTGAAATCTCTTTTTCAATAAACCTTTCGTACCCAGATTTACTAATGTTTTCCAGAATTATGGTTTTCGTACTCAAGTTGTAAGCCATTCTCAAATTCTCCTTCACCAATTTTTTTGCTAATTGTCCTGTTCTATTTTTTGTATTACCGGACTTCTCGTTCTTTCCTCCCTGTTTCATGATTATGATATGTAATGTCGCAAAAAATTTTTGTTGAACCAAACCTATTCTGTTTTTCTATTTACAATCTTGGTTTCCTCATTCCGGAACAAATACCAGTAATTTACCTTTGGACCAAAATTGCAATTGATATTCTCACTTTCTTGATGCTGAAATCAGGAAAAACAAACTGCATTGAAGAGATGATAGAACGTTGGTTACTCCCCTAAAAACTTTAAAAATAGTCAAAAAGTCACAATTTCAAGCTAAAAATAGTCAAAAAGCACATTTTTGAGCTAAAAATGGTCGAAAAGTTACCTCTTCAGCTTGAAATTTCAGTTTTCCGAATATTTTTAGCTGTTTTTGTATTTTACATTGGTTGCCTCCCCTCTTCTTGCCACAAGAGAAAAAGACCGCGACGCGGCCGCAGTCGCAGTCGCATCTCCTCGTGTCTGCACCCTCTACATTCTAACAACTATTTTGGACCACCCAGTGGGTAAAACAATTTTAAATTTATTTTTCAATGATTTTTCATCATTTCACTGAGATTTTTACAGAAAAAATGTCGGAGCAACTCGAAGAACCCGGACAAGCCACAAAAAAGCCAACTGGCAGGATTTATCAAGCATTTTGGAGAAAATTGCAAGGAAATGTTATTTGTAAGTATATTTTCTCAAAATTTCATGAGTCTATCAATAATTGGTTTGAAAGAACAGCTTGAAAAGCATTGTCTGGTACCGAAATTGAATAAAAACAAGTTTTTTGGTCGAAAAAATCGATTTATGTGGTCAAAAAATGGTTTTGAATATGTGGCTTCACAAATATTCTCGAAATACCATATTATCGTCAGCACTTTGTTGGTATTTAGAATAGCATCAAATTTAAGCCTGAAAATCAAAGAATGCAACTGAAAAATGCTTAGAATTTTCAGGAGAACTTCATCTGGTGACGGAATTCCCACCGGATTCCTCTGGCCGAAAGAATCGACGCCAGATGATGGATTTCCAAATTTTACAAGTACCACAAACATCAAAACCATATGATTGTAGTTCCCTGGCAGCAACTCTCCATTGAGATGGTTCCCGTGGCGCGAATTTCCTGGATTTTCAAATTAATGAGAAAAACAGTCATAATCGGTGAGAAAATAACTAAACCGCTCAAGTTTCAACAGTTATTATCTTTAGATAAGGCGTTGCTCTGTCTCACTGTGATTTCGATGACTCCGTTGGAAATTCTTGAGTTGGCCACAGAAAAAGCTTCCGATTGTTGAATTGTCGAGGATCTCCTATGTCGTCTCTTCTGCCAAACGGAACGCTTCGTATAGGACCGCCAAAACATCACCAACGGTTGTACCAGCCCCAGGCCAGTGCCCGGCAGGCTTCATTCTCACTGGAGAAAGCGGCGTTGGAGATTAACTCGAGTGAGTGGCTTACTGGAGAACACATATCAATCGAATGCACCAAAAATTATTTCCTCATTCGACGGAAGGATTTTCACAAACACGCCATTGGACTATGAGACCACGCGGACCTACAAGCTTATAGTAACCGATGTTACCGTGACCTGCCACGTGATCATCTACGTGGTTCATGAGAACGAAGAATCAGCCTCGTTTTTCAACGGGAGGCGTCGTGAATCTGCGGGATCGAGAAAAGGAGGATACGGAAGCGGATCCAATTGTAATTGTGAGCTCGATAGCTGAGGATATGGATGAAGGACACAATGGAGTGGTCACTTTTAGTCTGCTCTCGGGGAACAAGAGTCTGTTTGCGGGAAATTCGACGACTGGTGAGTGTATATTGAAGTTATGGGGAGTAAAGGGACATCTGGACATTTGGATAAACAGACATACAGAGAGTTAGTAATTTAAGTTTGATTTTCATCCGATAAGTAATCCTGGAGCCACATTAGTTGAGCTTCTCTATGTCTGGACGTGTGTGACAGTAAGAAGAACACCCGGGCGATCTGACAAACAAACAGACAGAGATTCAATTCCTCGTAATTGGGAAACGGTGCCTTCCGGACAAAGAGATCTTGTGACAGACAGAAGTTCCAGAAATTCAAAACAAGTTTTTTGGACATCAGGATACACAGACAGACATGTGAAAATCAATCTTATCAAAGAAGTGAAAAAACGAATTCAAAAAAGCTTGAATATCAGGATATCAGGAAAAACGGATACGCAGGCTGTTAAATCGGTGAAGACATATAAACCTGGTATCCCTTGCTCACGCGATGTTTTTTGTACTTGTTATTTCCCATAGAAATCAGTTATACCTGTTCTTAATAACTCGCTCATGGCTCGATCGCACAAACGGAACAGTGGCTTATTCGATTGGAGCATGATACTATAAAGTCTCTAGAGTTCAGAGAAGACGCCAAAAACATTGGAAGGTGTAGAACGAGTGAAGAGGTATTTGCCGTAAGAACGATGAGAACTGAAAAAGCAAAAGAGCAGAAAATATCGAGCCAGAGACACTTGCTAAGAAGAGAGAAGAAACGTGAGAACGAAGGAAGTTCTACAGATGAAAGGGTGATTCGGACGAAGAGAAGCCGACGAGAAATCAGAATCAGAGAAAGAAGAAATATCATCGATGTGGAGGTGAGCATAGTTCTATGAATTGTCGGGCCAAGAACAAAGAATGTTTTGATTGCGGATGGAGAGGACACATATTCAATTAGTGCCGAGAACAACAAGATGAGGATGAGAAGTCAGGCCTTTCGGGTCACAGAGTTAATCATGTAGTTGCGAAAATACCTCAAAGAAAGAGGGACATCTACACTGTCATCGGTATATACGTGAAGGATTCGAAACCGAGTAAAGGATCGACAGAGTTCGTGAAGAACGGATTGATGAAGAAACACGTGAGACGTTGGCCGGATGAGAAGTTTGAGAAGATTCAGAAAAATCGTGAAGAGACTGGAAATGAGAGATGTAAGAGTTTCGTGACAAGAATTCCAAATCCTAAACAAAATGAGGATATTGAAGTCATTGCGAGACACGATCGTTGAGAAAAGAAGAATCCTAAAGAGAACTCAAGATTGCAACATGAACTAAAAGTTCGTTTTTCAAAACATTCAGCGTGGAATCGTGACTGGAATCAACAAAGAAGTAGCACACCATCGTTGTCAATCCCACCACAGCCCAGCTTCGGAACGGACCCATGGAGAAACAATTTTGGATGCTCGGAGATGACCGGACGTTATGTGTTGAGAACGATGAGTGGACCTGATACCAAGTGGAGAGGATTCCATCAGAATGACGTGGCACCCGTGGATTTTCGCTGTTAGAAGGATAGATGTTATATCTGTGAAAATCATACTTGTCAACCGGGCCGAGCCGGGCCGACGGTTTTTCTTGAATAACTTTTTTCAAAAAAATCGTACAATGTTGGTTGATAGCTCAAAAGATAGGTATTTTGATTTGTCATCCATTAAATATGAAATCAATTTCCCAAATGAATCACGCCGGCTACAATTGCTCTCGGCCCGGTTTCGGCCCGGCCCGGCCCGGCCCGGACGGGCCGAAGGCTGTATGTGCTCGCGTAATTCATTTAGGAAATTGATTTTATATTCAATGGATGACAAATCAAAATACCTATCTTTTGAACTATCAACCAACCTTGTACGATTTTTTTGAAAAAAATTATTCAAGAAAAACCGTCGGCCCGGCTCGGCCCGGTTGACAAGTATGGTGAAAATATATAAACCTGACATAGCAATTCAGTTCGCGTCCTCTTCTTATTGTACATGTTATTTCCCACGGAAATCAGTTTGTATATAAACCTGTTCTTAATAACTCGCTTATGGTTCGATCGCACGAACGCAACTGCAACAGACACGATTTTGTTGAGAGAAACTCCGAAAATAGCTTGAGAAACTTATTTGGGGACATTCGAACAGACACCTCGAAATTTTACCCGGACATCTTGGCAATTGGTCAATGTATAAAACAAGTACATAACTTGACAAGATTAATGGAAATCCGGACATCCGGAGGCCCAACACACATACATCCTTCTTATTTCTATTTTTCCAGAATACATCAACTCCGTCGCCTTGTTGGACCAAGAAGAATCCGAATTCTCATTGAAAATAAAGTTGCTGGATTCTCCTTCCTCTCCGCTACTTCAAAAATCTTCATCCACGTAGATGAAGCCAATGAGAACGCTCCAGAATTTCAATTTACATCGTTCTTCTTGAAAATTCGTGAAAATCGTTCGGTTGGCGGTAAGATTCTGGAAATCCTGGAAACAGATCGGGATTCGGAAGAGCACGCAAAACTACAGAACTCCCTGAATGATATTTTCCGATTAGACGCCTTACTATCAACGGAACAGGATCCCTATAATTGCTTGGATGCGCAGAAATGATCAAGTGGACAAGTTATCGATGAGAAATTCGAAACTATGAGAGTTGAGCACGGAATGTTCGATAAAAAAAACAGTCGAAAAATCAAAATTTCAAGCCAAAAATAGTCAAAAAATTACAATTTCATGCTGAAAATAGCATGAAAACCACATTTAAATGCTGAAAATAGTCTGAAAATCGCAATTTCTTCTCGAAAACAGCCTGAAAATAGAATTCATGCAGAAAATTGCATGAAAAATCGAATTTCATGCTAAAAATAGCCTAAAAACTACACTTTGATGCTAAAAATAGCCTGCAAATCACAATTTCTTGCAGAAAATAGTCAAAAATTACAATTTCAAACTGAAAATAGTCTGAAAAATAGAATTTCATGCTGAAAATAGCCTAAAAATTACAATTTCAAGCTAGAACTGGTCTGAAAATCACATTTTCAAATGGAAAATAGCCTAAAGTTCACCAATTCATGTTAAAAATAACCTAAAAATTACAGTTTCATGCTGAAAATAGCCTAAAACTTACAATTTCAAGCTTAAAATAGCCTAAAATCACAATTTCGTGCTTAAATAGCCTAAAATCACAACTTTATGATGAAAAGAGCCAAAAATCACAATTTCGTGCTGAAAATAGCCTGAAATTTACAACTTCAAGCAAAAACTAGCCTAAAAGTCACATTTTCACGTTAAAAATAACCTAAAAATTACAATTTCATGCTAAATAAAGCCCAAAAACTTCAGTTTCATGCTGAAAACTAAAAATAACAATTTCTTGCTGAAAATAGCCTAACAATCACAATTTCAAGTTAAAACTGTCTAAAAATAACAATTTCATGCTGAAAATAGCCTAAAAAACCACATTTTAAAACTAAAAGTAGTCTAAAAATTACAAGTTCAAGCTAAAAATTGTCTAACAACCACACTTTGATGCTAAAAATAGCCTAAAATTTACAATTTCAAGCTAAAAATAGTAGAAAATTCTTAATTTCATCCAAAAAAATAGTCTGAAAATCACAACTTCATGCTGAAAATAGCCTAAAAACTACACTTTTAGGCTAACAACAGTCAAAAAATCACAATTTCATGCTGAAAATAGCCTAAAAATCACATTTTCAACCTAAAAATAGTCGAGCATCACTGAGCAGAACGCGGTCATAACGGTTAGTATAAGACTGAATGATGAACATTTTTATATTTGTCTTTTTTCTACGTTTGACTGTTGTTTCCTCTATCATTTCCTTCTCTTAACCATTCTCCTCATCAGATCCATCTGATAATTCATATCCCACTACCTTCCCCTTTCAACTACTGCTCCAAGAATATTTTTCTTTGTTTGGCATTTATTTAATTGATCCCTTCTTCTCGCAAACCGTTCTCCCTCAATTTCCCATCCTGACCCTTAGCTACTCGATCTTCTGATCCCTGTTTGGGCTCTGGGAATAATTTTACGAACGCCCTCTCTCTACAACCCTATTATGATGCGCGTTCTCCCAGTCTGACGGTAAACGCGCTCTACGGAATGACAGATGGGACGCGCACGCACTTCTGCTATCTGTCTTTTTGGTTTTCGATAGAAAAATGAGTAAGTAGCATTCAGTCATCTCATCATCTCTCATTGGAGTTGGTCGTTTGTTTTTTCTTCTCTCGTTTTTCCTTCCCCTGTTGATCTTCTTCAATCCCAAGTCACATCTCTCATCCCTGCCTTACCTTTCTTCGTTTCACGGCATTTATTCGTTTCGCTGCGTCTATTACGTTTTCTTCATCTCTCTTTTTTCTTGGAACGTTTTTTTTCTTTTTCTTATTTCAGTATTCTAGAAGAAGAGTTCTTTGTTCAATTTTTCCTCCTTACTTTTTTCCTCGTTACTTTTTTCCTCTTTACCTCCTTACTTTCCTCGTTACCACATCTCACCTCCGTCTTTTTCAGCTTATTCTCAATATCTCCGTTTTTTCGTAGATTTTTCTCGTTTTTTGAGATCTGAATCATTCACATTTCAAATTTTCAGATAACGATGAAAGAGGAAGTTCCCAGAGATCATCACAATATAACGTCACTCATTTATCCGGATCGCAACTTCCGAGATCTCAGTACGAATGACGATGACAGACTCAATAAAGATGTCAAAGTGAGTTATTTTCAGACTCTTGTCGACTCTTGATATAACTATCTCAATGATTACAGTTCGGCGTTCTCAAAATATTCTGGGGAGAAATGGAATTGCCGTTCACGGAAGAAATCGAACTGCGAGCCGTCAAACGGTCAGTGGAGCAGAAGACATTCATGACTTGGGAGATTCGATTAGGCTCCCCGGATGATCAGAAAGTATGGGTCTCAGTTCCCACTCATCTTTTCTGGAGAATGCTCGTGAGTTTTGTATTTCTCCTTTCAGATGAAATATACCATAATCAATAATTATAGCGAACGAAAAGAACAGAGCTGAAGACGTATCCTGTCACCTTCACGTTCCAACTGGCACAAGAAGGATTAGAACATTTGAAAACTTCAATTCCTGATACCTATGAATCAGTGAAAAAGCACCACGACGAAAAGAGCAAGCCGTTTCCAGAGCTCCTTTTTGTTGTTTTGGATCCAGCAAATATGGAGTTCTTTGAGTCAGGCCGTCTCTTGTACAGAGGCCCGTACCTAGTTCTGATCAGTCAATTCCACAGAGTGGTGAGTTCTTACTAAAGTGCCCAAATTACATTACTCTTCTAATTTCACTCTTTGCAGTTTGAGAAGCACTGGGCTGATCATAACAAATGGTGCATGACCCGATACCCTGATCCAAGGGTTGTTTACCCTCCAATTGGTAAGTTAATTTTAATAATTATTCTGCGATATCAACAAGAAGTTTTCAGAAGAAATATCGGGAGAAGACTTCACTTATCTGACCAAACGATTTGGCCTTCGAAACTATGATACAAAAGAAACAGAAGATGTCTTAAGATATACGATTCGAACTTATTTACCAAGAAAAGAAGTCAAGAGGAAGTGTAAGTTTCATTTGAATCCTTTTCTGTAAGACAACAGAGATCTTTTTTAGATAAGAAAGGATGGCATATGAAGAAAGCTGTGAATCCGACAGAAGATGGAGCTGTTGAGAAGAATGAAGAAGATGCGGAGCACGAACAAGAAGAGGTTCCGACAAATCGGCAAATGTCATTTGACAAGAAGATAATCTACCCAGAGAATTTGAATGATTTCTTCGAAGAAATGAGAGAGAAGAAGGAAAAGCAGATGAGAAAGAATCGATTGCTTAAGGAGCTTGAAGATCGAATTGTGAAAGAGAAAAAGCCGAAAATTGTGGTGAAAATGGAGGAGATGTCAATGGAAGCAAAAAAAAAGCCTGAGGATGAACCGATGGAGGAGGAGAAGGAGGATCCGGTGGAAGACGATGTTGAGGAAGAAGTCGAACTTGATTTTGGAATGGAAGAGGAAGATGAAGAAGAGGAAGGTGATGGTTCATTTGGGAAGGATGTCCCATCAACGTCGACTACGCCAGCACGAAGTCGTCAAACAAGAGGAAGAGCTCCAAGTTCGGCTGCTCCATCGACTTCAATGGCATCGGATAATCGACCAAGACGTCAGAGAAATGGTAAGATTTCATTTAAAATTTATTGTTTTTTTTTCTGAATCAAAATTAGAAAAAGCTAAAAACATATGAAATGACGTTTTCCTAGAAATTCTCATCTCATTCTATTCTAAATCAAACCTCTTCGAATTTCCAGAACCAACGGAGATCTACAAAGCAACCCCAATCAAATCGAGAACCTCTAAACGTCGCTGATATCTTAACTGGAAATTATTGTTATTTGATTTTATCTAATTATAAGTCGATTCTCTCCTATCTCTCCTGTCTCTCCTATCGCTCCTATCTCTCTTATCTCTCTTATCTCTCCCTCCTATACAGATAAAATCTGTACATTGTTGTTGATAGACATCAAACTGTAACAATTTCATATTTCAAGCATTTTATGTCCACCTATTCATTACTTGTCATTTCTCATCCCAATTTCTCATTTCAATGTCATCTATGAATCCGTTTGTTCAAGAAACTAAAAGTTTCATATCTTTCTCTCAGAAACCCACCTTTCAGATCACTTCATTCTCCGTCACTGCCATTTCCTGACTTTTCCTCTCCATTCATTTCAAAACCTGACGAATGACTACCATTCAAAGTTCCCTCATACAATTTGTCTTGTTTTTTGTCCTTTAATCATTGTTCATGCTCTCTTTCTTATTACGATGTAATTTTCCTGCTCACTGATAAATTGCTGTGTGTTTGTCTGTTTTTCGTGTGGTAACTTTTGATGTTTCAAATCGTCTCTGAAATCAATAAACTGTATTATTCAATAAATTGCAAAATGTAGTTCATCTTACAAGGGAAGTTTTTAGAGACGCCACTTTCAGAGAGCCTAAAAATTTGGTTATTGGTATTTTCGATTCCAAGGAGTCCATTTCTGCAGTCAATACCTGCTGAATGTCTTTACGAGCCGAGTTATGAGCTTTCAAACTTTCATAGGGATAAGCTTGCTTACGTGGAATATAAATCGACAAGAAGTATACGCAAGAAATTATGACTATTGCGACGTACGAGCACAGGGAACTAGGGAACTCGAAAGGAACGACGCTGTGGCGTATGTGCGGTCGATTCGGAGCTCCATGTGAAAAAGCTTAACCATATAAAAAGTTTGAGAGCTCATAAGTCAGCTCGCAGAGATATTTAGCAGGTTTTAGTTGCAGAAACGGACTCCTTGTGGTGGGAAATACCTAAAAAGGAAGTTTATAGATTGTTTGAAAGTGACGCCTTTGTTAGATAACTTTCCAAACTTTTCTTTCTCAGTTTTTTATTCAAAAACTGAGATTTTCTGACAAAGAAATTGACGAACACCGGTGCTCGCTCCTTAATTATAACAAACCTATAATTTCAAACCAGTTTTCAAAACGCGTTTTTCTTGTTTTTTCTCTTTTTTTCGCTTTAGTAATTGGACACGTCTTCGTGAACACTTCACACTGACTTCAACGATCAACGCTATTTGTTATACCCAAAACGTGTCATGGAGATTTGGCGATGCTAAACGTGGAGGTTCAGAAACACACTCTACTAAATCCCGGAACATAATACAAGCGCTGCAATAATGAGAATCTACAAAAAGAGACATATGATCAATAAAGCAGGATTACTGTAATATACAGTGTAATTGAAAAAACAGTCAGTCACTTTAGGTAGATTGGCTGAAAAAGGGATAGGTTGCTTGTATGTACAGGAACGGCCAAAAAGGTATCGTATTTAGCCTTGTTCAGTTCAAAATGTCCAACTTGGAGAGTGTGTCATAGTAAAACTAACTGTACCACAGAATAACTGTTTATGAGATCAAACAAAACTCCGTTTTTGTAGTTGACAACTTTTTGTACGGACACTTCCCAGAGAAATATGGTCATTTGTAGACAGCTCAAAATTGCACAGTTTTGCACTGAAATCGGCCAATTTGAAGAATAAATAACTTTGTCAACATGTAACTTGCTAGGGAATGTCCATACAAAAAATATGCCAACTACAAAAACGTAGTTATACTCTTGTTCTGCTTGATCCATAGAAAGTTAGTACATGAAATAGTTAGTTGTACTATGAAACACTTTTAAAGTTGGATATTTTCAACAACAAAAACTTCCTAACAGCGATTTTTTGTTCAACAACTGTCACTTTGCTCGTTTCAAAGAAATAACTTATAGGATTATCTTTAATCAAATGACAAATGATTTCAAGGTTAGGCTTTATTCGGGAGAATAAAAAGTTTACAAATATGAGAAAAAAACAAACAGTGATGAAATTATGTTCTTCTTTCAGCAAGGTCATTACATCGCACCATGTATCCTTGATAAGCCGCCCAAACAAAGATCAACGCGGCAATAGTCATCAAACACACTGAACTCACTGTCAACTTGATACCTTCTCTCAAAGGATATGGGGGAGGATTATTGAATATAGAGCTGATAGCTCTGCCGTCAGTGGATAGATTAACTACAACATTAGAACTAGTGTCTTGTATATCTTCCACATTTATAATAGAGTCCATTCTCAAGAAATTGAGAGAAAAATATAACAAAATATGATAACGAATGGTAGATAACGACACTACACAAAGCTTTGTAGGCGTGTCCGATTCTGAGTTTTCTTTCGGTTTGCTTGTGAAAAAAAAAGAAAAAGAAAAGAGAAGCGTGTCCAATTTTGACAAACGAACAGCTCTACCAAGTAATCACTTTTGGAAATTACATATTGGCGGGATATTCACGAGGTTTGACGTTACGTTTTCATTGAAATAAAAATGACATGCCGCCATGAGAAATTCGCCGTAAGCTGAATTTTATGAGTTAAGAGGATAACGAAGTGAAGATCTCGGAAAGCTCCACAATAGCGCTCTAAAGGTTATAAACTTTGGCAGTTTTGATTGAAAAACTAGTAGATTTGATAGTGTATTTTGGTGCCACCTGATTGGCCGATAAACTCAATTTCGTATGGGTTGGACTAAGCGAAAATAGCAGAACTTTTTGTTTCTGGAAATGAGGAGCAATCGTCCGGTGCAAAGAACCAGTAGCGAAAAATAGAATAATGAATGGAAATCAATAATTTATTCAACAGTGTGAAAGATTTCAATTTTCTGGTTTTTGGGGAGCCTCAAAACATTTTCATTGAAGGAGTAGCTCTTAATCAAAAGAATCCTTGCTCTCATCGTTCTCCTGGAAATCGTCCTCCTCGACTTCATTCTCCTTGTTCTTCATGAGAGTCAACTTTCCAGTTTTATAAATCAACTCCGTCTCAAGTCTTTGCTTCTCTTTTTTCACTTGTCTTAACTTGTATCTTCGATTCTGGAACCAGATCTTGATCTGATTCGGTGTCAAACCAATAGCTTTCGCTAAGATTTGACGCTCATCAATCATGATTTTATCACTTTTGGCAAATCTCGCCTCCATCATTTTCACCTGTTCTTGAGTGAATGAATTTCGTCCTCTATAGTATTTCTTTCCTGTGGCTGCAAAAGTATGCTGGATATTCTGCGGTGTCATGATGTTTGGGTTTTGGTAGAGCATGTGTTGAGCATTTGGAGCTCCCGGATATTGCTGAGAGAAATGAGCTTGTTGGTAGTGAAGCGGTTGGATCCGGGCGAAATAGGTGGCCTGGGCTTGCGCGCTGAAAAATGAAAATTACGTTTGTTAGGATTGAAATAGTCAAACTTACATTCTTGTGGACTCCTCCATTTGCTTTTGCATGTATTGCTGGGCAGACTGAGAATGGTCTCCCGGACGTTGAAATCCTCCTGGTGGTACCTGGCTTGGCGCCGGTTGGTTCGATTGCGGATATAATGGCAAAGGCATTGGAGTACACATTGACATATCAGGGTAGCTGGGATATACCGCCGATGATGTTGAATACACCGTCGGATTGCCGTAGTATTCAACGGGTGGATAGGGAAACATCGTTATTCTCAAGATGAGAGGAAAAGAATGAGCTCTTGGAGATCTCTTGGACCTCATTCTCAATCTTTGCGTCAGAAGGGATGGGCGGAGCAATCTACTCGCTGATTGACATCTATCTTTGGGAATTGTCGGAAAACTGTTCATGTTGAAAGGGGAGCTGAGAGAATTTTGAGAGAGTTAAGAAAGTGACACAAATGGTTTTATGATGGCCAGGTGGGAGGTGAGAAGTAGGGCTCTGGGAATTTTCTGATAAAGGGAGAGGGGAAGAAAGAGTTGTAAATATGGTTACAAATAAGCGAAAATTTGAAGAAAAAAAGTGCTTGTGAAGGTGTAAACGGAAGGTAGAGATAAGTGAATGGAAAGGGTTTGATTAGGAAAAAAAAGGTTTAGACGTGCAATTTGGAATGTTTAAAGTTCAGAGAGAAGCTTTTGGAATCGAAACATAGAAAGGATTTGAATGAAATCAGAAAAGTTCTGTCCTTGAAAACTGACAGGAGTTTGGAATCGAATTCCAAGATTTCGCAGTATAGTTGGTCATTTTTTCGTAGTAACCCAGTCTTGAAAGTTACTGGTTGTCAAAGGGAAAAGCTCCAAAACTTTGAAAACATGCACTAAAATTAGTCTGTTTCAGGGAGAAATGGCTTTGATCACCTATAGCTTTCACGATAGTATTGCTACAAAAAATTATCAACTACAAAAATGATGTGCTGTTTTTGCTCTGTTTAACCCATAGAATATAATATTCGTCGGACCATCACGTGACAGCTAAATACGCTATCAGGGTTGATCATTTTACACTGAAAACAGCCAAAGTTGATGACTTTTTGAGCGGTACTGTATGTATCCTACTTTATTTGAACATAATTACAAATGATCAAAATGCGGCTACTGAAAATAAAGAGATTTTATGATAATTTTATGTGTTTATTTGCATTTTAGTGGGTATTGGGACTCATTGAATGACTTTAATGCTGTTGGGAGTATTCCTATAATCTTCATTGGGGTTCACTTTTAATCTTTTACGTTTACGGAGTTACGCGCCTGTCTGTTTTGAGCCAATCATTCGGATGTGAACGGGGGAGCAAAAGTGGGAGATGTATTAGGTTGTCCCATAAGTTTTCGAACATTATTGAAATCAAATTTATTCAAAGCCAGAGTATTACAAAAATCAAACATAGCGACCACCTTCATCCACGAGTCTTTGCCATTTAGTAGGTAGAGATTCAATACCTTTCCGCCAAAACTCAGGCTGCTTCGAGTCAAAATACTTCTTCAACCATTTCTCGACCTCTGACTTTGTTTTGAAGTCTTGGCCTTCGAGGGATCGATGCATGTCGCTGATCATATGGTAATTCGAAGGGGCAAGATCAGGGCTGTACCGAGAATGGGCAAGGACTGTCCCAGTGAAATGTAGCCAGGAGAGACTTGGTCGTCTTTGCAGTGTGTGGTCTTGCGTTGTCATGGAGGTAGTGAACTCTGTGACCGTGTAGAGGGGAGGTTTTCAGTTTGGATTTCATCTTTTGTAATTGAGAAGAATAGTAGTCGGCGGTGATAGTTTTTCCCTCTGGAAGCAGTTCCCAATAAAGCACTCCATGGACAGACCACCAGACGGAGAGCAATATTTTCTTATGGTGTAACTCCTGTTTGACGACATCCTCTGGCTGTTTATCAACATCAACCCACTGGGATCTCCTGTGGTGGTTTTCGTATGAGACCCACTTCTCGTCCGACGTAACCAAATGATCCAACCAGTTGAAATTAGGATGGAGGGTTAGAAGTTGCAGTGACATGTCCACTCGGCGCTCAAGGTCAAAGTTAGACAATTTGTGTGGTATTCATCTTCCCATGATTTTTAACTTGCCAAGAGCTCTCAGTCCTCTTTCTACCGCAGAGTGAGTAGAGCCCATTACTGTTGCCAGTTTACGAATGGATTGAAATGGGTCACTTTCCACTACCTCCCGTAACTTGTCAATGTCGAACACCACTGGTCTTCCAGAACGTGCTTCTTCGGCCAAAGAAAAATCATTATTTTTGAAACGATGGACCCAACGGCTAATTGTCTGCCATTGAGGGACATTATCCTTATAAACTTCAACCATACGTTCTTCAATCTCAGTGATTTTGGAATTAGATAGAAACAAAAATAAAATAACATGACGAATATGAAGTCGGTCGGGGACAAAGATTGGTGCAGCGTTCATTGAGAGGAGGCAGCCAGAAGAAATGAATGTTATTGTTAATACATTCGACGTCTTATATAATGGAATACATGCACTGTTTGGTTTGATTCTTGCTCTCTGTCCTAGAGCAGAGTACCAAAACTATGTTCGAAAACTTTTGGGACAACCTAATACTTCAAATTTTCCAAATTCCAAGTCACAACTTAGTTTTTTCCTAATCAAACCGTTTCCATTACCCTATCTCTTCCTTCCGTTTACACCTTTAAAACCACTTTTTTCTCATTTTCGCTTATTTGTAACCAGATTCCATTGTTCTCTTCCTTCCTCAGAACCTTCCCAGAGCCCTACATCTCACCTCCCACCTGCCCACCATAAAACTATTAGTGCCACTTTTTCAACTCACTCAAAATTCTCTCAGCTCCCCTTTCAACATGAACAGTTTTCCGACATTTTCCCAAAAACAGATGTCAATCCGCGGGTAGATTGCTCCACCCATCCCTTCTGACGCAAAGATTGAGAATGAGGTCCAAGAGATCTCCAAGAGCTCATTCTTTCATCTCTCATCTTGAGAATAACGATGTTTCCCTATCCACCCGCTGAATACTACTGCAATCCGACGGTGTATTCAACATCACCGGCGGTATATCCCTGCTATCCACACCCTGATATGTCAATGTGTACTCCAACACTTTTGCCGTTCTATCCGCAACCGAACCAACCGGCGCCAAGCCAGGTACCACCAGGAGGATTTCAACGTCCGGGATACCATTCTCAGGCTGCCCAGCAATACATGCAAAAGCAAATGGAGGAGTCCACAATAATGTAAGTTTGACTATTTCAATCCTAACAAACGTAATTTTTCTTTTTCAGGGCGCAAGCCCAGGCCACCTACTTCGCCCGGTTCCAACCGTTTCACTACCAACAAGCACATTTCCCTCAGCAATATCCGGGAGCTCCAAATGCTCAACACATGCTCTACCAAAACGCGAACAACATGACACCCCAAAATGTCCAGCATACTTTCGCAGCCACAGGAAAGAAATGTTATAGAGGACGAAATTCATTCACTCAAGAACAGGTGAAAACGATGGAGGCGAGATTCACCAAAAGTGATAAAATCATGATTGACGAACGTCAAATCTTAGCAAAAGCTATCGGTTTGACACCGAATCAGATCAAGATCTGGTTCCAGAATCGAAGATACAAGTTGAGACAAGTGAAGAAGGAGAAGGAAAGACTTGAGATGGAGTTGATGGATAAAACTGGAAAGTTGACAATCATGAAGAACAAGGAGGATGAAGTCGAGGAGGACGACTTTCAAGAGAACGATGAGAGCAAGGATTCTTTCGATTGAGAGCTCCTCCTTCAGTGAAAATGTTTTGAAGCACCCAAAAACCAGAAAATCGGAATGTTCCACACTGTTCAATAAAGTTAATTTATTGATTTCCATTCATTATCTTATATTTTGCTACCGGTTCTTTGTACCGTGCAAAAACAAATATATTTTGCTATTTTTGCTCGGTCCAAATACAAAATCGTGTTTGTCTACCAATCAGGTGACACCAAAATACACTCGCAAATTTAGTAGTTTTCCAATCTCCACTGGTGCTTTTCTAGATTCCTGATCATCTGACGCCACTACGAAGCTTATGAAGCCTGAATTCTCCTATCGATCCAACTTCCCAGCTACCGTAATCTATCCGGTTGCCACGTCGCGTCGATTCGAAAGTGTGTCCCGATGTCATTATTATCCAGGGAGTACTGTAGTTTTGCGTGATTATCCTAATCTCGATCCGTCGCGTGAATTCTCAGAATCTTAGTGCCAACTGGAAGGTTTTCTTGTGTTTTCAAAAAGTACGATAAGTATTGATATTCTGAAGCGTTGTCAATGACGTCTTCCACGTGGATTAAGATTTTCAAAGTAACGGAGAGGGAGGGGAAACAAGCGTCCTTGGCTTCGATGAAAAACTCGTGGAGTTTGGATTCTTCGCGGTCCAATGGGGCGAGGAAGATGATGTCACCGGGTAAAATTAAAATCAGAAGGATGTCTGTGTGCCGGGGCGACCGGATGTCTGGATTTTCATAAATCTTGTCAAGTTATGTATTTGTTCTATGCATCATTTGCCAAGATATCTGTCTGTCTGTATATCTGGAAATCCAAATGTCCAGGTCTAATTTTGAGGTGTCTGTTCTAATTTCTGACAGTCCATATGTGCTCAAACAAGTTTCTAAAACTATTTTCGGAGTTTCTCTCAAAAATCTGTGTCTGTCTGTGTATCTGTTTGTCCGGATACCCTGGTACTCAATGCTTGGTAAATTTTGTTATTTTTCAACTTCTTTGATAAAACTGATTTGCGCCTGTCTGGCTGTCTGTTTGTCCGGATGTCCAGAAAACTTGTTTTCAGTTTCTGGAACTTCTGTCTCTCACAATATCTTTCTGTCCGGATGGTACAGTTCGCAAGTGACGAGGAGTCATATCTCTGTCTGTCTGTCTGTTTGTATGTTTGTCTGGAAGTCATTCTCACTGTCATTATGTGTGTCCAGACATAAAGAAGCCCAATTCATGTGGTTTCAGGGCTATTTATCAGATAAAAATCAAAATAAATTACTAACTGGCTGTATGTCTGTCTATCCCAATGACCCGATGTCCCCCTACTCCCCATGACTAGCGAATACCCTCACCAGTCGTGAAATTCTCAGCTAACAAACTCGTGTTTCCCGAGAGCAGACTATAAGTAATCACTCCATTCTGTCCATCATTCAAATGCTTGTTGAAAAACATGGGAGATGGTTGTCGAAGTGTTGGATGTTATCAAGAATAAGGTGGAAATTCATTTATTTAAATACTTTTCTAATCCGATTGAAAAAAAAACAATTGCAACAAATAATAAAAGCATATTTATTCACTTTTCCGCGTTAGGTGCAGGTGGAGTCTAAAAATAAGAACACTTATATTGTTTTCTCAAAGTAGAAAGCTTACTGATGATGGTGGGGTTGGTGTGTAACTGGCGCCTTTCAAATAGTCACCTTTGCGCGGTGGCCAGTCTTTTGTGTCTCACTCTTCTGCATCCCAAATATTTTCTTTCTTGATCTCCTTCTTACATTGAGATATAATAATGCATAAAGTCAAATAATCTTACCTTAATTTTTTGCTGAACTGGAGTTGAAGGGCATTTGCTTCCTTTTCCTTCGTCACACATGACTTCTGTAAATGTTGAATAAGTTTATTATAGCTTAAAATACACAGTTCACTTTTTAATGACGCTAGAAACGGTGCTTTTGATTTTATCGCCTAGATGAAACTAACAGCGATTCATAATTTTTCAAAGAAAAATTAAATTTGAATTCATCTTTCGGTGAAATTCATTTGAAGAGCAAAATTATCCACCTCTTTATTTTGTTTTGTTTTTTCGTCGAATCAAATAATTAGTAAATTTAAATTTTCTCATTAAATTTGTTATCACTTTCTCCGAAATTTGACCTATTGATTATTCTATAGCGAATCAGTGAAAGTTCGTAAAAGTAATTAGTTTATAGCAGAATTGAGCAGTCAAAAGAATTATGATGGAAAAAATGACGAGTTACAGAAACAATCAAAACTAAAAATTGTGAGTGGCTGAAGCTGTTTGCAGGACGGTTTATATGCAACTGAGCAATTTTACAACTCAATTTTTTCATAACGTCAGTTACACCAAATATTGCGCGTGACTTTTTATGGCTCATGCAATAATGAACTCGGTTACTTGCCGCCGGAGTTACACCGCCTCGAACTGAATCGGTATGACTAACCTCACGGCTCGCAACTGAACGCAATGAATCTTTCAATTGGATTTTTGAGAAACAAGATAGATACTGTACTTGCCGGAGCAAATAGGCTACCACCATAGACGTATAATCAAAATTGAAGCTAACGATGCGAAAAACCAGCAAGAAATAAGAGAAATTTGCAAGACTGAAACACCAAAAAAAACACACCAGAAATTACGAGTGGCGGTACGAAAATGGAGCTGAAACTAGGGAAAATCAGAACTTTTTCTTACATTTTTCAAGACTCTGACCTCATTTTTCTCAAAAAAAGGCCTGCGAGGCAATGATGAATATTTGAAATCAGCGTTTTCTCAGCTTTCCAAAGATATACAGTACCGGTCAGAAATCTATGGTATTTCGCCTTTTGCAGTTGAAAATGCCCAATTTTAAGAGTGTGTCATGGTAACACTGTTTTTCCCATTCAGTTACTTGTCATGACAGCAAACAAAAACCAAGAGAACTCCATTTTTGTAATTGGCAGTTTTTTTCTAGGGGCTCTTTTTAAAGAGCTATAGTAATTTTGAGTCAACAGGTCAAAAATTATACTATTTTGCACTGAAATGGGTAGATTTGAGAGATAAATTACTTTGTCGATATGTAACTACCTAAGAAGTGTCCGTACAAAAAAGTCGTCAACTACAAAAATGAAGCTCTATTTTCGATCAACTAGATTCCATAAATCGTTATTTTATGGGACAATTAGTTTCACGATGACACACTCTTAAAATTGGGCATTTTCAACTGAAAAAGGCAGAATATGATAAATTTTTGTCCGGTACTGTAAGTCATGTTTGATAACTCGATGACTTTTCTTAGCAAAATGTCTCAAACATTTTATCCAATTTTACAAGTTATACCCTAAGACAAACATACTTTCAGGTAGGTCTTCGGGGAGAGATTAACAAATCCCGTCATGCTTCCTTCTAGTTCGTTTGTCAGTTGGCCAAGATACGAGCCGATCTTATGTGTAAGTATGAATTGTCCTTTCCTGTGAAAATTATAATAAGAATGAGAAAATAATTATTGTTTCTCACCTTCTCCTTTTTTGTTGTCCGTGTCTCTCCATCGATGAGCACAAGTTTCGTCTTATTCATTCAGAATAATAGTAAGAATAAAAGAACTTCAGAAAAATCAGCAAAACCATATAAAGTTTCCGACACAAGAAAACAGTATACAGTAAAACATATAAAATACAACTATTCCCGTTACGTTGTCTTGAATGAGGAAATTACTGCTCCGAAAGCGAAGACTTCGATAGAGAAATGTCACCCTTTTATCTAACCGACACATGGTGGAACAAAGAAGAATGTGTAAAAAATGGTTTATTTTGTGCTGAATCATCCAATTTCATGTCCCGTTTTATTAAATAAACTTTGAAGATTTGGAATATTCATACTATAAAATTAGAATATTCGTGATTTCCAATTCATCCCAATGTCAGAAAGTATTTTCACTTTTTTAATTTTTTTATATCTCTTCGGATATAAAAAAATTGTAAACTGACGAAATTTAGGAAACTTCAAAGGCTATATTTTGTAGTTAATACAATTTAGCTTAACCCGCCGATTTTTGAGATACAGTGCTATGAAGTTGGTGAGAGCACAAAAAATCTCAAAAACAAGGATTAATGACTGATCAATGGGTAAAGACAGATGTTTTTGAAGACGTATCTAAAACAGCGAGATGAAAAACTTGTCTTGGAAAACAATCAATACGTGGTTTTTGCTGAAAATAGGAGCACATACCCCGTTAATACTTTATTTTTTATTCAGGTTAAGCGGTACGTTGAATTTGTTTTGTTCAAAGCTTTAGAGAATCGTTTTGGTTCAGTTTCGAGCTTGTCATGATCATCTCGTTCTTTTCAGTGTTTATCTACATAATTTTAAAGGCTAGAAAGGAAATTTACCGACAAGAAAAACCAATGCCTTTTGCCATTCCAACAAAATCTCTACTAGATCATGTCAACATCAAACTTCCTTATACTGGATTTCAACCACAGAAAACGAGCATTTTTACACATTTTACAAATTTTTTTTAAACACACATAAACAGTTTTGCTTAGACTTCAACAATGATTTATTTCGTTCTTTTTTCAGCTAAAACAGCGACAAACAGAGAATGAACTGACTGAAAATGCGAAAAAACTGCAAGACACAAATGGTGCACCTTAAGCCAATGCGAAATCGATTTGTTCATTCGACTATTATAAATTCGCTAAAAATGTGCGAGATTCTTTGAAAATATTGAACCTTTATCAAAAATTGGTTGTCATATTGACTCAAGTTTTAATTTTTTCTGCTTCAATGTTGCATTAAAAAAGATAAAAAAGAGAAACACAAACAATGTTGTTATAAAAGTGAAAAAAATTAACAAGAACATAAACAATTTAATAAAAAAGTACACAATTTATTGCTCCCTTTCAATTCGAATAAAGCAGTTTTTACTGAATCCGATTTCGTAGAATTCGATGGATCGAGGAGTCGGATGATGTCTTGACTCATACAATTCCCGTACATTTCCGAGATTAAACACGACAATTACATCAGAATAACGATGACAACATAACAAATGATAAAAAGGACAAGATAACATGACGAATGGTACAGTAAATGAGCATACGTTTCTTTTTTCTCATTTTTCAAGTGATAAAAAGAGCATTGAACCATAAAACCCTTCAACCACACAGAAAACATCTTGGATCCAATAATTGGAACAATTTTTGTGTTTCGACCTTAACGCTAGACACATATTTTATAAGTTTTATTCAGACAGAAGGTTAGGTCTCATCAGTAGCGCCCTTCTGTCTCTAATACATAAAATTAGGAAAGAGATTTGCTAATTTGTCGTGAGAACTCCAAAAATCTTGTCTGGTTTGAACGAATACTCATCTTGTTGCTTTAAACTCACATCGGCATCTGCGATGCTTAGTGAAATGGACAATTTTTTATTTGGACACAAACATGCGGATACTGTAGCTCAATGTTTCAGTTGATCCCTGATTTTTATGTATCCGTACTCTGAAACTTTCCGGGCACTCTTTTTTCTCCCAACCACTGTCATCTGGCTTTGTCTCAGCATTCTTAGTCTAAATTATAAATTACCTCATTACCAAACAGTTTCCGTTTTTTGAATAAAGACACACGACGTACTAAGGTTGTGATGACTTATGATTGTTTTCAAGAATGTGTCCTCTGCGGATGTGGATTTTGAAAGTGGCAGTCGTAGTCAATGACAACGCAGTCTGTTCGCCATTGGTCAAGCGCAATTTAATACCGTAGCTAGGTTTCTGAAAAAAATGATTTGAGGGTTTTCTTGAAATTCAAGGAATTACAATAGATTTTTAGCAGAGTAAATAAGACAAACGGGAGATCCTTCAAATGTGGCCTGGAAATCTCAATTCTGAAAACTAGTCAACGACGAAAAACGACCCATTACGATTCAGGTAATGTTCTCACCGTAACGTTGCCTGAATTTTCATTTTTTGATAAATCACATGTTTTTAATTGATATTTGGCCAATGACTAGTTTCCCGAATGAGGATTTCTGGGCCAAGTTCAAATAGAATCTAGAAAATTGAGTCAAAATTCTGTTTTTTATTAGGTTGGCAAGAAAGTTTTTGACCATGATTTGTTTTGAATGCTAACGGACGAGGAACGAGAATCAGAAAAACATACACACACTCTCAGTTATACAAACTCTCTGTAAGTTTATTAGTAGTTGGAATTTTCTCTTGCGGCTTCTCCTGTCCAAGCACCATGTCCGTTTTCATTCTTAACCATTCCCATTTTCAACAAGGTTTTTCATTCTTCGCTCAAACTACAACCAAGTTTGACAGCGTCAATTAACAAATAGTGAAAGTTTACAAGAATGAACTCCACTTTCGTTTCACTATAAGCGATTGGCTTCATAATTTTGGAAAACATAATTTTTCTATAGTCGAAGAGTCATGTACTAAAATACCATATGAACAGAGTTTGTACACGCTGTTAGCTGTAGAGGGAGAATGTCCACCCCAGTCTTTTTGTAAATTGTCAATAACGATCCACACTATTTAATTCACAATTGAAAATTTTTCCAAACGTGTCGGCAAGAAGAAGAAATGAGACACCGGTTCGCCATCTTTTGATCGAGTTTGACCTTTAGTGAAGGGTAGTTCTGCTGCTTGAATTTCTCTGTTCTCCACCAAATTTTAATTGACTCAACCATTTGGTTAATTTCAATAGGGAGAGGGTCTTGTACAGTAACCACCACAGAAAAGTCCAGTGACTCAGCGTTGATCAAACGACAGCAGACATCGTAGAACAAGAACGATGCCAGATGAAATTCATGCCTTCCCTACACAACGCATACAATTGGAATCTTCTTGTGAAGTCCAAAAACTTCTTCTTAAACTACTAGTCTTTCAATATGCAAAAAATGGAATCTATACGCAAGTCCTCAACTCCACGCGGTCAAAAACTCCACCACCTCTATGATATTACTCATCCACATGTTGCATATCCGACGACGTATATTCTCGCCTAATTTTGCAAAACCGTTCTTGTTCACACAAAGTACAGCTCTAACCATCCTTTAACAGATTTTCATATGTTCGGGGTAATTGAGCGCGCTACTTTTGAACAGGACTTCTAAACTTGAGGTCAAGTCGAGAAATCAGTCAAAGTTTATTTTGGCTTGAAACAGCCGGAGTTTTGACCGGAGGGTATTGGGAACGTACCCAGTAAACAGCAGACTGTTGTGTATTAAGATAGTTACTACATATGCCATTGGGCACGTTTTCTATCTGAGTACGAATAACTCGAGTTATGGTCAAAAACTTTCTTGCCAACCTAATAGTAGAAAAATCTCACATATTATCGGGTTTAAGTCCAGAACGAGTTTTTCAATATCCGGATTCCCAGGCGACCCACATGTACCTTTTCAAAATTTGAAAGATCTTTTACAAAGTCTCCTCCTCGACTCGGAATGGAATCTCCTCTACCTCAGAATTCAACTCGAATCGATGCCTCGTCTTCTCATCCGAAGCCGACGCGGAAAACTGAATTTTCGTCTCTCTAACCGGCACGTCTTCTGGAATCTTCACGTGAAATATTCTGGAGGACCGGGGAGCATTGTCATCCTCATCTAACATTTTATGACGACTGTCGTGGATCTACGTCTTCTCTGTTTGCCGTCGTCGAACGCCTTCAGAATCTCTCTTATAGTAACCATATCCATTTTCTTCATGAAACTTAGGAACTCGTTTGCTGGATTATGATAGAATCGATATTCCGCTGACTTCACGTGACCCAGGTAATCAGTTATTGAGTTACAGTACCCCGGATTGACGTGGAGAACGTGGGTTCAGAAATCTTCAGGATCTCTCCGTAATCTGTGATTTTGAAGGATGTGTCCTTGTATAAAACTTCCAGTAATCATTCGAATCTCCGTCAGTTACATCATGGACGTGGATGACTTCTGCAGGTGTGTCATCTGACGCTACCACGTGGTTTCTGAATCCTCATCTCTCCTCTCGATCCTATCTCCCAGCTACCGTTATCCATCGAGTTGCCACGTCGATTCGGAAGGATGTCCAGATGTCATCATCATTCAGGGAGTATTGTAGTCTTGCGTACACTTCCAAATTCCAATCAATCAATCGGATTCTCAGAATCTTAGGTGCCAACTGACAGATTTTGTTGAATTCTCAAATGGTACGATGACAATTGAAATTCTGGGGCGATGTCATGGGCTTCCACGTAGATTAAGATCTTCAAAGTTGCGGAGAGGGAAGGGAATCCAGCGGTCTTGGCTTCGATGGAGCTTGTAGAGTTTGGATTCATAGCAGTCCGATGGGGCGAGGGAGATGATGTCACCTGGAAAAATTGAATTAAAAAGGATGTCTCTGTTCTGGGGCGCCCAGATGTCCGGATTTCCATAAATATTGTCAATTTGTGTACTTGTTTTATGCACCAAATGCCAAAATATCTATCTGTCTGTATTTCTGAAAATCCGAATGGGCGGTTCTAATTTTGAGTGGTCTATTCACTTCTTTGATAAAACTGATTTGCACCTGTCTGACTGTCTGTTTGTCCGTTCAGAGAACTTGCTTTCAATTTTTGGAACCTCTGTCTGTCACAAAATCCCTTTGTCCGGATGATTCAGTTCGCGAATGACGAGGAATCAAATCTCTGTCTGTCTGTCTGTCAGATTGTCCGGATGTCCTACTCACTGTCATTCTGTGTGTCCAGACGTAGATAATCTTCACTAATCTGGTTCTGGAGTAACTAATTCGATGAAAATCTAATTTATGTTACTAACTGTCTGTGTGTCTGTCTATCCGAATTTCCAGATGTCCCCCTACTTCCCATACACTCACCAGTCGTCGAATTCTTCGCAAACCGACATGTGTTCATTGAGAGCAGACTATGAGTGGCCTTTCCATTCTGTCCTTTATCGAAATCCTCAGCTATCTAACTCTCAATTACTATTGGATACGCTACCGTGTCCTCCTTTTCTTAAAGCCGCAGTATCTAGGAACGTCATCGGACCGATTTTTGCATCTAGAATTTTGGAAGCCTGCCAGAATTCTGAATTTACGCACTCCAGAGTCCGTGGATTGTTATCCAAGTAGAATTCTATCGTAACGTCATCTGAGTTCACTTTAAACGGTGGTCGATTATCATAAAGTCTTATGGTTGCGTTGATGGATTCAGAAGACCGTGATGGCAACGTGATTGCACCAGAATCGGAAGTCTCCAAATGACCGAAAGGGTAACCGTCTACGATTTCAAAATAAAATTTTGAAGTCATGTCATTCAGATTTTCCCACATCAATCGATAATTTCGCTCACAATAATCCGTCCTGGTGCATTCAGAATCTTTGGTGAGTTGTCCTTGACAGCACCAATGAAAACTAGGATATCCCAGATTACATATTTCAATGGTTTGATCATTTCTGTTTTGAGAAGATGAGTTTTTTCACGATCGAATTTTTCAGTGGTTCAATTGGCTCCATTTTTATCGATTTGTAGGCCGCAGGAAGGTGGATGAGGCGGCACTTCGAGGAGAGAGCTGGAAAATGGAATGAATGAGAATCGGGAAAAATGTGGAGAATAGAGGTTATGAAATCAGGAAACTTACCTAGTTGTGTGGTGCGGTCCCCGATCACCCAAATCGATTTTTGGCTCCATTTTTTTCGTAATCCAAAGAATCTGAGTGCTTTTCTGACACTAGTACACGCTAAGCTTTGTTTATCCTTCCACTGGCGCTCTTTCACAGGTTTGGTCGAAAAAACTGACACGGAGCAGTAACACATTTGGTCGTCGTATCAGTAGGTTTGTCGACACTCGTAAATTCCATCGTCTTCTGAAGGCAGCAACTCGACTTTATCATGTCATCAGGAGGATTGATGGGCGTGTCTAGAACAAGATTGCAGTGATGATGTGGTTCAGTCAAATTATGAAACCACGAAAATCGATCGTTGTTTCATTCTGGCTTCATGACGATGCTTCAGTGCAGATGAAAGGTGACGCGAAGAGCATATCCACTCATTTCCAATCAAACCGTAAAATTCGTAACACCAAAGCACCAGGAATCGAAGTTGTTTTTTACGTTCCATGAACAGATTTGTCGTCTACACTCTTGCTTTTCGAGAACTGAAGTTTGACGAGCTATCCGAAGCATGATCTTCTATCGCTGCCGTGGTAGTTTGAGAATCTGGATCCAGAAGTACCAAAGCGTCAACCACTGAGGTCCACCATCAAAATACATTGTGCTTTACCACTGCCAAAGACATTCCATCCCGAGTTCTGCTCCAAAGCGATACGTCCATGTCGAATTTCGGTTTCTGAAAACGAAAACAATTTTAAAATTTTTGTTTCTGTCATAATTTTTTCCGTTTGAAGTCCAATAAAGAGAAAAAACTATCTGAAACCCCTGGAACGCCAAATTGTATGCAAATGCGCTCCAATGCAAAACAACGACACTCCATTATCCCGCCGCAAGGGTACGCATAAAAATTGTTTGTTAGCAATTTTCAGCAAAATGAAAGTGTTTGTCAAGAGTTTTAGAAGGTAAAACACAGAGAAATGTGTTTTATCACAAACCTGATCAATTTAGGTCCGATAGGCATAAAGAACAAAGTGAACATCGTCAGATATCGTCCTTAGAATCGGACGCAAGGAGACTTCGAGTCGAGATATCGTTTTTTGTTGGAAGACATGATTTGAAATCCAAAACTTGAGGCATTCCCAATGGAGTTTTATGTGAAATCTGATGTGAAGAGCATATTCCCTAGTTTTTCACTGCAATGAGGCTATTCGATGTTTTACATGGAAGATCAGTTGTTTCGAGAGCACTCGTTAGTTCTATCGTCTTTTGAAGTTGTTTGACGCCTATTTCCGTCTTGTGTAGGAGCAAGTTTTAGCCCATTTAGATGAAGTAGGCGTGTACAATGAGACATTGACTCAAGTTTATCCACAATTTCGTTCCGCCATCATCTTTTCTAAAAAAAGTACTTGTACAACTAGAGAGGATTAGTATTCAACTCACCCGTTAGATTACTTGTAGATCTTGATGATAGGTTCCACCAACACGTTCATGTGCAGAAAAATGATGGGTGCTTCCGGTACCGCCATTTTGGAAAGTGGTTTTTGGCACTTGGCTTCAAGAGGACGTCTCAACTGCTGCCAGAATTTTGAAAATGAGGTGCTCGAAGAGCTGTTTCTGATGAAAGATGCATATTCATCTCATTTCCATCGCAATTAGACCACTGTATATCCAACATAGGAAGTTTCGGACTTGAAACTAATCTTCTTACCAATGAATCTTTATGCCCTCGTTGGTTCCATCGTCTTCTGAAGTCGTTATCCGTTCTCTTCAACCACGACGTATTCCTTGACGATGGACCCAGTTGGGAGGTCCAAAACAAGAAAGGCGATTGGACTAGAAGTTGCCAAGCAGTACCATTGTACCACAAATTGATGGAAACGCCTACATTTCCCATCAATCGTAAGTTTCAAACCAATCTGAAAACAAACATTTGGAATAATCAATACTTCACGATGCAAGACTACAAACCTGATGGAATTGTCAATCTTCATTCTCCATTTTGGCAGAAGGAGTTATTTCTGTTGCATTTGGTGGAGATAGGACCTCCAGTAGGGGATTCACTAGATCTGACTCCGCTACTTCCAGGGAGAATAAGGCCTGGCGGGCGCTGATCTGGTTGAGGTATATGGCCTATGGTGTTCAGAGATAATATAGGAGATCCTCGACAGTTTGAACAATGGAAGTTTCTCCTGTGGCAATCCCAAGATTTTCCACAGCAGCAATTAACATAACAGTGAGACGAAGCAACGTCTGCGCTATGAAGCTGCGTAACCGTTGTAGACATCTTCTTCCGTCGAAAGTTTGGGCCCGGGCGCTAGTCTGATGAAGGTACACTGCGATGCCATAGAAATAGATGATTTTTCTGGCGGTCCTATACAAGGCGATCTCAAGATTATCCAATCGATCCATTGACACACACTGAGATTAAGCTATGCCTTAACTGAAAACTATAACTGTTGAAACTCGATAGGTATAGTTCTCTAGTTCTCTTCTCACCGATGATGACAATTTCTCTTATCAATTCGAGACTCGGAGCTTCTTGCCTATCGGTGGTATACTGAGCATTTAGTGGGCATTGCTCCTAGTTTCAACCTTTCCATCGAAGACTTACCATCACGTTCATTTCTTCATGGGTTAGACTGAGCAACCAATTTGTAGACTTTTTCTTTCGTTGATAGTTGGAGGCAGAGGTATCTGATTGGACAATCCATTGCCAGATGAAGTTCTTCTGAAAATTCGAAGCATTTTTCAGTAGCACCCTTTTATTTTCTGGCTAAAAATCAAAGTTGTTCTGAATTTTAACAAAATTTTGACGGTAAAATAGTTTTCCGTGAATATTTGAGAAACCACAAGCTCAAAAGCCATTCGTTTGACCAAATAAATCCTTGTTTTCAACTACAAAAGTGGTTACTAATCAACTTCGTTACCAGGTAATGCTTTTCGAACTGTTCTGTAGAACAAATTACTGATAGACGCATGAAATTTTGTGAACATACTTACAAAACATATTTTCTTCGATATACTGGGCCCGGAAACACTCCAGTGGCATCTCCGTGTTCTTCGAGTTGCTCAGTCCTTTTTCTGAAATAAAATGACAATTAAATAATGAAAAAATATTGAAAAATAGATATTTAAAAAAGGTTTTATCCACTCGGTGGTCCGAAATAGTTGTTAGTATGAAGAGGGTGCAGACACGAGGCGATGCGGTCGCGTCGCGGTCTTATTCTCTAGTGGCAAGAAGAGAGGACGAAGGTAAACACGGGGAGAGGGACCTACGGGGTCATTGAATACACATGGTGAAAATACTCTTTTGTCATCTCCTCATTGTCGTTCGTGTTTTCTAATTCCAGCGTCAAAAAAGATAGAATTTAGATTGTGAATTTGATGGAAAAGTGACTTTTTTTAATAGGAAAGTATTTGTTTCGGAATTAGAAAACCGAGAATGTGAAAAGAGGAAGAGAAGCATAATAACAAATCAGCAAAATTGAAACATAAAACCATGAACATGAAAATACAGGGTGGATTCAGAATACAAGAACGAGGAGTCCGGTAATATGAAGAATAGAACAGGAGAATTAATGAAATGCGAGATTTAATCATAAGGCGAAAGAAGAAATCTGGGGAAAAATAGGGAATCTGTAGAGGAGGGAGGCGAGTTTTGAGTAATCTTTGCTCGGGTGTAGCTTGTCAAGTTCATATCAAAGCCATCAAGAGAAAAAAGAAAGAAAGAAGTTGAAGGTTTTGTGAGGAAAATTCCATTTTTCAGTGATTAACGATAAAAAACCAGTGAAATCTTCAAGTACATCTTAAAATGAGGCAAAATGACACTGTGGAAATACTCGAATTTTTCAGTGGAGTTCACCACAAAGATCAGGGTAGGAGAAATAAAAGGAAGGGAGAAATATTCTGAGACTCGGGGATTGAAACAACTTGATTGAAAAGGGGAAAAGAAGAAAAAGTTGTTTCGAATTGATGTGGAGAATGACAGTTAAGCGAATTAAGGGAAAGCAGAGACGAATCAGTTATCCTCTGGAGGAATCATCTCGAACGTGTTTCGACTTTGATTCTTCATGACGTCTTGCTTGCAAATAGCGATGATTTGCACATTTCCATTCTGGCCAAGATCGCGGAGTGCAGCTCCGACCTGAAAAACTTGTATTTAAAAATGAAAATAAAAAATATACTATTTGCACCTACCGAATTGCATGACTCCCTCGAGAAATTTTCATCGAAGTTGTCGAAGACGACGAAGGGGCATCCAAGAACACGAATCGTAGAGAGATAGATCGCAATGTTCGCGATTCTTTTCTCTCCTCCCGATAGACACGTCGGTTCTCTTGCTCCGTGGCCTTGATCCAGCAAGAGTTCTACCCGAGAGTATGCCTCCTGTGGATTGGCAGGATTGATGGAAGCCGACATCATGTCTTGATTTCCGTTGAGTTTCTTGTAGAGTTCATCAACTCTTGGAGCCATAGTGTTCAGCCTTCTTTGAAAGACAGTGCTTCTTCTCTTCTTCACCTGAAAATAGTATTATGAATGCGTTTCGGTTTCAAAGTTTTCTCTTTCAAAAAATGATTATAACTAACCGTTGCGAGTTCCTTTTCCAATTCATCAGTGGTTTTCGACGCCTTTTGGATGCCTTTTTGAGTTGATCCCTGTGACATTCTTATTTTCTTCTTCAACACATCACATTGTCCCTTCAATTGTATTCCATTTTCCATTGTTTGTTCGATGAATGAAGCTAGCTCTTTGTTGCTTGAGGTGCCCATCTTCTCCCATCCAGTTCCTGGGACCATCACGCTGACCTTAATCGGAGTGATTCCGATTTCTTCGAGTCCCTCAGCATATTCCTCGCGTGAAACTTCTTTTTCATCAATCCAATAACGAGTGATCCGTCCGGCAGCCTTGGAGTGCTCTACTTCTGATCCATCAGGGAGACGGAATTGAAGAGTGACCGTTCCAGCGAAAGTGTAGAACGAATCCTGAAATAGAAAATTCAAAATTGATATTAGAGTTGAACTATGAAATTCATATCTATTACAGAATACTAAATAATTTTCCAATTTTAATTTCACGTGAATATTACTTACATCTGGTTTCCCATTCAATCCGAATCGGATTGCGTGAACGAGAAGGGTTTTTCCCGACCCATTCACTCCGGAGAGGGTGTTGAATCCCTCATTGAAAGTGACTGTCTGGGCTTTCAGGTATCGATCACCTTCTACCTTAACAGACATCAAAGACAGCATTTTGGTGACGTCAAGTCTGAAAAAAAACAACATAGAAGGCGCTGGCAAAAAAACTGAATATGTAACGTTATTTGGAGTGAAAAAGGAGTTGGTAGAGGTAATGTAAATGAGAATTCGAAGAATATGAATTAAAATCGTTAAAAAATAGCAGTTGTAGCAGTTTTTTGACGTCGGGGACTAGTTTTTGCATCATTTGGATTTCTAGGCCACGTGTTCAAAAACTCGGTCACGGACCACTTCGGCTGATTTTGTAGTTTTTAGACTTTAAAAACGCTGTAAACGTCAAAAAATGCCCTTTTCAGCTCGGGGACTAGTTTATTCATTTTTTGGATTTCTAGGCCACGTATTCGAAAACTCGGCCACGGACCACTTTTCGTGTTTCTGGTTTTTTCAGACTTTAAGAACGCTTAAAGTGTCAATAACCGACCTTCTGAGCTTAGGGACTAGTTTTTGCATGACTTGGATTTCTAGGCCACGTGTTCAAAAACTCGGCCACGGACCACTTTCGGTGTTTTCATTGTTTTTAGACCCGAAAAACGCTAGATCTTTCAAAACCTGACTTTTTTTTAGTTCGGGGACTAGTTTTTGCATGGTTTGATTTTCTAGGCCAAGTTTTGAAAAGCTCGGCCACTGACCACTTTCGGTGTTTTTGGTGTTTTCAGACTTCAAAAACGCTGAAAATGTCAAAAACTGACCTTCTGAGCTCGGGGACTAGTTTTTGCATGATTTGGATTTCTAGGCCACGTGTTCAAAACTCGGCCACGGACCCCTTTTGGTGTTTTTGGTGTTTTCGGACTTTAAAAACGCTAGAAATGTCAAAAAAATGACTTTCTGAGCTGGGGGACTAGTTTTTGCATGATTTGGATTTCTAGGCCACGTGTTCAAAAACTCGGCCACGGACCAGTTTTGTTGTTTTCAGATTTCAAAAACGTTGGAAATGTCAAAAACCGACCTTCTGAGCTCGGGGACTAGTTTTTGCATGATTTGGATTTCTAGGCCACGTGTTCAAAAACTCGGCCACGGACCCCTTTTGGTGTTTTTGGTGTTTTTGGACTTTAAAAACGCCGGAAATGTCAAAAACCAACCTTCTGAGCTCGGGACTAGTTTTTGCATGATTTGGATTTCTAAGCCACGTGTTTAAAAACTCGGCCACGGACCAGTTTTGGTGTTTTTGGTGTTTTTGGACTTTAAAAACGCTGAAAATGTCAAAAACTGACCTTCTGAGCTCGGGGACTAGTTTTTGCATGATTTGGATTTCTAGGCCACGTGTTCAAAAACTCGGCCACGGACCCCTTTTGGTGTTTTTGGTGTTTTTGGACTTTAAAAACGCTGAAAATGTCAAAAACTGACCTTCTGAGCTCGGGGACTAGTTTTTGCATGATTTGGATTTCTAGGCCACGTGTTCAAAACTCGGCCACGGACCCCTTTTGGTGTTTTTGGTGTTTTCGGACTTTAAAAACGCTAGAAATGTCAAAAAATGACTTTCTGAGCTGGGGGACTAGTTTTTGCATGATTTGGATTTCTAGGCCACATGTTCAAAAACTCGGCCACGGACCAGTTTTGTTGTTTTCAGATTTCAAAAACGTTGGAAATGTCAAAAACCGACCTTCTGAGCTCGGGGACTAGTTTTTGCATGATTTGGATTTCTAGGCCACGTGTTCAAAAACTCGGCCACGGACCCCTTTTGGTGTTTTTGGTGTTTTTGGACTTTAAAAACGCCGGAAATGTCAAAAACCAACCTTCTGAGCTCGGGACTAGTTTTTGCATGATTTGGATTTCTAGGCCACGTGTTCAAAAACTCGGCCACGGACCCCTTTTGGTGTTTTTGGTGTTTTTGGACTTTAAAAACGCTGGAAATGTCAAAAAAATGACTTTCTGAGCTCGGGGACTAGTTTTTCATACAAAGGGGACCGGGCCTCCTGGTCTTAAAAAATTTTTGAAGGCCCGGCTGAACGTTTTTCAGAATTTTGTCTAGTTCAGAAAAATTTGAAATTTCTACTTCGGCCCTAAATTACTCAGGCCGGGCCACGACAAGTATGGTCATAATCTATATTTCTGCTTTTCACGTAATTTCCTTTCAGTTCCTGCCGTTTTGTCTTCGGTTCGATGTCATGTCAACGGAACGCTCAATTAACACGTCACTGTATGCGCGCTCTTGATTGGCTGTGCTCTCTCGCCGCTGACAACTCAAGGCCTATCGATTGCGCATTGAGCGAGGGGAATGTAACGCAGATTGAATTTTTTAGTTCTTTTAGTAGTGCGAAAAAAGGTAGCCGTGCCTTGGCGCAGCCAAAACCACTGGATTTTGACAATATTTTAGGCCACGGAATGTTGCTATGGATTTTTCATGAGTTTCCGCATGAAAAAAAGGGGCCGATTACATCAAAAAACGGTCGGAGGGAATGGAGGACCTTATTAAAGGAAAAAGGATACTGTAAAACTGTAAAAAAAATAAGTGAAAAGGATGAAAAGTAGTGAAAAAATAAATACGAAAATTCAGATGTTTATTGGTTTGAATTTGCCGCGCGTGACCACACGGTGAAAAAACAGAGACGCAGACATCACTGTGAGTGCGAAGAGGCGAAGATTGACCTGGATGACGGGGAGAACTTGCGATGATGATGTTCCCGGGTATAATGACGTCGAAGTGTCTGAAAAATGGAGTTAGAACTATAAAAACAGGATTAGAACTCAAAAAAAAATGGTTTGATGGAGGTTTACTACTTGAACTGATTTGGAATGTGTTATTTACTGGTTTATAAGTTGATTGCTCATTTTTTGTACAGATTGCCACTTTTAAATTCATGGAATTCACAACATCACCGTCTTTCAGATTTTATTTCTCATTCCCAGAGGAGATATCCATTCCCAAAGACTACCCCTAAATTAGTTACACCTTGTTTAAATAAAAAATGAGACTCAGTCATTGTCTCTGACCAAGACCCAGGCCTAGGACGACGACGAGAGATCAGTTTGATCTCAGAGGACAATGAGAACACCGGGACGCGTCTATTACAATTTGTTTGTAGGTTTGAGCCAGCGCAATACAAGACAGTCACCGTGTAATAGAAGACACAGTACCTCATCACAACCAATAACGGGTAGTTGCCTCCGGTGACGTTGAGAATCGATAAACGCACATCACACAACCGTCAGTATAATTTGTACAAAACTAACGAGCCGTCAAGTAAAGACTGTATGTAGATAAATGGAATTTATATAGCGTAGGAGGATGAGAAAGACATAAAAAACGCACAGAAATCTGTTCACTGATAATTGAGAGCAATCGAAGCAACATCATGACACATTTGATTAACAGATTTGAATATAAATTATTTAGGATGATTGCGAGAAGAATGTGGGCCATTATTATTTGGTAATAGACTTGAAATCCTTGGCTGCCTCGTTGACAGCTTTCCATGCCTCCTCGAGTGTCTCGCCTCCTGGGACCACTCGGATCGCCACCTCAATCATCCTCTCGCACACTTTCTTCCCGTGCTTGAATTTCAGTTCATTCTCCTGAAATATGTGCAATCACGGAATTTTAGTGAATATTGAAACTTTTCGAAAAAAAAACTTACATCCGTGGCTGGCATGTTCTTGCACTGGAGCATCGCTTGGAAGAAACACATCAAATCGATAAGATGGTTCATATGCGCTGGAGGTTGTGCTCTCTGAAAAGGGGAAATTGAATACTGAAATTGAAAATGAAAGAAAAACTAATTACCTTGTTAGTCATTAAGCTTCGAAGACATCTCATTTGACCCTGAATATCTTTCACCGTCTGTTTTGTCAGGAGGGGTTTTGGAGTTGGGTTTTTAGGGGCAACAAACATATTTGAAGAACTGGGGATAGATGTTAACTGAATGAGGCTCGATGAGGAGAATAACAGTGTGTTTGAATAGAAGACGTGCAGCCTTCCCAAGACCATCTGTCACAAATAACGTGAAAAAATCAATAAACCAACATGTTTGTTTTCACCTTTTGAAGAATACTTTTCTGGGAAGAGTAGTTCAATGATAGAACTGTTTTTGAGAAAAAATACAGAAAATCGGATAAAATCGTAAGAAGTTACTTTCTGTAATAGTCGTCCGGATGCTGAACGCTGCCCCGCAAATTGACTGAATTCATCGTGACGATTTTTTTTTAGTTTGTTGATCCCACAAAGAGCTTCATTTTTGTAGTTGACAATATTTTGATATGAGTCCTTGTTAAAAAGTTGCTGCTAGTTCGAGCGGGTTCACTGTGTCGGCTCATAAGTTCCTAGGAATTCATTTCTGGAGATAGTCATTAACTACGAAATTGAAGCGCTAGGGTTGATATTTACACCTTGAAAAACTTGAGATTTTAGAACAGTCGCTCTTATCATGGCGTACGTTCAAATTTTTTCATCGTCTCCCCTCTTCTCCGATGAGTAATCTCTCCACCGCACACAATGATTTTTCTCTCATCTCTCTCTATCGCCCTATTGTTTGTTCATATCAACACAGTTACCCGTCGCCCTCTTGTTGAGCGTTCGTGGTGTAATGGTCAGCATGGATGCCTTCCAAGCATTCGACGGGGGTTCGATTCCCCCCGAACGCAGAACCTTTTTTTTCTTTTTTGAAATTGATTTTGATAATCATTAAAACTGCAATATCAACTTTTTAAACATTAAAAATTGAAATTGATATTCAGGCGAAGTTAGAAAATAGGAAAAACTCTATTTTTGACCTATTCTCGCTATTTTTTCATAACATTTGACCGAAAAAACTAAAGAAAATAGCGAAAATAGGCCAACACTGTGAAAATCTGTGTCGCCGCAAAAAAAACTCTCGTCGGCACATTTTTTTCTGTGGGGCGCGTTTTAATAAAAATGCATAGCTAGTTCCTTGGCTATCTCACAGGTTTTCCAGGTTCGATTTTTTGCAAGACATCATAAATATGTTTGTATTTCGATGAATAGTACTTTATTAAAACCGAAAGAGACGCAATTGAGAAAAATCATCAGCCAAAAATTACAAAAAACGAATGAATTATGTTAAATCACAATTTAAAAAAAATCAAAATGCAGAAAATTTAGAGAAATTATGTAATCAGGATATCCCAAGCGACGATAGCCGAAAATTCACATGACAATTGATTCGATAGCGTAGTAGAACGCAGCATTGAGTTTTTTTGAGCTGACCTTCTGAAAAAATGATATGAAACTTTCACTATTCCCCTTATTAGTACTTACGTGGAGACCGATATCGAAATCGATGTCTTTTTGAAGGTCTTCACGGAACTTGGTCATGTCGGGTGACTCCAACATGACGGAAAGGGCATGAAGAGCAATTTTGACATTCTTTGATGTCAGTGCACCTTGGACTGGATACGGTGGAAGGTAAGACTGATTGCGGATCATGAACAGAATGGACTTCAATGAGTCGGTGATTGATTTCTCTTGGCACATCTGAAAATGTAAGTTTTAGAATAAAGTAGTTTACATTATCAACCAACCAAGAGTGGCGAGACAATTTGCAGACTTCCTTCAATTCTCGCTAGAACGCCAATGAATTCGGCTGATCCGAGAGAGGTGATAAGCATTTTCATCATCTCTAGATATCTTCTCATGGGGATCATGTTGGCCTCATTGACGTAGGGAGGTGGTGGTGGTGGTGCATAGTAGACATTATTGAGGGCGATTGGGGCAAGTGGGATGGCTGGTGGTGCTGGTGGTGCTGGAGGATCCAGAAGTTGAGGAACCTGATCCGGAAACTGAAGAACCTGGTCCGGTAGTCGCCGAACGTTGATGGAAAAACGAAGATCCCCAATGACCGAATATGGAGGAGTGAGAAGAAAACTGGAATCCCTGTACGGCTGGACAAGCTGTGGGATGTTAACTTGCATCCTTTCCAGCAAGTCGAATCCTGTTGGATTCGATGGTGATGAAGAGCTTCCGATGTTCGGGTGAGTAGACACCACAAGTCTCCGTTTAGCTCTGGAAAAAGAGAAAATATTCATTTAAACTACTGTATCAATCCCTGTGAACTCACCCAATGGTAATGTTGCCACTTGACATGTTTGACAGAGAAATGGAAACCTGGAAACCTGGAAAAAACTATATTAAGAATTTATATTATAGAGAGAGGTAGAAAAAATAGAAGGAGCGAGGAAGGCCGCCGCTTTCAACAAAAAGAATGAGATTTTTCGAAAATGGAGAGGCGGAGGGAGGGCTCAATAAGAATTTGATATGGGAAAAATCAGAAAAAATTGTATTCGGGGGAAATCGGAAGAAATTGTTGACCAGGGGTGGAAAAATGGAACAGTTTCTGGCGTGGGAAACGGTTGTATGTGACTATCAATCTGATACGTCACTGAAAAATTGAGAAATGTTATATTATGATACAGACTGATGGAAAATAAACTCAAGTTAATTAAGACACGCAATTAAGCTTAGAGAGACTCAGAAAAACAAGCTTAGAAGACCTAAGTAATACGATTTGACCGTTTGCCTACTTACTCCAGCAAATATGTGATCAAGTCCAGCTGAAATTGCTTAAATTTTGAGAAAAACAAAGATTTAAGCTTTCCAAAAAGATTAGTTCTCTAAAATAAGTAATCCAATGCAGAAAATAAAAAGAAACACACATAAAAAGTAAAAAGTAATGTGACAAGAGACGGAAAACAGAACCAATTATGTAGGCGTGAAGAAGGAACCCATAAAATCACAGTACTCTAACATTATGTGAAATGAAATGTTCTGTATTTATAGAAAACTAATTTTTGGATAAATTGAAAAAGCAGAAAAGATCAACAACGTCGTACTTTAATATGAAATTTGAAATATTAATTTCCTAACTTTCCCTGAATTCCAATTCAAGGGTTCAGCATTGAAAAAAGTTGATATTTTAGTTTCGATCATTTTCAAAACCAATTTCAAAAAAGAAAAAAGGATTATGCGTTCGGGGGGAATCGAACCCCCGTCGAATGCTTGGAAGGCATCCATGCTGACCATTACACCACGAACGCTCGACAAGAGGGCGACGGGTAAATGTGTTGATAGGAACAAACAAAACGGCGGTAAAGAGGGAAGAGAGAGAAATCATTGTGTGCGGTGGAGAGATGACTCATCGGAGAAGAAGGGAGACGATGAAAAAAATTGAACGTACGCCATGATAAGAGCGATCATTCAAAAACCGCAATTTTTTCGGGGTGTAAAGACGAAAGCAAATTCTTCACTTTCGTAGTTGATGACTTTTTCCAGTAATCACTTTCTAGGAACTTATAGGCCGGCAAAATGAGCGCGGTTGAAGAAGCTGCAACTCTTCTACAAGGGCTCGTATCAAAATACTGTCAATTAGAAAAATGAAGATCTTTGTGAGATCTACGAATTGAACAAAAATGGCCGAGAGAAATAAAATAATCATTGCGTGCGATGATCTCAAATTTTTCAGGGTGTAAGTATCAAATCTAGTGCTTCATTTTTGTATTTAATGATTTTTTGTAGCTTTTTCGAGAAATCAATTCGCAGGAACTTATAAGCCGACACAATGACGCGTTCGAACCAGCTGCAACTATTTAATAAGGACTAATATCAAAATACTGTCAACTACAAAAGTGGAGCTTATCGTGGGATCTACGAACTAGACAAAAATTGAGAAGGAAAATAAGACGGAGAGAACAATCAGTGCGATCGAAGTATGACTGATGAGATAGTGATGAGAAGATGGTAGACAATGAATTATAACCGATTGTTTTGGGTCCGATTGTTATGAAATCTGAATATATAGTTAATGACTCTCCGAGTGAGCATTACCTAGGAACTTACAAACCAAAAAAGAGAATGCATTGTTGATGTACAAATTAAAGCGTCTGCGGTTTCTTTCTATAAGCGGTTTGTTCAGGACTGAAATACCGTAAAACTCTACCTTTCTAACTTTTTTTACTTAAAAGTACATTGAAACACTATGTTCTGATCGAGTTTTAGTCAAAAAACTTTGATTTTCGATCAGAAAAGTCGATTTCGAGACAAAAATTCCAGATTTTCAGTTAAAAACTTTTTCAGTCAAAAAACCGGATTTCCCGTCAAAAACGCAATTTTCAGCCAAAAAACCGGATTTTGCGTCAGAAAACACGATTTTCATACACAAAGTGTTACTTTTCAATCAAAAACGGCCGCTTTTGAATCAAAAAGCCGATTTTCAGTCGAAAACTCAGGGTTTCAGTCAAAAAACGAGTATTTTCAGGCAAAAAACCCAATTTTTAATTTAAAAAAATAACTCTTACAAAAGTCGACAGATGAAAGTATGTACGTGTGAATAAAATACTCGATCCAAGGCTACAAAAATGATTTGACGGAGAGCATTTCAAAGACTTAGGATCGCTGGTGCATGCACCTCTATTGTTCAAAGAGTCCGTCGGGGGGCACAACTATTAGAGGGATACTCCAAATAGAGGAAGCACCTCTATTTTTTGCAGATGAAACCGCCCGACCTCGGCACCTAACTGACTCTAGAATCTCATTGATTTCAATAGTTTTTGTTGACATCTTCATTGACCATTTACGCTGAAAAGGGAGAATATCTCGGATTTATTTTAACACAATTAACCGATATACACAGAGAAAAGTGTAAATCGCTGAAAGGCAACTGTATTAGAGGGGCACCTCAATTAGAGGGAGCACCTCTATTGTTCAAAGGGTCTGTCGGAGGGCACCATTATTAGAGGGATACTTCAAATTGGTGGGCACTTTAAATAGTGTTGTAACGGTATTATAAACAAAACGTAGTGAGCCTGAGTTATGCAAATTAGGGAGGAAAAGCGATGATGAGGCAAAAAGTGGTAAAAAAAGAATTAGAGGGAGAAGACAAAGAAATACTGGTGGTTAGGTGAAAAACTGAAAAAAGGGACGGAACGGGGTCGTTTATATACTAAAGACTATAAGTGAGAGAGAGGGGAAAAGGAGGAGAACTAGAAAAGTCCGGAGGGGAATGGTCGTTGGTCGCTCAGACCACAGGGAGCCTGACTCATCTAAACAATGGAGTGATAGAAAAAGTGGTGGAAGATGATAATGTGAAAAAAATATAGACAAGAAAGAGTTACAGAAACAAAAAAACGAAAATTCACTGAAAATGATATAAAAACGGTCGAAGAAAAAGACGAAAGGAGAAAATATCGAAGTGAGGAAAAGGCAGGAGTGATTTGGGTCTCGCATATAACAAGGAAGACGGCTTGTGAATATATGTGTGTTGGAAAGGGGAGGAGACCAACTGTACCACTTCACTCGCATTCTTTTCCATGATATGATGTCATGACCTTTTACTATTTCAACAATCTATGCACAGATGTTCTTTATACCGGGACCGGTGAGTACTGTAGGAGGGAGACAGAGAGATAGTGGGGGAAGGAGGAAGCATAGAAAAGTCCGCAGACATTCTGGAAACAAGCGAGCGGAATGGTGACCACAAATTGTCTGAGTCAGCTAACAATGGAATGGTAGAAGGAATGGGAGGAAAATGCTAATGTGAGGTCCTGATACAATGAATCCAAAGTCTTTTAACAAGTAATCAATGAAAATGATATCAAATCTCTCGGAAAACAGAGAAAAGGAGAAAATATCGAAGTGAGGAAAAGGAAGGAATGATTCGGGTCTCGCATATAATAAAATTGACGGCTTGTGAATATATGTGTGTTGAAAGGAGGAGCCGACCAACTGTACCACTTCACTCGCATTCTTTCCCATGATATGATGTCATGACCTTCTACCATTTCAACACTCTATGCACAGATGTTCTCTGTACCACACCGTACTTGTTTATTTCGCAAAATATTTCCTGAAGAAGAAAAAAGAGAGGAAAAGACTTGAGGGATAACAACTGGACGTTTGCTACTGAGTTCCGAACTCCGACAACAGCTTTCTTTGCGCTTTGGTGGGACTTCTGATACTGTTACCAGGAACATGACAGCGATTACGTTGGTTGTATCCTGAAGAAGAGCCAAGCGACTGCTAACCAGATAAAGACGGTCGAGCTTCAGATGGCCCACCTCCGTCATTTTGAAAATTGCTTCCAGAGCTTCCAGAGCGGTTTGCTTCTTTTGGTTGACAGCGATCACATAGAGCTCATGATGCTCTTCGTTACAGTCCTTGCTCTTCTTGCAGTGTATCTAGAGAAAAGACACCGGAAACAGATTTTCAGTCCGAGGACTGGTTGACGACAGTCAATGCCGGGTCCGTCCGGCGAACTTTGGCAGGATGATGGCTCCTACTGTCAGCACAGAACTCACACAATTTGGCAGCAGTGACAGTATTTGAAGACTGATGACTCCCGGCTTGATTCTGACTTCGTTTCCGGTTGTCATTCTGGTGTTTCTGTTTTGGCTGCTGCTTGGCGGCCGGATCTCCGATCTTCCACTTTCTTTTGGAATCTACGGGTTATCGTTTCGTTTGGGTGCAAACAATCATATCTTGCGAAGAAGTTCAATTAGACGGTATGGCTCCACTTGTTGCTCGACGGGATAAAGTCTTGCCACAACTCTGACTGAGAGCATATATTTCATTATACCAACGCTGTTCAGATGATCAGAAAATACCTGAAAAAATTAAGAACCACCGTAAAGACCATAAATATCTCATAGAGGAGCCTCCGCAAAGCATAATTAGCGCGGTATATCTTTTTTATCAATGGAGACATCAGAAAGTTGCCAGGAGACGAAATTTAGTTGCATTCTTAGCAATTGGAAAATTTCACATTGCAGTTAAGATATTGCGCACCAAACTCTTGCTACTGGGTGCTTCTCTATTAGAGGTTTTATGGAATGTTAGCTTCAAAATATAATGGGTTCTTAGGTTGATTCTCAATAATCTGGATCGTGTTTCAATGATTAACAACAAAAACTCCAACTAATCCTTTTTTCATAGGTCGGGTTCCCAGACATAGCACTACGGTGGAGCCTTCAAGCATTTTTCAATGTAAACTTATGATCATCTTTTCCTCTACACGTGTTATTGTCAAATTGAACTTCATGATTTTTTTTAAATCGAGCTGAACCACTTTCAAAATTATAGGGATGCTTCAATATTAATCATCTCATTAGTTACCAAGGATGACAAAAATTAATTGAACTACTAAAGTGCAAGATGAATTCCCATTGGGACAAGTTTAAACATTATGTCCTGCTTCTGACTCCACGTGATTACAATTTTCTCATTCCATTTCAGATGGCAAACTGAAAAACATGTTGAGTAGACTTGTGTATAATCCTTGGAAGTGCCGAACATCAAAGGGACGATGAACATTTGAGAGCTGAAAAGACGTTAACATTTTGAATGTGATCCTACAGTACTTTATTTTTCGTATTTGTTTGTCTGCGATTCTGGTTAATTTATTGATCGTGCATTCCAAGTCATATGGGACAGATGGTTGTGGGAAGACTGCGCGCCGCGTACTCATACACAGTCACTTACTATTCACATTCGTCCTGTTCCTTGACCTAACGTGTATTGATCGCTCCGATTCAAATATGTTTGCTGTTCCAAGAAACCCACCACCAAAACCTCTTATGTCGATTCAACTTGTGAAAGATATTAAAGGAAAAATTCGATGCCTCAAGAGTCTTATGAGCAACAAGGTTCGTTCTTTTTTCCCGTATCTTGATGAAATATTCATTTTTCAGAGAGCACAAATTCCGGAGCATATGGCGCTTCTCACTGATCTCATCTGCTTTTTCCAAACGATGGTCGATTGTGCGAATTTTCCAGCCACTATAGTAAATTTTTTGATTTGTTTTTTATTCACTTGAAGACCATAATTTTTAAATCTCTTCAAACTTCAGGAAAACTTGAAAAGATTCGAGTATGGAGAGCAAGTTTGCAAGATGCTGGAGATGGTTGTGATTCGAGTTATTCAAGGAGAGTCGCCTGAGGAAGCATGGAAAGTTGTTAAGGAGACATCCACCAACGAAACAAAATCTTCTCATTGTTAATTTTTCCCAAAGACACTTGTTTGTTTCTATTCTTTCAAAGCAACAATCTACACTCTAATTATGATGACATTTCCTTTCTTGGTAATAAATTATTATTTGTAAAATGCTCATAAAATCCAGACCAAATTTTTTATCTACCGTTAGCTCTAATGGAACATATTTTTGTTATTGCTTTCTTCTCTGCTATCAATAAATCGAGTGCGTATTCTAAATGTTGATATGTACGGTTTGCAGCTTTCCCAAACAAAATTCTAGCACACTGAGTCTTCAGAATGCCTAACAAGGGAAGTCTATGAAGACGCGGCTTTCAAACGATCTATAAATTATAGGTGTTTTTGACTACGGGAAGTTCATTTCTGTCAAAACCTGCTCAAAATCTCTGTGAGCCAAGTCATGAGCTATCAAATGTTTCAGATGGTTAAGCCTTTTTTATGAGTTCCAAATCGGCGATTAGTATACGCATATATGTCATATATTTATGCAACGTAGAAGAACAGGTGGCGTATTTGCGGGTAATTCAGATTTTTGTTTGAGAGCTCATAACTCTGCTCGCAGAGACAATTAACCGGTTTTGATGTCAAAAATGGATGAAATCGAAAGTACATATAATCAAATTTATAGATCGTTCGAAGTCCGCGTCTCCAAAGACTGCCATTGTTGAAGATATTATTACTGTCAATCTGTACTATGCATATAGATTTGCTTTTTTGCTAGTGCTGATACAGATCCTTATCAACAGGGTTTTCATTCAGAAATACGGATTGTCTGAGAAGTAAGGGTGAAATCGGAGGAAACATGGAGATGGAAAAATGAAACTGGCGGCAGAAGCAGATACACACAAAAAACTATTGCGAAAATAAAAATCGGAATCTATGAGCGGCAAGAAGTGGTTATCATGTAGAAGAGAGCAGCAAAGCTTGAGTATCCACAAAAAAGAATCCATTATCGCAATTAGAGGAGTTTGAGGAGTGTGGAATATGCAAAAAAGTATATTTTCGAGGAAAAAACATTTGAGAGAAGCAATGTGAACAACTTAGGCGTATCCAATGATGCATTTGAGAAAAATTCCTAGAGTGCAGGTAATCTATGGGACAACCAATTCGATAGCGAAGTTGAACGCGATGATTAGTTTGCTGAAGCTGATCTTCTGAAAATTTGATATCACAATTGTATTTTTTAAACCTGTACTAACATGACGACCGCAGTCTGCGTTGATTTCCTCTTGAAGTTCAGCGCGAAACTCGTTCATTTTCTGAGATTGGAGCATGAACGACATCGTGCGAAGTGCGATCTTGAAGTCTTTGGCAGTTATGGATCCTGGATTATAGAGCGCGATTTTTGATTGGCGAGACGACATTTCCAAAATAGATTTGAGCGATTTGACAACAGTGGTGTCAAGACATCTCTGAAATGAGTATATACTTTATTAACTGATGTTAGATGCATTATGTTACCTTGTGAGATGGAGTGAAATCCATTTTCTCTTCGATCTTTCCCAAAATAGCGTCAAAAGCGGATGACTCCAGAGAAGACACCATCAGTTTCATCATTGACAGGTATTGCATGACACTGACCACCCTGGATGCCAACTCGAAACTGTTGAGAGGTGCCTGGACGCGACTATTACTGCTCAAACCGCGACGTGGTGCTGGTCTTTCAAGCGAACGAAGACGACGAGTTGGATTGTTGTATGAGTATGGAAAATCGTCTAGGTGCATATCACGCGAGTATGGAGCCGTTGAGATGAAATCAGAGTCCATGTAGCGTGGTGCTACTTCTGGGAAACCGATTCGCATTCTCTCTAATGGCATCAAGAGTCTTTCAAGAAGATTCGAACTTGGAGATGAAGACGATGACGTGTCTTCACTTTCCAAGTGATCGATACTAGAAAGTCTGCGTCGTGCGCTGGAAAGTAAGTCACATTTCTTATAAGTTCAGGCTGATGACCTTACCCGGTGGCAGAGGTACCAGTTGGTAACCCATTGAAGAAAGACATCCTGAAATTGGAACGTTTTTACTCTAAGGAATTGGAAATTACTGATTTGATATCTGCAATCCACTCAAACAAAAAGAAACGCGGAGGCATAACTATAATGTAAACGGACCAAGAACTAATTATAGATGAGTAGAAAATAAGTCCATGGAGTTACAGTAATCTAACACGGAAAGTCTTTGGAGATGCGGTTTTCAAACTATCTTTAAATTTGGTTATGAGTTCTTTCGACTCATTCAGGGGAGTTCATTTCTGCAATCTAAACCTGCTAAATGTCTCAACGAGTCGAGTTATGAGATGTCAAGCTTTTCATATGGTTCAGTTTTTCATATGGGATTCTAAACCGGCGAATAGTATACCCAAAGATGTTCTCATTTTCCCAACGTTCGAGCACAAAGAAAACACATATGGAACTGCTGGCATGCCGCCGATTTGGAAATCCATGTGAAAAGGCTCAATCACTCAAAAATTTTGAGAGCTCATAATTCGGCTTGTAGAGGATATACACCGGTTTTTGCAGAAATGGAGTTTAAGATACTTAAAAAAAATCAATAATGACAGTAAGAAGACTAGAACTTCACAGCATTCAATATCAAAGCACTGCTATAAATATTTCATAAAAATGACCTTAAGTCTTGGTTTGCTTACAAGGACTCATATTTTCAAAACTACCAATTTGGTTGTTAACAAAAAAGAGAGATCTCAAAAAAAAGAGAAAACAAAATGAGCTCACTATTTCACGAAATTGGGCGACCGGGTTGCGCAAAAAGTGATGTAGTTTTGAAGATGTGGTTCTGAAGATGTAATAAATGAGGTGAGGAGAGAATGGCAGATGGGAAAAAGGAATAGAGCAAAAAAAGTGAAAAATGGGAAATTTGTAGTGAGTCACTTTTCAATCTCAGAAAACTGACAAGTAATACAACTGGAACCAATAAACTGATTGATGTGAAATAAGCTGCAGGATGGCAGATTGGGATCTTGGTCAAATTAAGTCCAGAAAGTCCGAATTTGCAAAGAATAAAAGAGACAAGAAAATTTGGATAACACGATGACGTTTTTTCAAGGAACAGTTGAAAATCTCAGAAAAGAAGAACTTTTCTAAAGAATGAAAGATACAGAGTCAAGAAAATGACTGCATTTCAAAATGTCGTACGCTTACAAATCTACTAAACTCGTAAAGAAATAGCACAATTTCGAAAAGGTCGGAAAAGGGATTAATGAGTGCCATTATTGTGTGGGTGCGGGGAGCGAGGAGTCATGATATAGTTTATTTACAGGATAGTGAAAAGCCATGAAGAAAAGCAAAAATTCCCAAGTAATCTTTGTATATTATTGACATTCAGATCAATTTTTTCAGATTAGATGACAAAAAGTGGAGAGAAATGTGATTATTCAGTTTTTATAATTAAAGTAAAATGTAAACTTTGTAGCACAAGTTAGGCAGGGATTCAAGCTAATCCAAGTGCGATTTGGACCAAACCATGATTTCGTACCTAAAATAAGTTGTTGGGTTTAATTTTTGGGCAGCTTAGGCTGACACGCCTTCAGAACGTTTTTGCGCAACTACGCCATTCTAGTTCACATAAAACTTCGTACGATAATATGAATTATCGGAAAGGAAAATAAAATGGAAGAAAAAGAAACACAAATAGAAGAAAAAGAAACCTGAGAAACACACAGACAAATTCACAGTCAGAGCCAACACCTTTTTTCTTCATATTGACTCTTGAGTTTCGGGTGAATTGTATTATAACGATACTGTGTCATCGACTTGAACAGTCGGTAAAATTTCTAGTAGGTTTCTTATAGATCTTACAAATCAACCTTAGAGCTTCATTTTTGTAGTTGAGAACTTCTTTGTACAGGCACTACCTTGCGAATTGCGTATTGACATAGTAATTTCTTCCTCCCATTGACTTACTGTCGTCTTAAAATGATCATAATTCTTTAGGAAGTTCCCGTACGAAAAAAGTTGTCAACTTCAAAAATGGAGGTTTACGTTTGATCTGTATGATTCATTAAAAAGGTACTGTGTGTGACATTCAGAATTACTATGACAACCTCTCAAAGTTGAACACTTTCTACTGCAAACGGTCAACGGTCATATTTTTCTGCACAGCACTGTATCTACTTGAAGCATGAAAATCGCCTATGTAACAAAAAATCAGACGTTTTGTGAAAAATATATAAAGATGTCATGTGAAAAAGAAAAATCGGAACCGAGCGACCGTCATAACCAATTATTTGGTGTGAAAATCGGACCCATAAAAACAGAGCGAATAAGAAACAGGATTCAATTGTGATTCTCTTTCACTCTTTTACGTTTTCTAGAACAATATGATGAAAAGAGAGCGACAATAAGGGCAGTGAGAAGGCTAGAGTTCAACTACTATTCTTTTTGTTTTCAAAATCACCAATTCGATTGAGCAGAAACAAGAGAGCTCAAAAACAAAGGAAAAAGAAATGAATGAGTTTATGGAGATGGGAAACCAAATTTCCCAAAAAGAGGTGTCACTTCCAAAAAAAAAGAATGAGGAGAGAAGGGAAGAGCAGATGTGAGGAAGGAAATGGAACGAAAAATTGATAAATGAGAAATTTGTAGCGAGTCCTTCTAGGAAAACCAAAGCAAGAAAGATAGATATGAAAGGGCGTAACCGTGAAACCGACTGTGTAGTCGTTAAAAATGAGCTCAGAAAATTGAAGTTTCAAAAGAGAAAACAGAAATGTGAACCGTAATCCAACAATGCAAAAAAAGGAATATGAGTGTGCTGGAAAAGGCTTTCTGAAAAAAGAATGAAGATACAGTAATCTAATGTAAGAGTATTTCGATATCCGGAGCCGGAGACCTGTAAATCATAAGATGGAGTACGTTAGAGAAAACATCGGATGCTGCGAGCAGATATGTCATGATCTCTGTCTTGTAAGACTCAATTTTCCTAGAATCGGTTTCTCTGGAGTAGAATAGTAATTTGGAAATGTTTGAATTAAAGAACTTCAACTTACCAGTAAAATCGCATACTGGAAAGGGTTACAAACTTTGAAACTATAGAGTAGTCAGCGGTACCATAGAATCGTTTCAAAGTTTTTCATTATCTAGTCTCTTATCTCCCCTATCTCATCAGTCATACTTCGACCGCACTGATTGTTTTCTCTGTCTCTCACTTCTCTCTGTCGCGGTATTTGTTCATCTCAACACATTTACCCTTCGCTCACTTGTTGAGCGTTCGTGGTGTAATGGTCAGCATGGATGCCTTCCAAGCATTCGACGGGGGTTCGATTCCCCCCGAACGCAGAAACTTTTTTTTTATTTTAAAATGAAAGATTAGTGGGTTCTGAAACGTTGCTGTGGAACAGAATTTTTTCATTATTGGCGGTTACCACGTATATTTTAATTTTCAATTTTATCAACTTATATATTATGTTCAAGTACTACAATCTTGTTGAGAAAAAAATCGGAACATAATGCTTTTAGTAACTTTTGAATCAAAGAATAGTGACGTGTAAAAGAACCAAACCAATATGAACGATAGATGTGAAAATGACGTGAGCACAAAACCGAGTCTATAGCCAATGAAAATGAGCTCAATAAACACTTTGGTTAACTGTGAACACCTTAATGGTAGGAGTGATTACCGGATGGAAATCTCAAAAATGGTTTTTAGTTACACTAATAATTTCTGAAAGCTGTGTATACTATTAACGTTTCCAGCGGATTAAGAGAAAATGTCGAGTAGACAATACAGCGTCCAATATGACTTTTTGTAAATATTGCAGGAATTATTATTTCATGTTTTTAGATCCTTCGGTCACACAAATCATGTTTTTTTATTCTTCGAATGAAATTTCCTTTCTCCACAGGTAAAATGGTAGTAGGATGAATCAACGTATAGTTTTTAAAGTTTTCTAATGAAAATTATTTTGAGCTCTTTAGATGAATGCGTTTAACACGGAAAGTGTGCACTATAGATTTATTAATTCGAACCAAAAATAAAGTTATCAGTAACTTTTTAAAAATTAACAAACAATTATCGCCAAGACCATGTTCCATTACTGTACATATAAGCACATGCAAATGTTCTAAAAGCTTCACCCCCGAACGAGTTGATATGCCACAGATGTGTTGTTGTATTACAGAGAAGATCTATAGTGATCGTTAACAATGTATTGTTGGTTGGGAACCTCTGTAAAAAAATAATTGAAATAATTCAAGAAAAAATACTAGTGTTTCTTGAAGGTATTCGGAATAAATAGTCACAAATCTTACCACCTGTCCAAGGTTCAACGTTGTCATACTGATTGCGTCAGAGGTTATATCTATACCGACCGAAATACCAATTGCAGTAACGCTATTAGTCACATTTCCAAGAGCACAGCTGTAGGATATACTTTGACTACAATTATCCCATTGGCTCATCGTAAGACTGATTGTATTGATACCTCCAGCTGGAAACGGCCACAAACAACAAGCTGAAAACAAAAAAAAGATAATCTGAATTTTTTTGAATTTTTCTCTCTGCTAATTATTGATCGTTTTTTTTTTGTAAAACAGTTTATTGCGCTCACTAGAGAGAGAGATCATCAGTTGAGAAGAGTTTCCAAAGTATGAACATGAGCGATATAATCTTCATGGTTGGAAATACACGTACAACACAATTTAAAAAAATCCTCAATTTTGTGAATCTTGAAAATGCGCATTGTATTACAAAAGAAAACAAGAGTTTCACCCAAAAAACATAAATCTAATCTCAAAAAACTCACGTCTAGCTGTAGTCGTGCTTAATGTTGTTGTTGTGGTAGATAGTGTCGTGGTTGTATTCGGAGCAGAACTTGTGGTTTCAAATGTTGTTGTACTATCGAAGACTGTTGTACTCAAAGCTGTACTCGTACTCCAAATTGTTGTTGTGTTGGGAGCTGGGGTTGTTGAAACCCTCTGGGTAGTTGTTGTCGGCGGATCAGGTGAGGAATCCGGAGAATAAGTAGAGGACACAATCGGGTTGGAGACATGAACGGTAGGTGCACACTCCCAAGTGATTGGTACAAATAACAATAGTAACAGGGAAACAGTTGTCATGCTGCTAGTGAACTGACAAATGGTTTTCCTCCCTTTTATAGTGACCTCGAATCCTTTTCACTTCGCAACATAGCTAATTAGTTTTCTCACTTTCTCACCTTTCTAAGGAGAGGGATATGAGAAAAAATGTTTCAAAAAAACTAATTAGAGCAAAGTGAAATTATAATAATGGATTTGTGATTTGAATTTACGTTTTTTGATCGATGTCCTATTTAAAGTTTCATATAAGCGGATATAGTAAATGTGACCACATTTTGAGGATGAAACAAGCGTTGATATTATCTAGAAACTTGTAAAAATTGGGTAACATCAAAATGAGGCAGTCAACCATAAAAAAGGTTACAGCTTTCCAGATACAATACTTGTCATACCTACCCAAAACATGTAATTTTTATCAAAAACGTGCAATTTTTGCTGGTTTTCACATAATTTGAACTAGTTGTTGGGTTCAAAGATCAAATCAAGATCAACATTCCTGCATTTGAAAACTTTTAAGTATAGTTTTTTTCTATCGAGTTCTATTGGTCTACGTCATAGTAAAACTTTTGAGCAGCTTAGGTTGGCGATGCACAAGACTAAAGTCATGTAATAAATGTATGAGCTAGACCACTAATTCAGTTTCTGGTTTTATCAGTAACAGTGTGACATGGACTCAAAAGTGATCATTTTTTACCGAAAACTGTAATGGTCACATTTTATGGACAGTACTATAGGTTTAGAAGGCATGTTTCTAATGTTTGATAGCATAGTTCACAATCATTTTAGAGAGATTCAAAACGATTTCTCGGCCACTATTGAAAAACGCGTCAATTATACGCCAGACCATTTTTCCTTTGTCGAGGACGGAAACACATACGGCCAAAGCGGAATTTCTATTCCACTCGCCAATTTTCTTCGACCAACGAAAAGCCCAAACTCATCTGCAATTGCTTTCAGCGGGTTTCAGACCACCACAAAAAATCTTTCGATATGAAAATGAATTCTCGCTCTTTCTCGTTTTGAATCTTGAGGCCCACTTTCACTTTGTTTCATAGAATTTAGACAGCTACTTTCATTTCATGTATTTATTTCAAGAAATATTAGAACAGTTGATACATATATTGCTTTCAGATAAATATTAAACGAGTAATTGGCCTAGAATGGTTCAGAGTATTAGAATAATTATGTCATATTTTAGTTTCGCGTTTCGCAGCTAAGCCTGCAATGACGTCTTGACGTGGTAAGATTAGGCGTTGCAATTGTTCAACGTTTTCTACATGACATCGTTCGATTATGTAGAAATTGGCTCCTTTCGTGACCCTGCTCGCCGCCGTGTAGAATCCTCCAGGTTTTATGAATTCAGACGTGTCAAGGATGACGTTTTCCAATGTTTTTCCTTGAGCCTTGTAAATTGTCAACGCAAAGGCATTATCCATTTTAAACGCGAACGATTGATGAGGTAAGCCACGAGTGATTCTCATTGATCTTCCAATGCGGGGAAAACTGAAAATTGGAATTTGATGTACCGTTTTTCTTCTTATTCTAAACTCACTTGACATTAAAATAGCCAGAGGGATCTTTAACAGCGTTGAAATCAATAACTGTGCCAATTTCTCCGTTGTGAATATCAGTGAATATTGACCTCCCCGAACTTGATTTTCCAGGTATACTAAGTTTGGCGGTCATGATCATACGTGCGCCTCTGCCGACGTAAAATGAGTGGCTGTTGATCAGAGGTTTGCCGACCTCGTTTAAATGGAAATGGACTTTTGTTTCAAAGTTCAACTCTTGGCAAACTTAAAAAAAGTGTTCAAGTTTCTAAATTTGCTGTTTTTTACACTTGTTCTAATTGGGGCCACAATAAAGGACTGTAGATTGTCTTCCTCTTTACACCATCCTGCCATTTTCGATGCGACTTGCATATGATTGGTGAATCCTGTGCAAATTCTACGATCCCGGAGGTATTGTAGATCCTCCGTGTTGACTGTTCCGACTCTTCATCTATCGAGTCTTTCTTGGTGGTGTGGATCACCGCTTTGACGATGATTTGTTTTGAACTCGATGAGTTCAAACAAGTCCCATGAAGGAGCTGAAATTAATATAGTGTTAATCTATTTTGAAACTTTAGGATTTTTTGAATACATGATTTTTGTTCATCACTTGGAGTTGCCATGATGTGAATTTTAGGGCGAAGAATGTTTTTTTGATGGAATATGAAAATTGTACCGTATAAGACTCCGCCCACTTTTTTCTCGTATGCCTCTCGAGTCTCTCTTCATTTCTACAGAATTTCGTTGCGCCAGGTGGGTGACCACTATTTTTGTCTTGAATGAATTCTAATCCAACTCACCAACTCGCAGAGGTCTTTGGCAATAATCCTTCAGTTATGGAATCGGATTATGGAACCGTATTCCAAGATTTGCACCTGTCTCCTTCTCCGACAATGCTAGCCAATGAAATTTTTTTCCCATCCAATCTAATCACCCCAAAATAGCATCTTCAAAAAAAAATGTATGATTTTTACGAAAAAAACTAATATACTCACTAGGATCGGAAGAAGAAGAAGAAGTAGGAACGAAGGGTGGGGGGATGTCGAAAATGACGCGGTTTTCAAAATTTTCGGGAGGATGAGGACGTATAAAAGAGGGGACTTGGCGCGCGCTCCCTCTCTTTTTAATCTCATTCGGCAGGGTGACCCATTTTCACTTTTTCGTAGACGGGGGTTTCTTACGTGTATTTATTTAAAAAAAAGAAACGAAATTAATGATTTAGAGAATAATACAGGATTGCATTGATTTGAAACTATTGTATAATAGGAGAATAATTAACATAGGGACGTATTAATGGAATTTGAAGAGGGGTAATTTAAATTTCGCGTTTTGCTGCCAAGGCTGCGAGGGCGTCTTGTCGTGGTAGTATGAGGCGTTCCAATTCCTCGATAGTTTTTATGTGTCATAGTTCTGTTATGTAAAAGTTGGAGCCTTTCGTGACTCTGCTCGCCGCTGTGTAGAATGCTCCAGGCTTCATAAATTCTGTCAATTTGGTGGGAACACGAGCCAGTGACGTGTCGAGGATGACATTTTGCAGGGTTTTTCCTTGCGCCTTGTGAATTGTCAGTGCGTAGGCGTTGTCCATGTTAAACGCAAACGATTGGTGAGGTAATCCACGAGGGACTCTCACTGATCTTCCAATGCGGGGAAAACTGAAAATTGGAATTTTATGTTCTGTTTTTTCATATTTTGAACTCACTTGATTTCAATGTATCCTGAGGGTGTATTAACGGCGGCTTGGAAATGGCTTGGAAATCAATGACCGTGCCAATTTCACCGTTGTAAATATCAGTGAACATTGGCCTCCCCGAATTTGATTTTCCTGGTATACTAAGTTTGGCGGTCATGATCATACGTGCGCCTCTGCCGACGTGAAATGTAAGGCTGTTCTCCATGGGTTCGCCGTCTTTGATTAAAAAGAAATAGACTTTTGCTGTGAAGTTCAAATCTTCGCAAACCTATAAAAATAGTGTATCAGTTTCTGAATTTACTGTTGTTTCATACCAAATCGTTGAATTTCTTGACACTTGTATTGAGTGGTGCCACAATAAAAGACTGGAGATTATCCTCCTCTCTACACTATTCGGTCATTTCTGAAGCGACAATTTGTGTCTTCTGAGCAAATTGTCTGAAAATTAGTATATTTATTTCAGAGCTTAGGAAGAATAATGTGTTACCTCAAAATGGAAAAAATATAATATAACCAGAGTTCAGAACTTTATAAAAATAATTTAAAAATAAAGGTCCGACAGTCCATTCGGTAGGACATCTCGGGGATAAGCGTGACGATTATAGGAAAAGGAGGGAAGGACCAACCCTCGCGGAAGGATAATCCGATTTTCAAGTAGTCACGGAATGGGATTCTTGATTTTCAAGGACGAATTATAAGCCGATTTGAGTTATTGGTAATATTCAAAAACCGATATTAAACCGATTAAAGAGGGGTCCCTCTCGCCGTTCAATATATTAGGTTGATTCATAATTTTCTGCAATTTTCGAGCTTGCCAGTCGTCGCTTCGATTTCTCGGCATAGGACTTGTTTTTCGATGTGGTTGTTTTTGTGTTTTGTAGACCTACTTATGTACTTGTTGCAGTTTCAAAGTTTTACTTCTCGCTTTTTTTCCCGCCGAGAACGGAGATTTGATTTACACGCAACTTTTTGCGTTTTTGAAACGTATTTTTGTTTTCTTTCGTTTCTGGTGTAAAAATCATGTCAGCCAAAAGGAAGTTGCTGATGTATGTCAACAAAGGTCTCCTTGCTTCAACGCAAAAACATTTTGATTCAAAAGATTTTAAGCAAAAAACTTGGATCTGACTGAAAAAGTTCTTCTCTTCCAGCTGTCAGAGCTAGATTGGGAAATATTGCAGGGAATCGTAGAAGCTGATCTGTATCAAACCACCCGTAGGTTGTCAGCTTCATTGAGGGTGACTCATGTAACTATAGTTCATGGAGGGGAACCATTTATCTCAATCGGAAAATTCGTCGTTACATACCCCACGCTTTGAATCAATGTGAAATGGTACATCACATGGACCTAAATTGGTTCTCAGTACTTTTCCACCCAAAACACGTATGGTCGGGATATTTATCTGTTAGAAGTAAGTAGTGAAGTTGTTACTCTAACGATGTGAGAAAGTTACAATGTGTGGACTATGATTTGCGCGCTCTGGAAGTTCTCAAACCTAAAAAAGTGGTTTTTCAAATCTGGGACTCACTACTCTGGGTGGAGGGGTGAGAACTTTCCAACAAGGACAGGAACGTAATATTAAATGTTTACGTTTCTTATTTAGATAAATTTAGAATCACGTGACCACAGGACGGGGAGATATAACAAAACAACGTTTTTAGTCTGACAACGCTTCTTCATGTGTCGCGAAAGTAACCCACAACAAACTGTTGTTATCTGGCTGGACGATTATCTTTTATTTATCGTATTGATTCAACATTCTTCTCTTTAATTACAAATATTTAGCTTGACTACAACAACTTTTTAATGGGAAAAATTCGAATAAAAGAGCTATATCAAAAAGAAGCAAAGTTCCTTTTCAAATAATCTCGAATGGATGATCTACGCGGAGAGAATCAGTTAGCTAATAAAATGTTGCCAGAAGACCATCGATGCTGGTTGACAATATTTTGAATTCTAGAAATCTTTCTGGATTTCAAAAAATAGAAGCGAAGTTTTGTCGAAAAATTGCAGAAAATTATGAATCAACCTAATAAGCCCACCGGTCAAGGTTAGTCTCAAAAGGAAATTGACTTTGGACAGTGCATCTCGGCAGTTTGAAGATGAAGAAGAAAATTGTCAACAGAAAAAATTTAGTCTGTTCAATGATCTACATTTTAATAAGGGGCAATTTCTTGGCTACTATACCAGCTAACAAGCTTTGGTAGTAAGAAACTGAAAAAAACGCGCCAGTTGTACGCCACAGTATCTTGAATTGTTGAGGTGGGGACAGTGTATCTCGCCAGTTTGAAGAAACACGAGAAAGTTGTGAACAGATAAAATATAGCTTGTTATGAGATCTACATTTTCATAGTTGACAATTTTTCGATCACTATAACAGCTAGCGAGCTATGGAAATAAGTAACAGAAGGAAAACGCGTCAATGATACGCCAGGCCGTCTTCTATTTGTTGAGGTGAGCGCAGTGCATCTCGACTGTTTGATAAAAGACAAAAAAAACTAGCAACAGATAAAATACACCGTATTTTAAGGTTTTCATTTTTAATGTTCATTACCTGAATTTTTGTAACTTACTAGTCTCCGATTTCAATGTAAAAAAACTATGAAAAAAGTAAAATTGCTTCGAACTGTCATCCGGAGGCATTTCCTCAAGGAATCTAGTTTGTTTATCGTATTCTGAGCATTACGTTATTATTTTCTGAACAACATATGTGATTTCGTATTATTCAGATTTTCAAAGTCCTTTATCTTTTTTTTCCAGTTCGAAAAGAACAATTGTTTCTTTGTTTTCTTTTTTCGATTTGTTATGTGTTAATTAAACGTCTTGTCTTGTTCTCCCAAAAATGTTCCTCGCAATAGGTACACCATCAGTGCACGGGAATGTGTGTGTCCGGGGCCGTTCGAGAAAGCGTCCACAAGGCTTTTTCTGACACTCTGCGTCTCCGCAGCACCCTTCACTATTTTCTTCACTCTCGCTTGCTAAGTCTCTTTTCCGTTTTCTCTTGCTGGGTGTCCCGGCATCATCGCTCTGCCCTTTGTGTTCCTCTTCGGAAGGGCAGAAAGCGGTGTACGTGTCGTTATGTGTGCTGAAGGAAGAGGAGAGCGGTGTAGGGGTTTCTCTTGTGGCGGAGAAAAACGACTAGATGTAGATATGGAGGAGAAAGAGGGGGAGGGTGTATGGATAAAGAAGATGATTACTAGAACACTAGAATAAAGAATCAAATACTTTTTTTGAGCAAATTGACACATTTTTTGAACAGATTTTTATATGACTATCTGAATAAATGTCATTCGACACCCTACAAACATGTACTACAGTATTATATTGAGCGCCTGAGCAATTTTTCCCATTGTTCTGAGAAAACTGAATGATAATTGTTGATCATCAATAGGAAGTTATAAAAAAAGAGATTGAACATCGAAAAATTCACAAAACCGAAATATTTCCACCAAAGTATTATGTACGTGGATTATAGCAAAGTATCAATTGTGAAAGTGTATAGCATTAAATTTGACAAGATGCGTTTGTTCACATCGTTTTTGTCTTTCTTCAAACTGAACAGAAGAGCTCTGGCGTACCTTTGACGCGTTTCCTCAGTCTGTTGACCGTCATAGCTCGCTAGCTAGCAAAGTAAACGAATACTTGTCAATTACAAAAATGTAAATACATAAATTTTACACAGTTTACCAGCTGACAACTTTTTTCTCCTACTTCATACATACGAGATATATTGCGTATATTCAAAAGTGAAAAGGTTCTGGCGTACCTTCGACGCGTCTCTTTAGTATTTCAACTCTATTGACCCCAATAACTCGCTGACTAGCAGAGTAAACAAAAACTTGTTAACTACAAAAATGTAGACAAAGAAATTTTACACAATTTACTTGTCGACAACTTTTTTGTCCCACTTCATACAGACGAGATATATTGCCTTAAACTCGAAATATGCCACTCACTGGCGTACCTTTGGCGCGTCCTCATCCGTTCCTCTAGTGTTACACTATTCAATATATTCTCTTCATTTGTTCGCCTGAATAGCAGTTTTGTGAGAGAATGCCACGGAAGTCATCCATATTTTTCTTTCTTCTTGCAAAAGTGCCGTAGTTTTTTGGCGAAGAGTGCTTCTGAAAAGTTTTGACCCAACGGTACAGTTGGTTCTGATCTTTCAGAATATTCAGGTAACATAGAAAACCAATAACAGTGTTCAAAATATTAAATTTTATAAAACCATATTAAAAACTGTAGATAATTACAAGGAATAAGCGAAAAATCGGAATTGTGAACTTGTTTCTGTTTTACCAATGACAAACTGTGAGAGAACCCAAAAAATTGAATGTATGATATAATAGAAAATAAGATAATAGATCTACTCCTTTCCCTTCAGGTGGATGACGTTCACGACGACTTCACCCATCATGTCTTTGTGGCAAATCACGCTGATCTGTAGTCCGGTCGCCTCCATTATTTCTACAAGTCCACGAGATACCTGGAGAACAGATTAACTGTATAACATGAATTTGATTGTCCAAAGATTCCCTACCTTGATACACGATGTTCCGGAGAACGATACATCAAATCGATCCAAAATGACGAATGGTGTTTGAAGGAAGTGTTGGAAAGCAAACATCAGAGCGGTTGAGACATAACTGATTTCTCCGAATGAAAGCGCCAGAGTGTCGATTGTCCCATGTTTGGAGGAAATGAGGAACTCCACCTCTTCATAAGGCTCGGCGGGGTTAACAATTTTGAGCTCAGCCTTGACGTTCTGATCCCCATTGACCATTTTGTAGTAGCGGTCGACTTGTGTGGCTAGGACATCGAAGGTCTCCAAAAACGTAGTTCTTCGTCTGGCTTTCACCTGGAATACATTTTTTGATAGCATTTCATTGAACGCATTCTTGACCCGATTCTACTCAAACCGATATACAGTGTTGGCCAGAAGTTTATCAATTTTGGCTGCTTTCAATTGAAAAAAAAACTAAATTTGAAAAGATGTCTCAATATTCCTAATTGACCCACAATGAAAATTTGGCATGGAGTATGCAGATTAAAAATATCACTTTGTATTTGTAGTGGACAACTTTTTTGTACAGACGCTTTCTAGCAAGTTACATATCAAAAATGTAATGTTTCTCTCAAATCGACCAATTTCAGTGCAAAAAAGTGCGATTTTTGAGCTATCGTCTCAAAAAAACCATTACTTTCTCGGGGATGTCAGCACAGAAAAGCTGAGAACAACAAAAATGGAGATCTATTCTTAATCTCAATGATCCATCAGAAACTGTCTTGGTGAGACCATCAATACCTTCTCAAAATTAGACATTTTTAAATGAAAACAGCCAAAGTTGTTTGAATTAAGGTCACTACTGTAGTAGACATGTGTTTTTTGCACAACACTCAGGGATTTTTATGAACTTAAAACATTTCTTGAACGATCTTCAAAATGTGGTCCAAAACGAGCGGATCGGACAGGGGCGAGCCGATCGGATCGGGACGAGCCGGGCTACAGGCATGTTCAGGCCGAGAATAGATTTTTTTTTTAATGTTAGCGACAAGCATCCTCTCTAGATGTCTTTTTTTCAACCAAGCAAAAATCAAAAATACTTACTTCCTCCAATTCACGTTGCAAACGGTCGAACTCCGCATCCTTCTCTTTTCCATTTCTTCTTTGGAGTTTTTCTTGCACCTGATCAAGATCATATTGGATATCCTCAAATTCTGGGGATAAGTTCTCAATGAGAACTGCCAACTGCCAGTTGTCCTTCCTGGCCATCTCCTTCCAATCGAATTCCGGGATCATAAAGTGGACGGTGTGATTGTTGATCCCAACATTGTTGAGATCCACCACATATTCCGTGTCGGTCACTTTGTTTCCGTTGATGGAATACGGCTTGAGTTCTTCGTCTTCTGGATCCCCGGTTGTTTTCCGATACGTTCGGAACAAGCCGTTTGTCAGACGGAATTTCACCGCCACAGAGCTGTCTCTTCGGACAAGTGCATCGTTCTGCAAAAAAAATGTGTTTGAAAAAAAAACATATTAAAAGACTAACGGGGATGTAGTTGAGGCAATATTTGATTGCCTTGAGCATGGTGGTCTTTCCGGAGCCATTATACCCTTCAATGGCATTCAGACCATTGTCGAAGTCCAGCGTTTGGTCGAGGATGTGTTTCACTCCCAAGACTGAAACTTGAACGACCGCTTGAACCGACATGGGCGATGGATGGAACGTTGTTGTTGATTTCTAAAAATAGAATGATAAAGTTATGAACTGGGAAAGTAAGATAAAGAAACAATATTGAGCACAGTATAAACGACAAGAGGGAAAGTTTTTTGGTGAAGCTGAAAAATACCTCATTGGGTATCACAAGTGTGAACCTAGAAACTATCAGAGCACAGATACCGTACTCATCTTCATAGTTCGTATGTGCAATCATTGTTTAGGTTTCCAGGTTAGTCAGCAGTGCCTTTTTGCAGTTTTCAGATGAAAAACATGGCAGAATTTGAGAGCCCGTCACAAAACCAAGCATTGTTTCAGCAGCTCAGAAATACGGTGGTTGCATATGGCATGTCTACATCTCTATTTTCATAATTGACAATTTTTTGATAACTCCGATCACTTTTTGTCTATGTGCCTTGAAGAGAGGTAACACGAAGGCAAGCGCAAGCAAGAGAAACGGCCCGAACTTGAAGACGCATATCTCAAAAGTGGGCGGGGCCTACAAAAAAATGTTTACTAACAAAATGACGAGTTGGTCTTGTTCTACAATACATAGCTACATTTTTTAAAAATGAGCAAAAACTGGCTCGGTGACAAGTGCTCAAAGTATGTCAATTTTCAAAATAAAATTTGTTGAAAACGGTTATTTTCAGTTCATTCTGCTGGTAAACACGTGTTTCAAAGTTTTGAAAACACAGAATAAGACGTTTTGATTGTCAATCAATACAAATGAACGCTGAAAACAGTGATTTTTGATCGGAAAATCATAAATTTCTAAAAAACTGATCAAAATACTCATATTCCGGTTTTCAACAGTCTCATTCCAAAACCAGCCGTTTTAGAACTACACGTTTTTTTCTGTTGGGACATTTGCGCTGTACAATTATGCTGACGAAAATGAAAAGAAAAAGAAAACACCAAACTCCCATAACCGAGTTGTACTAAAAGAACAAGACCTTATCTGCTTTTGAAATTTCCTAATATTCATAATTTTAACAGAAAAGATCCTTTGGCTATCCTGGTTTTTGCAAATTAGTTCAAAAACGATCAAAAGTGCAACTTAAAAGACAAAAAAACGTAGAGAAAAAAAAGAGAAAAAGAAGGGAAACAAAAAAAGAAAGAAAGGAATTGTCTGATAACAATAATGATGCTACATAACAGTTGTAGAGGTGAGAGAAATACTGTTACAGATGAGAAAACCGTAGAGACAAACAGAAGAAGAAAAGAAATGATCGCGTGGAGCGGAGGTCAGCAAGAAACAATATAGCGTTTATAGAGACTGAAAAGCACATGACTGAGAGTGTGGTGACGTATCATTTTATGAATTTTAGATTGAAAAACGGGGTATTCTGTTTTCAAAAAACTAATTATAAGGCGTGACTCACGTAGCTACTGATAAGAAAGGGAGAGTGAAGTCAACAAACAGTTTTCTTTGAGAAAAGTATGGTATTTTTTCTCAAAATTAGCTTTCCCTATTGAAAAAAAACAATTGGAGAACTTCAGTACACGGAGAACAAACAAGATTGGCGAAAATTCTCAATAAAATTAATAGAAAATGTCTGCACTATCCCGAAAAACCGTCAAAGAAGTGTCGATTTCTGCAGAACTGATGTGCGAACACCAAATGTCTCGCCGTCCGTCGTCTCTCGTTTGTCTGGTATCTATTCAATAAACGGACAAGCCACCCGAGCGGTCGTCACCGCGGGAGAAATAGTTGGGAGACATGGAGAGACGGAGAGACGAGATTCTTCTCCCTCTCTTTATTGCAAACACTAAAATCTATGTCTCTCGTTTTCTTCGTGGGTGGCAAGGCAAGGAGAGGTGGTCAAGAAAGGTTATACGAGAAGAGAGGGATAGCGGAGACGGAGGAATAGAAAAGAGACTGAGGGAGTGAACCAAAAGGACAAATGGGTTGTCTTTTGTGAAAAGAGAAACATGGAAAGGTGGTTCAGGTCTTATCAGCTTTTTTTTATAACGGCGAAGAATTTGAAAAGTTGCCAAGGAATAAAGAGAAGCAACTTTTTCACGTGAAATTGGTGCTAATTCGTCAAAGAAGGTCCATACTACTAACTACTGAAAAAGCCATCTCGATTCAAAAAAAACTGGAAAAACACATTTTTCAGCGGAGCGCATTTGCGTTTTCAGCTTGTTTCAGCCGCTCATTATGTGTTTGAATGCAAAGTTCTTTTTTAAAAAACTTTTGTTGAACTTATGATTTTTTCAATAATGATTTCTATTTTGCTTCATTTTGCTCCATTAAAAAAAATTTTTTGCTTACGGGCCTGAAAACGATTTTTTACAGAAAGAATAACGTTTCTTCAATCAACAAAAAACATTGGGTACTTCAATGACTGAAGAAGCATTAAAAAGTAAGAAACAAATACAAACATACAATGTTTCGGTAAATGGGGTGTTTTCAGTGTCATTCAGTGAGAAATTCATTTTTCTAGATGACTACTTGGTCATCTGCCTTCCTCGATCTTGCCGACAACACAAAATGCCCAATTTTGGATGGACTCTTTGTATTCTTTCTAAGTTTAAAAGGAAAACTTCAACCAATATTCAGGAAGGGATAGTCGGGAGGCATAAAGAGACGGAGAGACAAGACTTTTCTCCCTCTCTTCATTGCAAACACTAAAAGCTATGTCTCTCGTTTTCTTCGTGGGTGGCAAGGCAAGGAGGGGTGGTCAAGTAAGGCTAAACAAGAAGAGATACATAACGGAGATGGAGAAAAAAAGACGAGACTCAGGGAGTGAACAAAAAGGACAGAAGATTTTTTCTGTGAATGAAAAACATGGCTCCACCTCATTTCTTCTTATGAGGAGAGAAGGCTGGGGTGAGGAGAAAAAACTTTACATGAAATTTGTGCTAATTTGTCAAAGAGTGACTTTACCAAAGCCTTGCTAATTACAAAAATGAACTTTTATGTTTCATTTGGGAACCTTAAAACCTACAAGACGGTCTGAGACTGGAAATTGGTCTCTAACATGTCTAGCATACACACGGCCATCAGAACGAGTCTTCTCAATTTCAATAAAAAGTGGGAAAATGGTTTTTTTCAGCAGAGCCCGTCTGCTTTTTCATCATATTTCAGGAGCAATTCTGATTTTCTCGACGTTTTAACTATACCTTTGTGTTTTATGCCACTTTTTTCCTTTTTTTGTTGTAAGAATGATTACCGTAAAACCTGGAATAAAAGTGCATCCGACAGCCAATGTTTGCAGCATCCTATCTCAGCTGTCTTTTGAGCCTTGAAAATTTTTTTAATTGAGTGAATATTCATTGAGTATTAAGCTATATTTTGTCAGTAAGCAACTTTGTGAAATGTCTTTTCGGAACGGAAATATACCGCTGTGAACGGGCACCGCTGGGTGTGTCTCTAAAACAGGTTTTACGGTATAAAAAAGAACCATCCCTATTTTTCTTCTTTTTGCTGTTAATCTAAAAAAAATTCTTTGATTTACTGCCCAGAAACTGATTTTTTCACAAAAGCAGAACGTTTCACTTGAGCAATAAGAATTTGTGACTACTGCGATGACTGAAGAGGCATTAAAACATAAGGAACAAGTGATTAAGGTGCATTCGGTAGCCAAAATTTGGAGCATCATATCTCGGCTGTTTTTAATGATTTACAAATTTCTACAATTGAAGAAATTTTCTTTGAATATCAAGCTATATTTTGTCAGTTAACAGTTTTTTTATATTTCCTTCAAAAACCAAGATATATCGCTGCGAACAGGTACTGCTAAATGTGCCTCTATCACAGGTTGACCGTTTTCAGTAGAAACTGTCTAAATTTTGGGACATGTGTGTGTGTTACGGTGTCACTGACTTCCCCACCAAGAAAATTTTTAATGGGTCATACAGTTCGAAAATAGATTTCAATTTTTTTGGTTGATCACTTTTTTGTGCTAGCACTCCTGGAAGAGATACAGCTCAAAAGAGATCGCCACTGATTACCACATAATCTCATTCGTTTGTAGGGTCTCTACATATGCATGAAGATTTGAAACGAGGTATAATACCGGCATATTCATATTTTGCACTATTTTGCACTGGAATGACGATTTGAATGAGAAATCACTTTTTTGCTATGTACCTAACTTGCTAGGGAGTGCCCGTACAAAAAAGTTGTCAACTACAAAAATGAAGCTCTACTTTTGTTCTGCGTGGTTTATATATTATTTACTTTGTGAAACAGTTAGTTTCGGCATGGTACACTTTTAAAGTTGGCCATTTACAACTGAAAAAGGCAAAATATGATATCTTACACATCTGGATAATCTCATGTGGACACTACCCTCATTACATTCCCGTGTCCATTACCAAAGCGGCCTTTGCCTCATATGACTGTGTCATTTTTTCAGTTTTTTCCCACTGTCTTTCCCACTGTCATGTGTTCTTTCTCGATTTTCTGTTTAGTTTCAATTTCAAAATTAATGTTTGTCTAATTTCCAGTTCTGTACCTGCAACTATCAAATTACTGACGTGGAGAAAGAAATAGAAAAGAAACAATTTTATTTTTTCAGAATCGATACAATTGAGTAACAACATTGGAGTAACAGAAGTATATCAACGTAAAAATGGGAACAGTGGCGTCATATCAGTCTTCTTGGCAATTCCAGCTTTCATTTTGTCATACTTGCACACGACACAGATTTGGAGACCAGTGGAGGCAGAAACGTTTTCGAGAGCCACAGCGACCTGCAAGAAAGTAAGTGTCATTAGTAAATTATCATAGCTTGCTTTTTTTTACCTTCTCGCAGGTTTTCTCGAAAAGGGATAAGTCAAAATCATCTAAAATGACAAAAGGTGTCTTGACAGCTGCTTGTGCAGCAAGGTAAAAGGCAATCGAGAGGAGCTTGCTTTCTCCCCCAGACAATCCTTTGGACTCCAGGTTTCCATAGCCATGATCAACCTCGAATTGAACGCCGAGGTAGGCTTGAGCTGAATCGATTGGTTGGATCGAGACAGACTTCTTCTCATCATTCCCATAGACCAATTGGTAGTATTTGTTGAGTGTATCGTTGATGGAGGAAAGTGAATCCATAAAGAACTCTTGACGTTCGGATTTAATCTGAAAATGATTTGTAGTCATATAAGTAATTAATGTATGGCAAAAACTAACCTTTTCATATTCCTTTTGCAATTTTTCGTATTGAGTTGAGTTATTGGTTTCTTTCTTGATTCTTTTGGTGCCCTTGCTTTTGCTCTCTAACTCTTCCAGAGCATTCTCTTTCTGTTCGTACTCATCTCTGATGTCTGCACCATCGGGGTGGATGTTTTCGATTAGAAGTGCGAGATCCTTTTTTGTTGCTGATGCCATTTTGTCCCACGATGCGTTTGGAATCATATATGGAATTTCAACAGAGTAGACGTTCAGAAGAGCCAATTCTTCGTAATATTCTCTCTTCGATACTTCCTTCTCATCGATTTGAAATGATTTGACGAAGTAGTCATCCTTATCAATCACTCGTCGGAAGCTTTTGATGGAATCTTTTGACAACTTGAATGTCACTTCTGCAGTCAGTGGTTCAGATAGGATAGACGTTTTCTGCAAAAGAATTGGATTTACTATTTGGAGTTCTAAAGTTCCCGACTGCTCTATACTAACCTCCGTGTCACTCAAGCAAAATCGAATCGCCTCTATAAGAATCGATTTTCCACAGCCATTATCTCCAATAATAGCGTTCACTCCTTCTTGAAAGTAGAACCGACGGCAATTGACCTTTTCTATGCCCTCAATATACACTGAGCAGATAGAGAGTCCAGAAAGAGTCATCGTAGTTTTCTGGAAGAAATGACACAAGTGTGAATAGTTCCAAGCTGATGAAGATGGAAAAATATCAATTGAAAAAATCAGAGATGCGGAACTAGTTATAGGACAAACTGGGAAGGCTGATGGGATAAGGAGCATACAGTACAAACGTGAATTAAGGTTTTCATTTCAGTTGAAAACTCCTAACTTTCAGAGTGTGTCAAAGTGAAACTAATTGTTTCACAGAATAATTTATTATGAAATCAAACAGACCAAGAGTCGAACTTCATTTTTGTAGTTGACAAACTTTTTGTATAAATACTTTCTAGTAAGTTACTTATCGACAAAGTAATTTCGCCATCAAATTGAGTCATTTTAGTGCTAAATAGATTTTTGAGTTGTTCACATAAAATTACTATAACTCGGAAGTATTTGCACAGAAAAGTTGTCAACTACAAAAATAAAGCTCTACTCTCGGTCTGATTGATCTCGTAAAAAATAATTTGTAGGACAGTTAGTTTTACTATGACACAATCTCAAATGTGATCATTTTCAACTAGAAAAGGGAAACTTTTGAGTGGTACTGTAGCTACAGAAGTTTGTCAAGGAGCCACAACTTTATTGCTCACTAAAATCAGGCTGACAAGCTCCGATCTTGTGTAAAACGGACAGCCAAAAACTGGTAAGGTATTTGCAAAGTATCCGCTCTATTATGAAAATTCAAAACGGGTTCGATGTGAAATGAAAGGTGAAACGAGAACTGGGAAACTGATGCTGGGAGTGTTAGAGAAAGGAGAATGGGAGAGGAGAAGAGTCAGAAAACGACGTGGTAGTCAGGAACGACGGTAGTTATGGTAGCTGAGCGCAATTTTATACGAAGTCTCCATACTCAGCAAGGTCAAGTTTTAAATTCCCGACCATGTATTGAGAGCCGTAGAATCCAAAAAACAGGTGAGCACCCATTTTGTGAGGGAGAGGTTTCGAAACGGTTTCGATGTGAAATGCGGAACTATAACAAAAACCGGAAAATTTTCAGTGGGAATCGGATTCTACAAATATGCTCACTAGTCGAGAGACAACGGACTACAAGATAAGAGAAAAGAAAAGAAACGGATAAAAAGGAAAAGAAAAGAGCTGACAATTCTTCCTCCTGAGGAGGCTGATATTTATACTGTTCTTGGGGGCAAGAGTGTGTGGTCAGAGAAGAATGCTCATGTGAGCGATGAAAATGGAGGTTTTATGGGTTTTATTTCATGGGGATGGGAGTTGAGGAAAAAATGAATGATCAACATCAAAACTGATCATGAATCATCTAAAAGATCAAGAAATCAAATTCATGATTTGAATGGGTTAAGGATTGTGGTTTTATAGCAAAGAAAGATGAAAAAATTGTAAAAATCAAAAGTATGAAGAGAAGCCTTTCCGTAACTGGAGATATCCCCAGAGGCTATGCCCAGATAGATAGACTAGCTGCACCGATAAGATGTTTGGAAAGTATTCTTTCTTCCACAGAAGAAAAGGTTTCGATGTAAAATTAAGAGAGGAAACGAAAACTGGAAAAGTGATTCCAGAACTGTTAGAGGAAAAGAGAGACTGTCTCATCAGTTAAGAGACGGCTTTTGAGACAGAGTGGTACTCAAGAGCGACCGTAGTAATGGTAGCTGGACAAGAGTGGAAGCTGAGACTTGTAAACGTGGTGTCAACCCTCAATAAGATCGAGTTGTAAAATTCTGACCATGTATTGAGCGTAGTGAAATCCGAAAAAAACAAATGAGTACAGATTCTATATGAAATGAAGAGGTATTGCGAAAAATGGAAAAGTGATGCTGGGAACGTTAAAGTTCATGGACCTATTTCACATAAAACAACAGGCTTGAAAATCAAACTTTTGATACGGAAATGATCGATTTGAGTCAGTTAGAATGAACCAGTTTTTATCGGATGATAGGGAAAACATCTTAGATTTCGGGATTTAATCAAAACCGCTAAAGTAGAGAAAAATGAGGATTGGTGCCCCAAACAAGAGACGGTCAAATAGGAAGACTGGATAGTTTGGGACAGAGTGGCACTCCGTAACAACCGTAGTCATGGTAGCTGGACACTGAAGTGGTGGAGTGGAAACTGGAAAAGTGATACTAGAAGGGTTAGAAGAAGAGAGACTCTTGAGCAGTTGGTATGGGAGTGAGTGGTTCCCAGGAGCAACTGTAGTTATGGTAGCTGGACAGGAGTGTGAACAGAGAGATTTGAACGCAGTATCCACGCTCATTAAGATCAATAAGTTGTAAAATTCTGACAATGTATTGAGTGTAGTGGTTATCGAAAAACAGAGAGAACCTATTCTGTGAGATGGAGTTTTGAAACGGTTATGATGTGAAATGAAGAGGAATAGTGCAAACTAGGAAGGTGTTGTTGATAGTGTAGAAACTCCGAATAAAAATTTCAGTACAAAACGGTGACGCGTCTCAGCGATGCGAAAAGGGAGAAAAACTTCCCTAGCTAGTACAAGACGGTTAGAGACTGTGAGTATTAGGCCTGAAATAGGATGATAAGAAAAGCGGGAAAACGTTCCTCGTAACACAATCCTAGGAAATTGGTAAGTATAAAGATAAGATTGTTTCGTGAAGATATATCCTGAGGTTATGCCCAGATAGGTCGACTGGTTGCACCTTACTCAATCAATATCTGAGATTCAGTCACCATCTCTCACCCCAGACCAGACCTAGGACGATTACTTAGGATATCGAGGGGATGGCATCCCTTGTCGAGACTAAACATGTATCGTTGCGTCAGCTGGTGGTGAGCAACCGCGTCGCGTCTCTCGCAATACGCACCTCTGATGAAAACCACTGAAATCAATAATTGGGCTCGATTCCTATTTAGAAGACAACACAGCATTCAAAAGTTATTATCCGGTTGCTGAATGCTTAAATTAGGACAAGAAATAGAATGAACACGAAAGTTCTGGGTAATTACAAGATGATACAACCGTAGAGTCACTAGAATTATTCACTTTTTATCATAGACAATGCTCTCCCAACTAGCAAGAGAAGTCTTTGGAGACACGGCTTTCAAACAAGCTCTAAATCTAGCCTTGGGTACTTTTGACTACGGAGAGTCCACTTCTGAAATCAAACCAGCTCAATGGTTCTGTGAGCCGAGTTATGTGCTCTCTTCTCATAGAATTAAGCCTTTTCACACGGCTTCTGAAAATGTGTTATTTGAAAGTTCATAACTCGGCTTGCAGAAACATTTAGCAGATTTTGCCTGCAGAAAAGGACTCTCCGTAGTCAAAAGTACCTAAGACCGTCTTCAAAGATTTTCATTAAAAGCTAATCGCCTTATGTATTGATCTTGCTTCAAATGGTGCCTACACAAAAAAGAAGGTCAATTAGCAGTCCAATATTGAACACTTCTTCCACAGAAACCAATATAAGTGACCCGGGCTTGTCTGACAATTGGTCTGTGGGAAGACTGGATACTTTCGAGCCAACATTTTCAAATTTCTTTTTGAAATCTTGTTCAATTTTTCATCGAAAAGACGAAAATGTTTTGATAACTTCATAGAATTTCTTCTATTTATGAATAATAGTCGAAAATCTGACTTTCTCGCTAAAAAAATTCACAACATTTCAAAAAAATCGAAAACTTTGAAATTTTCACTTTGGCGCCAAACTACCCGGGCCGAGCCTTGACAAGTATGGTAATTGAATTTAATTTTTCCTTTCAGATAAATTCCCTTCCACGTCCATCCGTTTTGTCCTCTCTTTGGTTCGATGCCAAAGTTGTTGTTTTTACAAAAAGTTGTTTTGTGAGAAAAAATGTTTTACTATGACACACTCTCAAAGTTGGGAATTTTTTAACTGAAAAAGGCAAAATATGATAGATCCTTTGTTCACTCTAACAGGCACAAGAACCGAAGAAATTAAATTAAGTTTTTATGGTAGAAAAGTTTTTATTGTTGCCCTAAAGGGCCAACACTGATTATTTCCAATTCAAACCAGTAAATTTTGATAATTCTGTGCCAATTAAGTGGGAATAGCATCATATAAAATCCGTTCTGAGATGGAAACAACCTGTAGTTATATACATGCCTGTTTGAGTCACTCTAATGTCTATTCTTTTTTACAGAAACTAATCCATTAGAAACAGGATTCTTAATTACACTTTTTCAGCCCAGTTCAAAATGCCAAACTCCAACAGTTGTATGTCATGAATTGTCCCAATTCAAGAGTTTCAACACTTTCAAAGCATGTAAATTGGTTTTAAATTTTGTCAGAGTGTTCAAAATAGTTACAGATAATCGACGTGAAAAACATGCTTAGCAATTCTCACCAAAAAACATTAAGGACATTTGTGACCACTTTTTGTTGGGTGAATCTAACATCCTCTTCCATTACTGAACAACACAATCAGAGAGCATTTCATACTTTTGGAAATGCTAACAATCCTATTCATAGAAATTGAGAGCAGAACGGGCAGGTATCGACCGAAACCGGAAAATTTGAAGAAGGAGAAGAAGAAGTGGACATTGATGATTTGAATTTCTTCTTCAAAGCTTGAGTTTGGCGATTTTATATTAATTTTTAATAAACACTGTCTGCCTGTTTTATTAATATGAGATTTTCGGCTCTCGAAAACAGATGACAAATAATGTTCGAGACATAAGAGAAAAATGAGAAATTACACTAATATTCTGAAATGGTTTTTTTGTGTATCCAATTATAAAGCTTTGTATCTTTTCGTTTTTATGATATGTAAAGTACCGTGCAGTGAGATATAGGTCCTCTCTGTAGGGAATATTCAATTTTGACAGTTCGAATCACTGATTTCCAAACAAATTTTCAATAAATAATGCAAATCAAAGTAGAACTCTATTTTTGTAGTTAACAACTATTTTGTATGAAAATTCCCAATCAAGATGCATATTTTTTGCCCTAAAGGGCCAACACTGATTATTTCCAATTCAAACCAGTAAATTTTGATAATTCTGTGCCAATTAAGTGGGAATAGCATCATATAAAATCCGTTCTGAGATGGAAACAACCTGTAGTTATATACATGCCTGTTTGAGTCACTCTAATGTCTATTCTTTTTTACAGAAACTAATCCATTAGAAACAGGATTCTTAATTACACTTTTTCAGCCCAGTTCAAAATGCCAAACTCCAACAGTTGTATGTCATGAATTGTCCCAATTCAAGAGTTTCAACACTTTCAAAGCATGTAAATTGGTTTTAAATTTTGTCAGAGTGTTCAAAATAGTTACAGATAATCGACGTGAAAAACATGCTTAGCAATTCTCACCAAAAAACATTAAGGACATTTGTGACCACTTTTTGTTGGGTGAATCTAACATCCTCTTCCATTACTGAACAACACAATCAGAGAGCATTTCATACTTTTGGAAATGCTAACAAGCCTATTCATAGAAATTGAGAGCAGAACGGGCAGGTATCGACCGAAACCGGAAAATTTGAAGAAGGAGAAGAAGAAGTGGACATTGATGATTTGAATTTCTTCTTCAAAGCTTGAGTTTGGCGATTTTATATTAATTTTTAATAAACACTGTCTGCCTGTTTTATTAATATGAGATTTTCGGCTCTCGAAAACAGATGACAAATAATGTTCGAGACATAAGAGAAAAATGAGAAATTACACTAATATTCTGAAATGGTTTTTTTGTGTATCCAATTATAAAGCTTTGTATCTTTTCGTTTTTATGATATGTAAAGTACCGTGCAGTGAGATATAGGTCCTCTCTGTAGGGAATATTCAATTTTGACAGTTCGAATCACTGATTTCCAAACAAATTTTCAATAAATAATGCAAATCAAAGTAGAACTCTATTTTTGTAGTTAACAACTATTTTGTATGAAAATTCCCAATCAAGATGCATATTAACGAAACAGTTGACTTCACCCTCGGTTTGGTTCATTTCAGTCCAAAATAGTGTGATTTGTAAACCATCCATCTGAAAGTACTGTAACTCTAGGAAGAGCACGTTAAAAAAGTTATCAACGGAGCTCCATTTTTGATCTGTATGATTTAACAATGTTCTGTAAGGAAATTATACTTGTTGGATCATCAGTGATACCACGGCACTCTCTCAACGTTGAACATTCCGAATTGAAAAAGAAACCAACATTAGTTATTTCATGGTACAATACAAGTCTTCATTGCCATAAAAATCTAGAAATTAAAATAATCAAGTTTTTTTGTGAACAGAGCAAATAGCTAGATCAAAACTTGAACGTTTTTCCATACCTTCCCGATTCTCCAGGAGTGAAACACATTTTTAGTTCAAAACTTCTCTTCAAAAGAAATGATTGAATCTGAATTTGAATATCCGGCAGGAAATGACACACTTTGCTTTTCCCCGAGATGTCATGACACATCCGTCATATTTGAAACACTATCAGCTGATTGTTAATTGCACCTTGTTCTCCAATCTTTGATTGAACCGGTGTCTTCTTCTAAATGAGAGTCCTTTCCCCTTTCTCTAATGTGCGCCTTCCGTTTGCCTTTCCGGTCGATTACTCTGAATTCTCTTCACCCTTTATCTCCAGCTTGTCGTTGCTCCGGCTGCAAGTCATCATCACAAATTTTATACTTTTTGTGTTTTGTTTCTGTATTTTTATTATTTTTTTGTTGTTTTCAGAGTTTCTGAGATTGGTACCCGTGTCATTTGTGTTGCTTTCACTCAACTACAGTAACCATGGTCGGCATCCATGTAAGTTGACATTTTTATGGGGTTGTGAGCGTTCTACCATCTCAAAACCGTTGATTTCGAAATTAATACCTATTATATAAAAATGAAACTCTAATAATTCTGAACATTTTTTGAATATAATGTTTTTCACCAAGAAAACAATAGTCCTGAAAAGGATTACCATGCTAAACTCATGTGAAATCGTTGTTTTCTGTGCTGTTTTTATATGTTACACTATTTTCAGTTCTTTATCAAGAAAAACCTTTCCCCGCCAATAACTCATACATTTTCAAACAATAATTCTTTAATGACAAGTGTCATGAGTACACTCTAACAGACGGTGGGTGTGATAATGATTTATCGTCATTTCTGGGCTCGACTACTGATAAGAATACCTTCTGAGCGGGGCGAAAGACCACAACACCGACAGAGACGCAGTAAATCGTGCGAGGCGCAACGCAATACTCCCAAAAACTCACCTTTGTCACTAAAACGAAAGCAACAATTTTGCTTAATTAATCACATTTCACACATTTTTGCAACCAGACAAATCAACCATTCTATAATCATTGCTTATCCACACTTATTACCACTTTTCTCATCCCTGATGGACTCCATCGATGCAACTAAAAATGTGCTGACTAACGGTGAGTTGGGGTGGGTGGGTTGTGTGTGAGTGCTCCTCCTTTTCATTTTTGAATAAACAAAACATTTTACGATCGATTTATAGGGGATTATATGTGTGTTATCAATGGGTAGAGCTAATTAAGGAGTTTGTGAAAGACTTGTCTGGGGGGTTCGGTAGTTAAGGTGTTAAGGGTATATGGTGTCAGCGCTTTTGTGTGAAGCAGTTGTTTTTCAAAACACAGTATGAATGAAGAAGTGTGAAGTAACTTTTTGCAACGTTCTTAACTTGGGTCAGACATTCAACATTTGTGAGTTCAAATTCAGAGTTCAAAGTGGTTACAGGAGGGGGAGATACAGTAACAGCCAAAATTATATCATATTTCGCTTTTCAGTTGAAAACGTCCAAAGTGTGTCATAGAGAAAGTAACTGTACCACAAAACCATTTTTTATGGATCAAACAATTCAAAAACAAAGCTCCGTTTTAGTAGTTATCAGTTTTTCTGTACGGGTACTTTTTAGAGAGTTATGGTCATATTAAGTGGACAGCTCAAAAATCGCACTATTTTGCATTAAAATGGGATAATTTGAGGGAAACATTACTTTGTCGATATATAACTTGCTTGGGAGTCTCCGTACATAAAAGTTATCAACTACAAAAAAGGAGTTCTATTTATGGTTGTCTGATCCATTAAACAATATTCTGTAGCGGTGTTAGTTGTCCCGTAACACCCATTCAAAGTTGGGAATTTTCAAGGGAAAAATGCAAAATATGTTATATTTGTGGCCAGTACTGTACATCCTGTGAGATTTTTTCTGGAATGCAATTGTTTTTGAGCTATTGGAGCTGTAAAGTCGTTATTTTTTAAGTCCGACAATCCAGTTACACACTTTCTGTATCAATTATGCTATAATAGTAGAACCAAAGCTCCGTCTTGTCAATTTATACTGAACAACTTCTGACTCCGGGAGAATAGTCATTTTTTCATGAAATTCGATGCCACAGGCATATTCTTAATCTCCTTGTTTCCTCATTATTTTTAATTTCTATGTTCCCTCATTCTGGTTACTCGTTCATTATTTCATTACCGGTACAGACAGGCTAATACACCAGGCAGCTGGCTTACTCTAAGAATACAATGGTAAATTAGTTGTTGGGTCAAATTAAACATGATTAGCAAAAATATATAATAGACACTTCTCAAAAAATAAGACTTTTTCATATGCATTCTCCGTATTTCTTCTAATACCAATGTTCCCTTTTCAATAACACTTCCTCCTACACGTAATCAAAATTTAAGTAGTTTTGCTCGTCCATACTTCTCCAGTTCTATTTGACAACTATCATTGTGTAAACCAACCATCATCACACAGGCGCCATGCACACCATTCACTTTTCCATGTTTCGTTAGACAAACAAAAGTGAACTAAGCCGGGAATTAGCACAGTTATCGATAATTTACGACTCTGTCAACTGATTGGCAGTTGAACAAAATGGAAAATTGAAATGAAATGAATGTGTGTGTTGGAAGAGAGGAAGAGCAAAGTGGAAAAGTTTTGCTGAGAAGAATGAAATAGTGAGGGGAATGTGTGATAGTACACCGGAAATGATTTTTCGGCAGAATACTAGTTTTTCGAAATTCTGGTATGACGTATATGGACCGTCATTGAAAACTGAAATTTGAATTCTGGCATATTTTTCAAGGCCCGGACCGGGTGTTATTAGCAAAACTGAAGCCCGGCCTGGGTCCTTGGCGCCAAACTTTAAAATTCAAGTTTGTCTAATGTTTTCTAATTTTTGAACTTTTTTCGCGAAAAAGTCAAAATTTTACCTAACATTCAGAATTTAAGCCGGGCCTTTACAAGAATAAATTCTGAAAAAAAAGAAAAAAGATGACTGACTAAATTTAGCAGTATTGATGTTGCAAGATAATACATTTCTCCTAAAATCATTTCTCAATAGAATCGTAGTTCTTTCAATACTGAAAATATTGAAGTATGAAAAAAATTAAACTTTTTCAAATTTACAGGTAAAGATGATACTTTTCAAGAAAGCCTTTCATCGTTTTATGTCTCTTTTCTCAAATTCTGTAACTCCGAGACTCAATCCGAATTGTGCAGTGTCAATCACACCATTTCTCAAGCCACATGTCTTTTCCACATTGTATTTAACACCCAAAGTGCACATGTCTCTTCTATTCCACTGGTCACACTCACACACACCTTTCAAAGTTCAAAATGTGTTAGAGTGAGGTCATATTACATTCAATTTCTCGAGATTCGATCTTATGAGCCCTCAATTCCAAAACGGACTCTCCTGCTCACTACGAGTTTCCGTCAAATTGAAACGACGTAATTTGGTTGAGAGGAAGAAGGGGGATGGAGATAAATAGATAGCGAATTTGTGAAAAGGTAGAAAATAAGAAGGGAAGGGGAGAATGTGATAAAATTGGATTTGTAAAGAGAATTTTGATTGGAAAAGGTGTCATTGTGCAGTGAAAATGTAGTGGAGGGAAGAAGGCGTATGCTTGAATCCAGTGAACTCAACTATTTCAAAATTTTGCTTCTATTTATACATCTGGAAGTTTTTAATTAAAAAATATATATTCCCACGCTGCATACTTTCACTACTACATCTTCAAATGTCACAAACTTTAATTTTTGAAAAAGAAACCTGCAAAAATGTAGTGTGAGAACTAATTTATACGTTCTTACCATTCCCTCTTGGCCACTCTACCCCAGGTTTTTCGGTAAGACCTTATAACCCCTCAATTATCGGTACTCGCATTTTCTGATGACCCTCCTGACCTTCCTGGATTAACGACTCAGCTATAGAAAACTGAATTTGAAGAAAAATAGTTGCAATTTGCATTTTTGGTTTCCATAAGGTCAAAATTGAAGTCGGAAAAAGCTGGAGACTACAAAAATTTTGTATTTCTATGTCCAAGTTTTCCCTTCATCTTATAACCAGGACCACTCTTATTAGACATTCCCTTCCTGTTATTGATAAGACAGTGTGCTCATTACCCAGGTCAACTACCCACAGTTATGACTATAACAATGTGTAAATACTGTTACATTTCCCCAAAGGCCATAACTTATATCATCTTTTGCGTAACCGGTGACAGGTCCAACAATGTTATGATAAGATTCCATGTGATAAGAAGCACAACGAATTGTGGGACCTACGAGGTGGAAATTGTCAATGAGCATACTTTTTTAAAACTATTTTAAATTCCTGGTATGCCTTTTTCACTATTTTAAATTCAACCCTTGACCAACACAAACTATTTTTCATCTGTCAATTACTCCGTGGGTCAATTAATTTATATAGCCTAATCTCCTAGCCGCGCGTGGTTTTACAACTGTTTCTTTTCCCCCTTTTCCTACTTTACCTAAATTGTGTAACTCCGATAATGAGGGACGGAGGAGGAAGGGGGGTGGATTTTTATGACATCTCATCTCGATTATCGTCACGCATGTTTAGTTGAATAGTTTGAAACGGATTGAATTTGAATTGTTGAAGTTTGGGAGGAAGGATTTTAGGTTGTTCATATTTCTGCCGCCAAAACGACATCTAGTTTGCTATTACATTTTTATTTCCGTTCCGTTATTTTTTCAAAAAAAAGATTCACTTGAAGAAAAAAGAAGGGTATACAAAAATTTTTTATTTCTAAGTTTTACAAAAACCAGGCCGGTTTAATGTAGACGCGAACAAAATTATGGCACCCTGCTGGGCTATGAGAATAAAACGATTAGGTGAAATGAAGAAATGGGAAAAGAAGGAAAATATAAACTGATTCTTGTTGGAAAAAAGGTTTCACAGGGAAAAACGGTTTTTGACAGGATGTCATACAAAAAGAAACTGTTTGTAATGTGAACTCAAAATATTTAGTGAAAACATTAAAATATTTTTGTCTGGAAAACAATTATGAGATTTTTTGAGGTTTTGTTAGTCACATCATCAGTGTTCTGCATAAACCTGAAGAATTCCAAAACAAAATTTGAGAAAACTTCAAACTTTCTATTTTCTTGAACACGTCTCACACCTTCATTCTCACCGTAATCCCCTCTGACAGTTCTAGTTCACATCATTTCAAAACCCCATTTCTCATCGGGTCATCACCACACAGACACAACCACACTTCATATTCACCTAGAGTGTCACAAGTACAGTAACTAGGCCCCGCCTACGTTTCTCCGTCTATTGGGAAAAGGAGTATGGTCGTTCGCAAACAAGACAGCTCAGGAACCATTTATTTTATGGTCTTTTACGGGAAGAGGGTCGAGTTGTTGTTATGGTAGAAGTCAGTAATCCTTCGGTTAGTAGGGTTAATACTGTCTTAAAATAAGGCTTAGGCTGATGACACCTGTTTCAGTAAGGTGACAATTTAATTATTTTGATTAATACGCTTTGGCATGATTAGTATTCTATTTTATTATTCTATTCGGTGTGATTTTCTTCCAGAAATCAGATTTTCTATTCAAAAAGGGCCAGGTCATAGACTTGCTGTATTCAAAATTGAATTTCAAAAAAATGAAATCACAACTTTCTAAGTTTAAAAAAAGGTTTCAAACTACAAAACTCAAAAAAGTACAAAATTTAAAAAAGTACATTTCAAATTTCAAGAATTCAGCTTACTATCTGTCACACCTCTTCTTACCTCATAAATTAGACTTTCTCCTCTCCTACAGTACTCCGTTTTGTGTTGAAAGGCGGAGCAGTTACTCCCTCTTCCTCTCTTTCATATCACTCCCAAACGTTTTCCAATGTTATTTTAACGAGGCGCTAATAAACCGCTTAACCGGGGTTTGTGGAGTGTTGGCTAGTGCCAAAACCTAACATTTCCAATTTTACAATCGTCTCAAATAATTATTTATTGCATCTCTTCCCCTTTACTAATTCAGTGTAAAATTTTCAATAAATACACCAAAGGCGCTAAACCTCAATCGGCTGATGCCTAATTCAAATCTTCTTACATTTGTAGACATAGTTAAAAGGCAAGCCGGCATAGGTAGAGAGAGGGACCGGATTAACCTTGTTTAATACCATAATTCTAGGCTACTCTTGTTTTTTGGTCGTGTTTTTGGAAGAGCATGATGCAGCTGGTCGTTAGATTAGCCTGCAGATCCATTATCTTAGATTCTGATCTCAAGGAAACCATTTCTAGAAGAAATTCTCTCGTTTTTCCTGTCTCTACAGTAGTCCCTTGATCTTTCATCTTTATTTCTAAAATTCCCCATATTTCAGGGATGACCAGCTATAGTTACTTCACACTCCCCTCCACCGCCGGGACGCCAGGATTCAACTATCAGGTTCAGCCAATGACGATGTTCGCTGGAGCACCATATAGTGCAGGTATGTCTCTACTTTATTTCCATAAATCCCCTTCATAATTGACTTCCTTAGTAATTATCTTCGGATTAAGAACAGTGTCTAATCCGCTTACCTATACTTCAAAATTCAAAGTTCTAGTAAGTGTGCGCGTGGATACTGTAGCGCGCAGTGGTTATAATCATAATCGCATTCAACGAAATTTGCATCTACTGTTCTCCTATATTTTTCTCTCCTCACTTCCTCACTGTCCTTCACGAATACTGGTTTATTTGGTGAATGTCACCGATACGGTATTTCTGATACAATGAATATGTACTATGATAATTGTAAGGGTTTGTTTGCCAGATAGGAAGAAAAATTTACAAATATAGGGAGTGACTAATATACGAAATTCTTTCAGCTATGATTCCACGGAAAAACCGTCGCGAACGAACTACGTATAGTCGACAGCAACTGGAAATACTCGAAAATTTGTTTAATGAGACTCAATATCCAGATGTATTCGCTCGGGAAAGGGTCGCAGAGCAAATTCGACTTCAGGAGAGTAGAATTCAGGTAAAGAATTGTTATAATCATAGCCAAAACTGTTTTACCTGAGATTTTAACAGAGAACCAAGTTATGAAGTTCAAAAAGATAGGACTACCATGATAAGCTCATTTTTTCGAGTTTTTATCAGTTTTACCACTATTAACAGTACTGAAAATGTATAGAGATCCTATAACGAGAAACTTGATATTCATAGTCATCAAAACAAACTAGGAAAGGTCATGGAGTCAGTCTAGAGCTATTAGACGTGAACTATACCGTTGGGAAACTGGGAAACCGCTGATTCCAGATATATATTCAGTTTTTGTCTTAGATGCCTAGTATTCGAGTAAAACGACGTCAAAATTCGATCAATTAACAAGCCATTACTTTATTAAGTACCTGTTAATAACTACTATTTTAGGTCTGGTTCAAAAACCGTCGTGCCAAATACCGTCTCCAGGAGAAACAAAAGCCGAAGCAAAGAAATGAAAAAATTCAAGAGCATAAAAGTGAAGACCAACAGCTGGAGCCACTAGACGTCGAATCTCTCAAAGGAAACGTGTCTCCAAGCTATCAACCACAAATAAAGAGTGAATTGGAGAGTTGGTAGGTGCCTAGCGTTTATAAGAGTTTTAGCAGGATTACGCTTACCAAAAATCCGATTAGATAAAGTCTTTCATTCCCGCCCATATTTTGTTCGTTGTAAATACCTTGTAATCCGAATTATGGAATTACAGCGACAATGCGGTGGTCAGCAATGGTAAACTGAGCACTCCAAAGAGTATTTCTCCGCTTGATACGACTGTGAGCAGTGCAAGTTCCAATATTTCGGCTACAGAGCTGCAATGGTCAGCTGGTGAGCCGCAGAAACCGGTTTTCGCTAAAAATGAGGTAAGTTTTCTTAAAATCGTTCTGACTTTCAGTTATTTCCAACTTTTTCCAGGATCCCTCTTCTGCAGCAGTGAGCCCAACTGCTAATAGCTCTACGCCAACATCATCTGCGTCAGCAGCGTTGTCTACCTCCTCTTCAGCATCATTACCGTTCCAACCAACTGTTTATAACACCTATCCCGCTATTTATCCACAATGGGGTAGTTTCGATTACACAACTTATGCCAATCAGCCTTATGCTGCACAATTCTCCCACGCCCCGTATTCAGGAACCCCATTCTGGCACCAAAATGGATCTTTGTAAGATCTTTGTAAATTTTCGCCTGTGTCTAGGAACCAAAACCCAATGCCAACCTATTTTTAATGTATTGCGACATATAACTTTATAATTTTTTCTTCTTCGCATTCCATTCCGAGTCTACATTTTTCTATCATTTGTTTTACTGTCATAAAAGTTTTTTTGAAAATATTCAGTCTTTGTGGTCTACAGTACCCTCCAGTGGAAAACTTGTTTTTATGTTGAAGTTGTCGGATTAGAGTGACAGACGTATCGTCACAGACACAGATTCTACATAGACGATTTTTGTTCCAAATATGGTTTAAAATGTATAATTGGAATCGCTACACACTATTTTTTTCAATAAGGTATGCCAATCTAAGATCCTCATCACCTGTATCTATTTACCATCTCTCTCCATGATCGTTTTTTTTTCCGCAAAAACACTTTTGTCACAGTTCTCATGCAACTAATACAAATAAAAAAGTAACCGACACACTCACAGCGGGTGACAGGATTAGCGGCATGAGAGACACCTTCTGATGAGGTGTCGGTGTCGTTTACCGCACACAAATTTGAGGGGGTCACTCGTTGAACGAGATACAATGCGGGAAAGAACGGATTAGTTCCTCTTCTCATTATTCATATGCTAAATCGACCGGAAATCAGAGAAAAGTGTTCAGCGAGACATTAAAGAAAATAGATGACCAGAAAAATGGAAGGGGTTTCATTTTTTGAGTCAGGCATGATTTTCTATACAAAATTTTCAAAATTTCAAATGAAATATTTTCCTAGGATACACATTTCCTGAGCGAATGAAGGTGACATGTAGAACTCTATTTTTGTAGCTGAGACTATTTCTATGGGTACTCCGTACCAAGGAACCTTTTTCAAACCAGCCATCAGTAGTTTCAGCAATATAGGCCCTGTCTCCTTAATAATTTTTTGACAACGGATGAGCATGAGGATTCTTCCATCCATTTTTTGATTCCCTTATTGAAAGAATCGAACTTTGAATTCAAGCGGCTATCAAACTCGAATCAATTCTAATTTTGACGCAGCGGTAGGAACGAAATAAAGAGTGTTCCCTGACCTGAATGTTTTTTTTCAGAAAGATTTTCATGTTTTGGAAAAAAATTAGGTAGAACAATGCCAGAATCTGGTGGAGAATGATGATTCACTCTGGATCCCTCCCTTTTCATGTAGACCTATTTGCTGTGTTTATATAACTTTTTCAGCGTTATAAAAAGATAAACGGAGGGAAACAAAAACAAATGTAAAGCAGAAAATGGGTGTTGAGAATTTCTTATGAATCACCTGAAAGTCCCGGAAGTCCAAATTATTGAGAAAAAAACAAAAAAAACAGGGTCCTAAGGCAGCACTGAAGTATACTCGTTGGCAAACAGAGAATCGCACCGATGACGCGCCAGCTTACAACCAGGCTGTTATTTTCTCACTGACTTGCAGTCTACTTGATTGAGGACTATCTCCGATAGTGTTTAGGAGTTTTCATAAGTTCTCGATTATTATCAACAAAAGAACTTACTAAATTTGATAATTCTTGCTAACTCACAATACATTAGCTACATCCGACTGAATGGTATCTAGAAAAGCCCTTTTTAAAATATGTAGATAAGAGTAGCATTTTTGAACTGTTGCCGAAACTGAGCTTTGTGACACTTGCAGAGTCATTTTAAATAAAGTAAAAGTTAACGTCGGGATCGTTACCTCAAGTAGTTTTACCATAAAGCGAAATTTTCGTTATCAAAGTATTCGAAAAAATGCTAACTCGATGAATCAGGCGCGAATCAAACTAAAATTTCTTATTAAAATGACTGAAAATAGAGTCCTTTATGCAAAATTTGCAAACTTTTTCGCCACCGCTGCCTGTCTGTATGTCCGACACTCCATATTCCAATTATATTAATGTTTGTCTGTGTATTCATATGTCCAGATTTTTGTTTTCAAACTTTTTTACGTGTGACAGGAAAGTTTTAAGGGTAAAAACAGGGCATTTTCAATATCTATTTATGTTTATGGGAGTCCGCCGTTCTTACAACAAAAACTATTAGCCGGTTTACTCTGATAATTGGAGCAAATGAAACTGGTACTCTGATGTTGTAGCTACATCACGATCGTTATTTCGGATTTTTTGTTAACAGCATTGTATTCACTTTGAAACCTTCGTGTTATATAAGTCCTCTCTCCTTCATTCAACGTACACACCTATTAATTAGAAAGGTGGTCAAGACACACTCTCTTCAGCAGACACGCGGAGATCATTTTATGAGAGTGCAAAGACGCAGAACAAGAAGACGACCAGACAGTTAGGAGACGTGATAGACATCAGTGAAACATAACAGAGGCTAATGTATTAAAAGTGCCCCTCCGAGGACCTTTGGAAGGGAGATGTGAGACGCAGACAATACTCTCTCGTCTTCAAGACTGTCGCATGGCAACAGCTCCATCAAATCTGCTCTAATGGATTTTTAACCCAAAACAGAAAGCTAATTTTGAATAAAGGTATCAATAAAGTTTCAAGCACGGTTAAAAGTTTATTTTTTCCATTGTGAACTCAGTTACGCATTTCCTATTTTTTCACAATTTTTCAGTGTTTCCACAAGTTTTTTTCATATTTTGGGAAGAGTTATTTGTTCCACACATCCTCCTAGCGTTTCCTTTTTGACTTATTTCCTTTGAAGTCCAAGCGATATCCAAAAAAGCGCACAAAAAATAGTTGGCGTGTTTTCCGTGAGTTGGCGCTTTTTTTGAGAACAGTTGGATTTCAACATTTTTCACCGCTTCAAACCTGTTACAAACGTTCTAATTTGTTTTTATTTTTCATTTTCAGATATAATCGACAACAATGTTCTTTGAATAGCTGATCGAAGTCACATAATCGCAGAATCTATTGGCAAATCAATAGGAACCCCGGCGAAATTCCTTGAAAAGGAGTGAGTGTTTTGCGAATAACGTATATACCAAAAAATTAAATGAATAGTCAATGACTTCTTCAAATTCACAAAGAATTAGCTAGTATGATGAATAAAACAACAACAAAAAACAGACAAAACATGAGAGAAGCTACGAATTTCACAATAAAAACCCTCTGTTTTATGTTAAACCCACTTTTGACATAAACTAGAACATAGAAAACACAATGTTTTAAGGAATAACTAATTTCTTCCAAGCTAACCGGCTAAAAATGCATAACAACCCCAAGGAAGCTATAAAAATTGTCTAAAAACCAAAAAAAGTAAAAATTCACTAACGAGATTAACGGAGCACCTAACGTATTTCCGAATGAGCCAAGAACCTCAAGCGACTTCAAAGAAGTGTTTTAAAGAGCACACGGTACTAAGCATGCAGAATAAATCAATTTCTTTTCAGATTTGATTGTATAATGACCAACATTCATACGAGTTCGATGTTCTCTGTGGTTGAATGACTCTCGCATTCTCGTACGGAGACTGTCGTCAGTGTCGTGGTACCAGTTCTGTAAACGGTCAATCTGGAAATCATCACAGCGAGAAAATTATCAATACATAGAGAAGGCTGGATACGTCAATAACATAGTGAGTTCATTGATAAAAAATCCAAAAAAAATCTGATACTTTGCAGTTTGGTCTCCGACTTGACTAGACACAATAGCATCACATCCACTTCTGCATCAGAAGCAAGATCATCTAGATATCAAATGCAAGGAAAACGAACATTGGTCAAGAACTGAAACAAATGTGAAAGAATTGCAATGCTGTGAAAGGATCACCCAAGCAAGATCAGAATCTTATGAAAGGATACAGAATAAGATGCCTGAAAATGATGTCTGTGATGTCTTAACTTAATTTCGACTACGTGAATAGTTCTGAGTTCTTCATTGTCCATAATTCTGGCTCCAAACATCGCTGATTCAATCCTGTTGCTTTGGGCATACCGAATTGTTGGGAATGTATTTTGAAGTGGGTGCGGAGTTCTAGAAATCGAGCCAATGCAAAGATTCTGTCAAGTAAAAAGCGAATTCAAGTTCTAACAGTAAGCATCAATACAACTTTAACGGTAAAATAGGATTGGAGAGCACCTTTACATTACAAATTAAGTCAGAAGCATTTGGATTCGCAAACCATCTGATATAGCCGGAAATCGATGACAAAAGATTCATACGGCTATTAGCGTATGTCAAGTGTTGTCGTAAAATGAAACCCTCGAACTTGTGAAAAGACGGTTCAACCCGGATCGACATCGAGTGACAAGAATCAGAACAATATAATTGATGATTATTCTGTGAGAGCACGGAAGTTTCCATTTCAATGCGACCGACACCACCCCATCAATACTGGTAAGCTATTTTCAAATAATGTGGAACTCCTAATTTAGAACATTTTGAAGGTAGACGGAACAATTGCATCACAGTACTCCCCACCTTGTCAGCAGTGCCTTGACCTTTGTTCGGACGACTCTGAACTCTTCGACATCTCCGTTCTGGTTCACTAGTGGTTCATTCCGTTAGTTAATGGTTCTACATACTGAACTGCGGGCTTTGTACATTCGTGTACATGCAGATTGCTGAAAAATAGAAGAAATACGGAGATTATGTAGTGGAGAAAGCTGATTCAATTTCAAATCAGATGAATCGAACCGTGTTAAATGAAAATGCTTCACAAGAGAACATCGCCACTCGCAAGTTGATTCTCTGAGCTTCGATTTTTTTGCGGTTAGTAAATTTGTCGAGCTATTAGGTACTCTCCGTGAGAAATGTTGCCTTTCAGGTAGACGACAACAAAATAATCAGGATCAGTGTAGTTGGAGGATGGGCGTTCTTCACGCTCGTCTATTGGATGTCAGCCGCAGAGTAAAGCACGAGGAACTTCAAATTGTGGTCCCATACGGCAAGTTTGGCGGTGAACTATATTTACGAAGAGATGATGACTTTCTTATGTTACAATAGCAATAAGATTGGAAATAATTTTATTTATCCAGCGTCGAAGTTGAAAATAAAAAACCCTTCTCCGAAACTTGACAGTTTTGTGATGTCATGACTTGAAAATCAATAGTTTACTCAACAAAAAGACTGCAAGTCAATGAGGGAATGCTGCCAGCTGGTGCGCCTTCGTCGCAGTTCTCCGATTGCCGAAAAGTTTATAAATCAATGAAAAATTATACAAATAAGACAAATGATGAGTTTTGTCTGACACTATTCTTGAAACCAATACAAACGTTTAGTTATCGATAGCAGGTGAGATCCAGGTGACTGAGAATGAAATTTGTCGATGTTAAGTCGTTGGTGATAGCATTATTGTGTGTAAGGTAGATCGCTTGATGAGAGAGACGTTTCCTAAAATTTGTTCAATAACTACAGGAGAATTGGAGATATGAACAGAATCATAGTAAAAAAAAATGACCTGAAGTATTCGGAAGTGCTCATCGTGGTCTCCTTCTAAGACTATAGGAGAGATATCGGAGGTTCCAATTGAGAGATGATGCGACTTTTTAGAAAATTGTGCTCAAGACATCAACCGCAAGTCGACCGCTTAGGCATGTAATCCGGGTGGTTGCAAGCCTAGTACAGCAGTTGGACGGTGCTCGAACATGTGTCAGTCACAACGAATAATGGCAGAGACAACTGGTCCCGGGGTCTTCAACAAACGTCGTTTAGCATTGATGGCGTTCCATTAGGTGAGAATAAGTTCATTGCTGCTGCATTTCACTCATCGAATTGAGTTCTGGCTTCAGTATCTCCGTGTCGACTCGAATATCCTGAACAACCAACTTTCCTGCGACAATTTCGGACTTTCCTCGTTCAATCTGCATATTGTTATATACTAATGAGTTTTCATGAAGAATAACACATACATCAGGTTCTTCCTCGATTTTTCTTCCTCGGCTGCTTCAATTCATTATATTCTTAAGGGAAAGAGGCAAATATTAGTTGTCCAGTAGCGTCTTCCCTTTTCCAACTTTTTTGCGGAATTTCAACTGAAATATCACAATCTTGAAGAAAATAGGAAGAATTTATCTCACTTATATAACTTATGCATCATAATTAGAGCAAAATCCAGCGTATTTTGTTCAGAAATTGGTGTTTTCTCCCGGAATCAATCGAAACAGAGCTCACACTGAAGGGAAAAATAACAGGAACCGCAAACACTGTGACGACAATCTGCACTAAACAAATAAAAGAAAACCTTTGAAACAGTTGTTGCAAACGGATGAGGGACCAACGTGAACGTCAGAAAACGAATTCAACGGTTAAAATTGGGAATATTTCAAGGAAAGTCTGTAAAAATAATAGAAAGCTGAAAAATACAAAAAAACTACGTAAATGAAGGTTGGAACACCTGAAAATGATGGAAAATATTCACAATAAATGAAAATGGTTTGAGAAAAAGATGGTTCAATAAAAACTGCAAAAAATGTTCAAATGACGTCAAAAACGCAATTTGCGGTGAGGTAATTAGCATGGGATTCCTTTCGGGTGCAACCAAAATATTTAGTTTCTTGAGTAAACTGAAAAAAGGAGACAAGACGAAATAAAGTTCGGTATTGTCTACGGATTTACAATTTTTCAGTTGTTTCGAATGGTATGTTGTCATCTCGTCCCACCAGAAACAAGCCATACTTGTTTTCAAAGATTCTAAAAACTTTTAAGTTTAAAAAAGTGGAATTAGTTATGTATAACACATACTACAGTACTAGTTCAATTCATAAGGTGTTCTCATTATCAATTTCCCGTTTTGCATTTGTTTCTTTTCTTTCCGTTTTCTCGAGGAAGAGACCAGAGAACCAGAAAAACTTTTATGATCTTTTTTCTGAAATTTTCCATGACGCCCACCTTGATTATGGCCTGTTTCCCATGCGAGGGAGGGGAACGGTGCAAATCGAATTAACACGGTATAAAAGGGGAAGCCGGTCAGTGGTAGGCATCAGCTCCTATCAGTTTCTGATATTTTCTATCTGATTCTGCTCTTCTGAAAAATGAAGTTGTTCTTGGTGAGTTTGGAAGGGATTTCAGACTGGGGTTAGCAGAAAAGAACCTTCTTTTTGGCGCTTGAAATGCTAGCAGACAGGTTCACCCCTTTCTTCATGCTCCCGGCATATCGTATTGTCTCGTAGTCACTTTATTTATTACAGATTCCGTGTCTTCTTCTCGTCATGGTTCTGGTTTTCCCAAAACCAGCCAAGACGTTCCACCTTCCGGAAGAAGAACTGGTCTCTTATCACCCATCGACTGAGTGCGACTTCGGGTGCCAACCCGACTATTTCTGTCAGGATAGGATGTGTTTTCCCGGACCAAATGTTGAAAGAAATGAGAAAGGATGGTACAAGTGCGGATATGATCGCGAACGTCCGAAATACTGCTCTCCAGCACAATCGTGCGTCGGAGGAAGGTGTGTGTTTTTCTAAGATGACATCCAATTTCTCATAATTGTGTTGTTCATTGACTCAAATAAACTGTTCATTCAAAGAAAAAGTTGTTATGGTAGAGAGTGCCAGACGAACAATTGAGAATCGAGATTCCTAGTTTCCCCGAAAAAAAGGGTTTTTTCAAGATCTATTCGTCGGTAAAAGTAGAACTGTGCCAAAGACGCTCAGGCTTTCGACAAGGCTGTTATTTTCCCATTGTCTTGCAGTCTTTTTGATTGAGGAAAACATCGATTTCAAGTTATAACATCAAAAACTGTTCATTTTTAGAAAGGTTCTCTTATTTTTATATTCGAGCCAGGCCAAATCAATATTTTTGCCAATCAATTATTTATTGTAATGACACAGAAGAATCAGCTTCTCGTGCTTGTAGTTCACGGTCATTCATCTCATGATTCGTTTTTTTTTCAAATTCAAGACAAACTTTGTCCATTATTGGAGTTAGAAGAACTCGGGGCATTTCAAAAATTAACAAATTGGACTAAATTAAAATTCTTTTGTATGGTGGGGTGGTCCTGGACTGCTCTATTTCAATTTGAAGTTTATTAAACAATATAACAAAAAAATAACAACGGAATTGGTAAACGGGCGTATCTAGTACGCTCGTTGGGGGTGGTGGAGACTATAAGTCTCAAAACAAGAGAAATGGTGTCTGTCATGATAGGTGGTTTGAGAGTTAGAGATCAAAAAAAGATATAACTACAGTGACAGAAATAGGGAAAAGGGCAAAAAAAGAAAGTTGTTAACAAGTAAAAGAAGATTGATGACTTGAGAGAGGAGAGGGGTAATTCGAGTTAGAACAAAAAATGAAAGAATTGAAATAAGATTGGAAACGAAGAGCCCTCTTATTCTTTATCATCTTCGTCGGAAGCACCGATATCTGCCATTTGTTTGTCCTTTGAACCAGTTCCACTCTTTCTCGTCGCCCTTATTCCAGAGCTCCTTTTCCTTTGTTTGCCATATGCTGTGGAGAAAACCTAAAGTGAAATACAATGAAATAAACTATTTAAATAACTTTTCCTTACATAATCCTTGTCCTTCTGGTCTTCTTCTTTTTCTTCTTCCTCATCTGATGACAGTACTTCGTCAATTGTTCTTCTTTTTTGATTCTCCTCCAATTTCGAAAGTCGACATTCCCTTGGGAAGCGCTGTTTCTCGAGAAGTGCTTTCTGTAAAATTAGTTGAAAACATTTCAAAACAACTGCTTTAGGTCTTACCCGTTCTGCTTCATATTTTACACGTTCCGCTTCAGCTTTCACACGCTCGGCTTCTTCTTTCTTTTTTTGAGCCTCTTCCCGAGCTTCTTTCTGAGCCTTCATCCGAGCTTGCAATACCATAAGACCTGGTCTTATTTTTCCAAACTGTCCGTTTCTTTTCCTTTTGATTCCTAGATCGGTCAGAAACTTGGCATCTTCTCCGTCATTGAGACGGCTTTTCGAGTTTTTCGCTTTGTGCGAGCGTGGCTTCGGTTTCGGTGAACTGGGTGGGGTCATGCTACCTGGAAAAATATTGGTTCAATTAGAGAAATCAATTTCAAAGTTTCAGGAAAAAGGTTAACGAACAAAATTGATAAAATTCAGACTTTTCAGAGAATGGTCCGTTTATAGGAGCGATTTTTTAATGGTTTCTAATCGGAGAGTGACGCTAAAAAAAGAAACGCAGGCACATGATGAAAGGGACAGTGCAGAGGAAGGACGAGAAGAAGATGTATAGTGAATGTGCATTGGATCGATACATAAATACCAATATGAGATAACAAACGGTCCCTTCCTTGAAGAAGTGACGGCAAATTTGGAAATCATCACAGCGAAAACAAGTTTAATGCACAGAGAAATACGCAACTAAACCGCTAGATGATTACTTAAAAAACACCGTTCAAATAATGAAGAAAGAACTAGTGCGCGAGAATCCTTTAAAAACTGTGAACAATAAGAAAAGACCCCTCCCTCCCAACAATTGTACAAAAAGAAACATTAATTAGAAAGGTAGTCAAGGCACACAGTCTCTTCAGCAGACACATAAAGATTATTTTATGAGAGTGCAGAGACGCAGACCGAGAAAATGAGGCAAAACAGAGGGTAATGTATTAAAGGGCCCTCGGAGTGAGGTCCACTGGAGGCGTTTCTCTTCCAAACGTAAGCGATATCCGAGAAAGCGCACAGAAAATGGTTGACGTGTTTCTCGTGTGCTGGCGCTTTTCTTGAGAACACATGGATTTTAACTTTTTTCACCGCTTTAAACATGTTATCAAGGTTCTAATTTGCTGATTTTCAGATTAAATCGACACAAACATTTATTGACTAGTGGAAGGAAGTCACAATATTGTAAAATAAGTCGGCAATCAACAGAAAAACAGGTTCAATTTTTGAAAAATAGTGAGTATTTTGTGAATAACGTATACACCAAAAATACAATGAATGAAACGATTTCTTCTCAGAGCTGACAGCATCATCACCGAGATTCCGACGATTTCGATATTTTTTGAGGTTGGATGGCTCATGCATGAGTGTACTGACCCTCTCATTGGAGTTGTGGCTTCAGTTGCGATGAAAAAGTCGAGGGCCGATCCGGAAATTGTCCCCAGCGAAAAGAATCTCAATACACAGAGACTGCTGGATACGTCGATAATATAGTGGAGGAGAATCAAAACGTATTTAATGGGAAACGCTGGATGAGAGAACGCCGCCACTCGCAATTTGATTCCCTCAACTTTAAATCTTTTGCGGTTAGTAAATTTGTTGAGCTATTTGGTACTCTCCGTGAGAAATGTGGTCTTTCAGGTAGATCCTAACAAAATGTCGAGAATTAAAGTAATTGGCGCCTAAGCGATGTTTGTGATGTTGACGTGAGAGGTGAATTTGATATTGGTATTCGATTGCGAACAATCTTTGAAGCTTTCATATGGGGCCGAAAAGAGGAAGATGAAGCAGTAAACGGTCATTTCCGGAATTATCGCAGCGAGAAGAAGCTCAATACACAGAGAAGGCTGGATATGCCAATAATATAGTGAGTTTATTAGTATTTAACGTTTCAAAATCCAATGAATCTTTGCAGTATTGTCTCCATCTTAACAAAACAAAGCCGCACTACGTGTCCTTCTGCATCAGAAACAAAAGCATCTGGATGTGGAAGCCATCTGACACATTAGGATTTGAAACAAGAGAAACATTTGATTATCAACGTTTGACAAATGCTGTCGTAAACTTGAACCCTCGATGCAGTGAAAGGACTGTCCCGGCAAGATCGATATGTAGTGACGGGGAGCAGAACAAGATACATGAAAATGATGTATGTGAGAACACGGTTGTCAAGGAAAATGCTGGATCAAGCTCAATACAAGAGAATCGAAAAGTAACTGTCAGGAATGCTGGATAAAAGAACATCTCCACTCACTATGTGATTTGCCTAGCTTCAAATGTTTTGCGGTTAGTCAGTTTGTCGGGCTAATTAGAAATGTGGTCTTTCAGGTAGATCAGAAACACAAGCATCCGGATGTAGGAATCATCAGATACATCTGGTTAACTAACACAAGAAAAACATACATTGGTCAAGAGCTGAAACCACTCAAGATGAATTGCACTGCTGTAAAATTGATGATGGGACAGGATCGTCCCAGCAATATCAGTATGCAGTGAAGGTTTTACCACCGCAAGCGAACTGCAAAAATGATCTTGGTGAGTATTTGGCTTGAAAACTTTCAGATGAAGAAGATGAAAAATCACACCCTGCGCTGAGTAATTAAATATCTGTGGCACAAAGTTATATCAGCTCAAATAAGATATCCCTCGGACCAAACCTGTCGAAACTTAGCTTTCGACATCACTGATGACATTTCCTAGTCAGATGCAGTCTGCAGAAACTGTCAGACACCTATTTTGAATTTTTGAGTCGAAAATCGCTGATTATCATTCGAAATAAGAAATCCCTCGGGCAAAATGTGTCGATAGTGTTCTTTCGACATCAGTGATGCTTCTTTTCAGTCAGATGCAGTCTCCGGAAACTGTCAGACATCTATTTTTGAATTTTTGAATCGAAAATCACTGATTATCAATCCAAATAAGAAATCCCTCGGACAAAATGTGTCGATAGTGTTCTTTCGACATCAGTGATGCTTCTTTTCAGTCAGATGCAGTCTCCGGAAACTGTCAGACATCTATTTTTGAATTTTTGAATCGAAAATCACTGATTATCAATCCAAATAAGAAATCCCTTGGACAAAATGTGTCGATAGTGTTCTTTCGACATCAGTGATGCTTCTTTTCAGTCTGTCGATAGTGTTCTTTCGACATCAGTGATGCTTCTTTTCAGTCAGATGCAGTCTCCGGAAACTGTCAGACATCTATTTTTGAATTTTTGAATCGAAAATCACTGATTATCAATCCAAATAAGAAATCCCTTGGACAAAATGTGTCGATAGTGTTCTTTCGACATCAGTGATGCTTCTTTTCAGTCAGATGCAGTCTCCGGAAACTGTCAGACATCTATTTTTGAATTTTTGAATCGAAAATAACTGATTATCAATCCAAATAAGAAATCCCTCGGACACAATGCGTCGATAGTGTTCTTTCGACATCAGTGATGCTTCTTTTCAGTCAGATGCAGTCTCCGGAAACTGTCAGACATCTATTTTTGAATTTTTGAATCGAAAATCACTGATTATCAATCCAAATAAAAAATCTCTTGGACAAAATGTGTCGATAGTGTTCTTTCGACATCAGTGATGCTTCTTTTCAGTGAGATGCAGTCTCCGGAAACTGTCAGACATCTATTTTTGAATTTTTGAATCGAAAATCACTGATTATCAATCCAAATAAGAAATCCCTTGGACAAAATGTGTCGATAGTGTTCTTTCGACATCAGTGATGCTTCTTTTCAGTGAGATGCAGTCTCCGGAAACTGTCAGACATCTATTTTTGAATTTTTGAATCGAAAATCACTGATTATCAATCCAAATAAGAAATCCCTTGGACAAAATGTGTCGATAGTGTTCTTTCGACATCAGTGATGCTTCTTTTCAGTCAGATGCAGTCTCCGGAAACTGTCAGACATCTATTTTTGAACTTTTGAATCGAAAATAACTGATTATCAATCCAAATAAGAAATCCCTCGGACACAATGCGTCGATAGTGTTCTTTCGACATCAGTGATGCTTCTTTTCAGTCAGATGCAGTCTCCGGAAACTGTCAGACATCTATTTTTGAATTTTTGAATCGAAAATCACTGATTATCAATCCAAATAAAAAATCTCTTGGACAAAATGTGTCGATAGTGTTCTTTCGACATCAGTGATGCTTCTTTTCAGTGAGATGCAGTCTCCGGAAACTGTCAGACATCTATTTTTGAATTTTTGAATCGAAAATCACTGATTATCAATCCAAATAAGAAATCCCTTGGACAAAATGTGTCGATAGTGTTCTTTCGACATCAGTGATGCTTCTTTTCAGTGAGATGCAGTCTCCGGAAACTGTCAGACATCTATTTTTGAATTTTTGAATCGAAAATCACTGATTATCAATCCAAATAAGAAATCCCTTGGACAAAATGTGTCGATAGTGTTCTTTCGACATCAGTGATGCTTCTTTTCAGTCAGATGCAGTCTCCGGAAACTGTCAGACATCTATTTTTGAACTTTTGAGTCGAAAATCGCTGAATATCAGCCGAAATAAGTAATCTCTCGGACAAAATGTGTCGATGGTGTTCTCTCGACATCAGTGATGCTTCTTTCCTGTCAGATGCGGTCTCCGGAAACTGTCAGACATCTATTTTCGAACGTTTAAATCGAAAATCGCTGAATATCAGCCCAAATACGAAATCCCTCGGACAAAATGTGTCGATAGTGCTGTTTCGACATCAGTGATGCTTCTTTTCAGTCAGATGCAGTCTCCGGAAACTGTCAGCCACCTATTTCTGAACTGTTAAGTTGAAAATCGCTGAATATCAGCCGAAATAAGTAATCCCTCGGACAAAATGTGTCGATAGTGGAGAAGGATCATTGACGAATTTTTGGAATCCGTGCTTCCGACACCAGAATCGATTACATTTTTTCGACTTTTTTCGACTCTGGCCCCTGGAAAACGGCCTGCAAGGTTGATCAGGGGCGAATTATCGTTTCCGCGGCTTCGGACTCAATTTTCCGAAGTTTTCTCGCCAAAAACGACTCTAGCCTCAAAAATCGACCTGCAAAGAGGATCTTGGGCAAACTTCTAGTTTCCCTGCTTCTCACACCAGAATCGTTGACATTTTTTCGACATTCAACAAAGTTCCTTCTCGAAAAACGACTCTAGCCCTTAAAAACGACGTGGCGCGCGTGCTCTCTCTTCATGAGATGAATGGTTTATCAAAAATCCGTTAAAATCCGACTTTCAAAACTACGATTTTCATTTTCCATCTCTCGCGCCTCGCACTTTTCATCATGACGCAGATGGGAATCAAAGAAACGGCACACACGAACCTCTTCTGTTCCAATATGAGAAAGGATGGACGTTGTTTTGTGCGAGATTTTATTCTCATGATAAATAGTAAAAAAAATTTTTAATTCACAGTTTATTCGACAAAAACATCATGAAAAAGAATTGATTTATATCTTGAAAACACAGCTCCCCTTAATACACCTTCTCGGAGGGCACCACTCCTTTGTGTTTCCACACTTCCGCTTCACATCCATAGACCTGGGAACACACTTTTCCTCGTGACACATGTAGCCACGTCTGCATTTTTCGAAACAGTGACTTCGTGGGAAATGTTCCTTCATTGAGCCCGGGCCGTCTTCCGAAAGGTGTTCTTTCGAAAGGTGAACCATCGCAAGAATAAGAAACGGGATCTGTAATAAAGAGCGTGACGATGAGACAAAAAATAAGCAGGGAGCGCTGAGAAGGGGATAAACTACAAAGGGGTCCTCTCCTGTTAGCAGTACAAGCGAGAAAAAGTAGGCTCTCGTCTGCCAACCCCAGTCTGAATATCTTGTTAACTCACCATGAACAACTTCATCTTTCAGAAGAGCAGAATCAGAAAGAAAATATCAAAAACTGATGGAGACTGATACCTAAAAAGGGGACTGGCTCCCCTTTTTATACACTGTTAATTCGATTTGCATGGGAAACAAGCCATAAGCGAGGTGGGCGTCATAGAAAATTTTAGAAAAATGACCATAAAATTTCTTCTGAAATTGTTTCTTTTTCGACAAGAATGAAGGGGCGAGAAGAAACGCAAAACGGGAAACTGATATTGTGAAAATGAGTTTTCATCGAAATATTACGTGGTAATCCTCGAAAATGCACTTCTAGTACCGTAAGATGTGTTATACATAACTAATTCCACTCTTAAATCATTCGAATCTTAGGAACCAAAGGTGTATTGCTTTTGGTGGAAGGAGATGGCAGCAGATTATTGGAAACAACTAAGTAATTGTGAATCCGTAGACAATACCAATCTCTATTTGACGGCAAACGGAGAAATGCGCCGAAGGGGCGCCAAATGACACCCTAGTTGTTATTTCCTCATCTTACAGTCTTTTTGGTTTAGGAAAACATCGATTACCAAGTAATAGCATCACAAAACTGTCTATTGGTAAAAATGATGTTTTATTTTCAACTTCAAGTCAGAGACACATCTTTATTGTAATGAAACGGAGACAGGTCCTGTTGTTGGGGTTTACCGATTTTTGATTTGCTCTCCGGCTTACATCCATCAGACGACCGTGAAGAACGCTGAGCCTTTGACAACACCAATCATGATTATTTTGATGTGATTTACCTGAAAGACTACATTTCTTACGGAGAGTACCAAATAGATCAATTTTTTGACTAACCGCAACACATTTGTCCTCGCAATCCGCATCACAAACATCGCTCAGGTTTCAATCACACTAATTTTCGGCATTTAGTTCTCGTCTTCCTGAAAGGCCAAATTTCTCACGGAGAGTACCAAATAGCTCGACACGTTCACTAACCGCAAAACATTCGAAGCTGAGGGAGTCAAATTGCGAGGGCGATGTTCTCTTATTCAGCATTCCCATTGAACACGTTTCGATTCTCTTGATTGCTCAATTTAACTTTTCCCATGACATCATCTTCGTATTGGCTCATTTTTTCAGCGATATGCACAAACTCGAGTGTTCAAAGCCAACCGTCCAGTATGCAGAACCACTAACAGATGAAATAAACGACTGTTGGATCAGAATTGTAGACATCAAATATCTCTAAGCAATTGAAACAACTTCTGTATCCAATTGTTGTGTTTACCTTGAAAATGTTGCAAATTTAAAAAAATCATGTTAATCTAAAAAGAGCTTACCTTTTCCTCATATTGAAATTGATTGAATTGTTTTGGAATTGTCTGTGCTTTCACAGTAATCAGCCTTATGCATAATGTTCTGATTTGCTTCACTAGGTGTCATTCTTGGTTGAACGAGTTTTTCACAGCACCGAGGGTTCAATTTGTTCAGTCAAGTCGGAGACGATACTGCAAAGTATCACATTTATTGGATTTCGAATCATGGGAGTACGAATGAGCTCACTATATAATTGACGTATCCAGCCTTGAGTGTGTATTGAGCCTATTCTCGCTGTGATGATTCCCGGATTGGCCGTCGACTGCTTACTCGTAACTGGACCCATAACTCCAACTATTGTCTCAGTACGCTGCTGAAAAAGTCATCCAACCTCAGCGAACTTCGAATCGTCGGATTTTTGGTGATGATGCTGTCAGCTCTGAAAAGAAATAGGTTCATTCATTGAATTTTTGGTATATACGTTATTGACAAAACACTCACTTGTTTTCAAGAAATGCCACCAGTTTTCTTGTTGATTTACCAATAGATTTCTCGATTTTGTGACTTCCATCAGCTATCCGATAAACATTTGTGGCGATTGAAGCTGAAAATAAACAAATTAGAATCATTATAACAGTTTTAAAACGGCGAAACAAAGTTAAAATCCAAGTGTTCTCAAGAAAAGCGCTAACTCACGGGAAGCACGTCAAGAAATTTTTTCTGCGCTTTTTCGGATATCGTTTAGGTTTGGAGGATAATGAATCAAAGGAAGCTATAAGGGATTGAATAAAACACATTAATGTTCAAAAATAAGATAAATTGGTGGAGTAGGACAACTGAAAGTTGTGAAAAAAAACGACGGAAAATAGGAAAAATGGGATGCTTATTAGTGCTTCTGTAATAATTCATTGCAGTCACTTCAAAATTCTTCTACTAAAACGATAAGAAGAAGACCCCATTGTCACAACAAATGTACAAAAACACGCATTCATAAAGAAGATAGTCGAGGCACACTCTCTCTTCAGCAGACAGGAAAGACATTATTATAAGAGTGCAGAGACGCAGAACAAGAAGACGATGAGACAGTTAGGAGACGTGATAGACATCAGAGAAACATAACAGAGTGTAATGTATTAAAAGTGCCCCTCCGAAGACCTTTGGAAGGGAAATGAGAAACGCAGACAATACTCTCTTGTCTTCAAAACTGTCGCATGGCAACAGCTCCATCAAATCTGCTCTAATGGATTTCCCACCCAAAACAGAGAGGGAATTTCAAATAAGGGTACCAATAAAGACTCAAACACGGATAAAAGTATAAAAGCGTTATTCTATAGTAACTTCATTTTCGCATTTCCTAATTTTCAATGTTTCTGGTCCAAAAATTTCCTTCTTTTTTTAAAGCAGTAAATCATTACGCATAGTCTCCAAAAATGATTTTTATAAATAATTATTTATTGGAATGGAAGTGATATCCAAGAAAGCGTACAAAAAATTATTGACGTGGTTGTCGTGTGCTGGCGCTTTTTTTGACAACGCTTGGAATTTTACTCTTTTTTCACCGCTTTAAACTGCTATTTTTACTAGCTAGAAAAAATGTTGTAAATTGTAAAATTGCAGATGACAGAACAAGAGCGTTCTCAATATATCCCTGAGCACCCGGTCACACTGACGCTGGAAACAATTGCGAACTCCAAAACAGAGCAAATAAAATTTGGCAAAGTGACAGTGATTCGTGTTCAAATCATGGCTATCGTTGAGTCTATCGAAATCAAGGATAGTGAATTGGTACTTTTAGTCGTTGATGAAAATCGACAAAACCATGTGATGGTTAAGAAGATTATCTCTGTAAGTAAACAAAAATAAAAACTTACATTCTTGAGTAACTACTCATTTTCAGTCCTCATTTCCAATGAATCGAGCTGAAGAAATTATTGTGGGAGACTACGTAGAAATTTTTGGAAAAATGAGAGTGATGGAGAACGGAACTTCCTTTTTGAATGCTGTCGGTTTGGATATCGTTTCGAAAATACATCACGATTGCTATCTATCACTTTGTCAAATTTCAAAAGCGTTCTATGAAAAGGTAGCAGATTTGCGGGAAAAAAGTTCACAAAACCTACTAAGACGTTTTTTAGAATGTTCCAAATCTTCCATCAGGAACTGAGACAAAGCTACCAACGAAAATTGGGTTGAAGAAGAAAGTGGGAAGTTTGGATCGTTTTCCGATGGAAATGCTGGAGGAATCATCGTCTGTGGAGAACAACATGGGTGTATGGCCAAAAGAAATTGAAATATTGGCGGCTGGAGCTTCGATCAGTGGCGTGGAAGTGAACAGGGATGATGATTCAGAAGATTCAGAAGATTCAGATGAGGATGAAGAGGAGAGTGAAGAGGAAAGTGATGCCGAGGAATCTTTCGATGCAGGTCCACCAAAAACGGAACCCGATGAACAGGTAAAAAATTCAACTTTTTTTCTAAACTGTTCAAAAATCACAGATGGAAGCAGAGGACTCTTTCGATGCAGGTCCATCCAAACCGGAACCCGTTCAGCTAAAAATTGAATTAGGAATCGTGGGAGCGGAGAGAAAAGAAGAAAGAATCGAGGAGGAATATGACTCTTTCGAAAATTTTTAAGGTGCTTTCTTACTTTCTTACTTTTTTTGTTAAAATCTTTCTTTCATTCCTCAAAATGTTTTATTGTATTGTCTTTCAAAAGATTTGCCTGCCAGTTTCTCTATTTGCCAGTTCTGATTAGTATAAACTAATTTACACTCGTTGACCAATTTTATGTTAGTTTTGAAGGTTTTTTCCTTTAATTCTCTCTTGAATTTCTCTAAAACCAGATAATCAACAATTAATTGCAGCCTAATGGAATTTGTCAAACTTTCTGTCGATCGCAGGAAAATCGATGCGAATTTTGATGGATACAAAGTCTCGATGGATATAACGAAGCTTATGTCAAGGAAAAAGCTGATACAATTTCAATGTTTGATGGAAACGCTGCTTAAAAGAACATCGCCACTCACAATTTGATTTCCAACTTTAAATCTTTTGCGGTTAGTGAATTTGTCGACCTATTAGGTACTCTCCGTGAGAAATACGGTTTTTCAGGTAGATCAAAACAAGATGTCAAGAATGCTGATCCAGTGAACTGTCTTCAAAAAACTTCTCTACTGTTTCATCAATAGTTTAATGAAGAAGGAAAATGGGAGAAAACAGAAGATTTGTTTTGAATAAGGTAAAAACTCACTTTTCGCGATAAAAGCTTTATTCCATTCGAGCAGAATTTTTCGGAGAAAAAAGGTGATAATGAATTTATGAAGTATAGCTGTTTCTGCGCTGGTAAACACCTGATTCTGAAACTACCTGAGACAAAATAGTGTCGATTTACGGTGAAAAACAGGCGATGTGAAATGCCGGAGTGTCGTAGCACGCCTCTTATCTTTTCTCCCCTTACTAGTTAGATCGGTAGTTAGATCGGTAGTAGACAGAACGGCAAATGCAAAAAATGGAATTTCACCAATAATCATTCTCCCAAGTGCCTTTTCAGAGTCTGGAGTGGCTATCAAAAAGAAAAGTTTGGACAGAGTCGAAAAATCGTTATCGATTCTGTTGTTGGATGCATGGATCCCGAAAAATGGCCTACGATCCTTCTCTCGCGTCGATTTTTACGGTCCGGAGAAACATTCGGAGAGATAACTTTGAAGAAAGTCGACAAAATGTAATCGATTTGCGTGTCGGAAGCACTGATACCGGAAATTCGCCTATGATCCTTCTCCCAGGTGGCTTTTTGGGGTCCGGAGTAACATTCAGAGAGAAAACTTCGAAAAAAGTCGGAAAAAAGTTAGTGTTCTTTTCAAAGGCGACTCTGGCCTTTGGAAAACGGCCTGCGAGGTTGATCATGGGAAAATTATCGTTTCCGCGGCTTCGGACACCCGAATCGTTCACAATTTTTCAAAGTTTCTCGCCAAAAGCGACTCTAGCTTCAAAAATCGACCTGCAAGGAGGGTCTTGGGCGAACTTTCAGTTTCCTTACTTCTGACGGATTCCGAAAATTCGCCTATGATCCTTCTACCAGGTGGCTTTTCGGGGTCTAGAGTAACATTCAGAGAGAAAACTTCGAAAAAAGTCGGAAAAATGTTATCGATTCTGGTGTCGGAAGCACGGATTCCAAAAATTGGCCTATGATCCTTCTGACGAGTCGATTTTTGGGGTCTGGAGTAACATTCAGAGAGAAAACTTCGAAAAAAGTCGAAAAAACGTTATCGATTCTGGTGTCGGAAGCACGGATTCCAAAAATTGGCCTATGATCCTTCTGACGAGTCGATTTTTGGGGTCTGGAGTAACATTCAGAGAGAAAACTTCGAAAAAAGTCGGAAAAATGTTATCGATTCTGGTGTCGGAAGAACGGATTGCGAAAATTGGCCTATGATCCTTCTGACGAGTCGATTTTTGGAGTCTGGAGTAACATTCAGAGAGAAAACTTCGAAAAAAGACGAAAAAACGTTATCGATTCTGGTGTCGGAAGCACGGATTCCAAAAATTGGCCTATGATCCTTCTGACGAGTCGATTTTTGGGGTCTGGAGTAACATTCAGAGAGAAAATTTCGAAAAAAGTCGGAAAAACGTTATCGATTCTGGTGTCGGAAGAACGGATTGCGAAAATTGGCCTATGATCCTTCTGACGAGTCGATTTTTGGGGTCTGGAGTAACATTCAGAGAGAAACTTCGAAAAAAGTGGGAAAAACGTTATCGATTCTGGTGTCGGAAGCACGGATTCCAAAAATTGGCCTATGATCCTTCTGACGAGTCGATTTTTGGAGTCTGGAGTAACATTCAGAGAGAAAACTTCGAAAAAAGTCGGAAAAATGTTATCGATTCTGGTGTCGGAAGCACGGATTCCAAAATTTGGCCTATGATCCTTCTGACGAGTCGATTTTTGGGGTCTGGAGTAACATTCAGAGAGAAAACTTCGAAAAAAGACGAAAAAACGTTATCGATTCTGGTGTCGGAAGAACGGATTGCGAAAATTGGCCTATGATCCTTCTGACGAGTCGATTTTTGGGGTCTGGAGTAACATTCAGAGAGAAAACTTCGAAAAAAGACGAAAAAACGTTATCGATTCTGGTGTCGGAAGAACGGATTGCGAAAATTGGCCTATGATCCTTCTGACGAGTCGATTTTTGGGGTCTGGAGTAACATTCAGAGAGAAAACTTCGAAAAAAGTCGGAAAAACGTTATCGATTCTGGTGTCGGAAGAACGGATTGCGAAAATTGGCCTATGATCCTTCTGACGAGTCGATTTTTGGGGTCTGGAGTAACATTCAGAGAGAAAACTTCGAAAAAAGTCGGAAAAACGTTATCGATTCTGGTGTCGGAAGCACGGATTCCAAAATTTGGCCTATGATCCTTCTGACGAGTCGATTTTTGGGGTCTGGAGTAACATTCAGAGAGAAAACTTCGAAAAAGTCGGAAAAATGTTATCGATTCTGGTGTCGGAAGCACGGATTCCAAAATTTGGCCTATGATCCTTCTGACGAGTCGATTTTTGGAGTCTGGAGTAACATTCAGAGAGAAAACTTCGAAAAAAGTCGGAAAAACGTTATCGATTCTGGTGTCGGAAGCACGGATTCCAAAATTTGGCCTATGATCCTTCTGACGAGTCGATTTTTGGGGTCTGGAGTAACATTCAGAGAGAAAACTTCGAAAAAAGACGAAAAAACGTTATCGATTCTGGTGTCGGAAGAACGGATTGCGAAAATTGGCCTATGATCCTTCTGACGAGTCGATTTTTGGGGTCTGGAGTAACATTCAGAGAGAAAACTTCGAAAAAGTCGGAAAAACGTTATCGATTCTGGTGTCGGAAGAACGGATTGCGAAAATTGGCCTATGATCCTTCTGACGAGTCGATTTTTGGGGTCTGGAGTAACATTCAGAGAGAAAACTTCGAAAAAAGTCGGAAAAACGTTATCGATTCTGGTGTCGGAAGCACGGATTCCAAAATTTGGCCTATGATCCTTCTGACGAGTCGATTTTTGGGGTCTGGAGTAACATTCAGAGAGAAAACTTCGAAAAAGTCGGAAAAACGTTATCGATTCTGGTGTCGGAAGCACGGATTCCAAAATTTGGCCTATGATCCTTCTGACGAGTCGATTTTTGGGGTCTGGAGTAACATTCAGAGAGAAAACTTCGAAAAAAGTCGGAAAAATGTTATCGATTCTGGTGTCGGAAGCACGGATTCCAAAATTTGGCCTATGATCCTTCTGACGAGTCGATTTTTGGAGTCTGGAGTAACATTCAGAGAGAAAACTTCGAAAAAAGTCGGAAAAACGTTATCGATTCTGGTGTCGGAAGCACGGATTCCAAAATTTGGCCTATGATCCTTCTGACGAGTCGATTTTTGGGGTCTGGAGTAACATTCAGAGAGAAAACTTCGAAAAAAGTCGGAAAAATGTTATCGATTCTGGTGTCGGAAGAACGGATTCCAAAATTTGGCCTATGATCCTTCTGACGAGTCGATTTTTGGGGTCTGGAGTAACATTCAGAGAGAAAACTTCGAAAAAATCGGAAAAATGTTATCGATTCTGGTGTCGGAAGCACGGATTCCAAAATTTGGCCTATGATCCTTCTGACGAGTCGATTTTTGGGGTCTGGAGTAACATTCAGAGAGAAAACTTCGAAAAAAGTCGGAAAAACGTTATCGATTCTGGTGTCGGAAGCACGGATTCCAAAATTTGGCCTATGATCCTTCTGACGAGTCGATTTTTGGGGTCTGGAGTAACATTCAGAGAGAAAACTTCGAAAAAAGTCGGAAAAATGTTATCGATTCTGGTCTCGGAAGAACGGATTGCGAAAATTGGCCTATGATCCTTCTGACGAGTCGATTTTTGGAGTCTGGAGTAACATTCAGAAAGAAAACTTCGAAAAAAGTCGAAAAAATGTTATCGATTCTGGTGTCGGAAGAACGGATTGCGAAAATTGGCCTATGATCCTTCTGACGAGTCGATTTTTGGAGTCTGGAGTAACATTCAGAAAGAAAACTTCGAAAAAAGTCGGAAAAACGTTATCGATTCTGGTGTCGGAAGAACGGATTGCGAAAATTGGCCTATGATCCTTCTGACGAGTCGATTTTTGGGGTCTGGAGTAACATTCAGAGAGAAAACTTCGAAAAAAGTCGAAAAAACGTTATCGATTCTGGTGTCGGAAGAACGGATTGCGAAAATTGGCCTATGATCCTTCTGACGAGTCGATTTTTGGAGTCTGGAGTAACATTCAGAAAGAAAACTTCGAAAAAAGTCGAAAAAACGTTATCGATTCTGGTGTCGGAAGAACGGATTGCGAAAATTGGCCTATGATCCTTCTGACGAGTCGATTTTTGGAGTCTGGAGTAACATTCAGAAAGAAAACTTCGAAAAAAGTCGGAAAAACGTTATCGATTCTGGTGTCGGAAGCACGGATTCCAAAATTTGGCCTATGATCCTTCTGACGAGTCGATTTTTGAAGTCTGGAGTAACATTCAGAGAGAAAACTTCGAAAAAAGTCGGAAAAATGTTATCGATTCTGGTGTCGGAAGAACGGATTGCGAGAATTGGCCTATGATCCTTCTGACGAGTCGATTTTTGGGGTCTGGAGTAACATTCAGAGAGAAAACTTCGAAAAAAGTCGGAAAAATGTTATCGATTCTGGTGTCGGAAGAACGGATTGCGAGAATTGGCCTATGATCCTTCTGACGAGTCGATTTTTGGGGTCTGGAGTAACATTCAGAGAGAAAACTTCGAAAAAAGTCGAAAAAACGTTATCGATTCTGGTCTCGGAAGAACGGATTGCGAAAATTGGCCTATGATCCTTCTGACGAGTTGATTTTTGGGGTCTGGAGTAACATTCAGAGAGAAAACTTCGAAAAAAGTCGAAAAAATGTTATCGATTCTGGTGTCGGAAGCACGGATTCCAAAATTTGGCCTATGATCCTTCTGACGAGTTGATTTTTGGGGTCTGGAGTAACATTCAGAGAGAAAACTTCGAAAAAAGTCGGAAAAATGTTATCGATTCTGGTGTCGGAAGCACGGATTCCAAAATTTGGCCTATGATCCTTCTGACGAGTCGATTTTTGGGGTCTGGAGTAACATTCAGAGAGAAAACTTCGAAAAAAGTCGAAAAAACGTTATCGATTCTGGTGTCGGAAGAACGGATTGCGAGAATTGGCCTATGATCCTTCTGACGAGTCGATTTTTGGGGTCTGGAGTAACATTCAGAGAGAAAACTTCGAAAAAAGTCGAAAAAACGTTATCGATTCTGGTGTCGGAAGCACGAATTCCGAAAATTAGCCTATGATCCTTCTCTCGCGTTGATTTTTACGGTCCGGAGTAACATTCAGAGAGAAAACTTCGAAAAAAGTCGAAAAAACGTTATCGATTCTGGTGTCGGAAGAACGGATTGCGAAAATGGGCCTATGATCCTTCTGACGAGTTGATTTTTGGGGTCTGGAGTAACATTCAGAGAGAAAACTTCGAAAAAAGTCGAAAAAACGTTATCGATTCTGGTGTCGGAAGAACGGATTGCGAAAATGGGCCTATGATCCTTCTGACGAGTTGATTTTTAGGGTCTGGAGTAACGTTCAGAGAGAAAACTTCGAAAAAAGTCGAAAAAACGTTATCGATTCTGGTGTCGGAAGAACGGATTGCGAAAATGGGCCTATGATCCTTCTGACGAGTTGATTTTTGGGGTCTGGAGTAACATTCAGAGAGAAAACTTCGAAAAAAGTCGAAAAAACGTTATCGATTCTGGTGTCGGAAGAACGGATTGCGAAAATTTGCCTATGATCCTTCTGACGAGTTGATTTTTGGGGTCTGGAGTAACGTTCAGAGAGAAAACTTCGAAAAAAGTCGAAAAAACGTTATCGATTCTGGTGTCGGAAGAACGGATTGCGAAAATTGGCCTATGATCCTTCTGACGAGTCGATTTTTGGAGTCTGGAGTAACATTCAGAGAGAAAACTTCGAAAAAAGTCGAAAAAACGTTATTGATTCTGGTGTCGGAAGAACGGATTGCGAAAATTGGCCTATGATCCTTCTGACGAGTTGATTTTTGGGGTCTGGAGTAACATTCAGAGAGAAAACTTCGAAAAAAGTCGAAAAAAACGTTATCGATTCTGGTGTCGGAAACACGAATTCCAAAAATTCGCCAATGATACTTCTCCCACATCGATTTTTGGAGTCTGGAGTAACATTCAGAGAGAAAACTTCGAAAAAAGTCGGAAAAACGTTATCGATTCTGGCGTCGGAAGCATGGATTCCGAAAATTGGCCTGTGATCCTTCTCCCAGGTCGACAGTGTCAGACGAGTGTGAATAGTTTTCTGATGTAGAGCTTGGATGACCAGTTCCATTTATGCAGACCGATTTCAAGCATGTTTTCTCGGAATAGATGCACGGTTACTTTTCTTCACGGGCTGCATGAACGATTTTATTAAATCCACAACAAATCAATTATCAGATGTTCTCTTCGAATTTCTTCTTCGTCCCGATCACTTCGTTCGTGTCCTCGCCAGCGTCAGTCAGGTCGATGTGGAGAGTTCTGTGGTATTCTCTGAAAACCTTTCATATATGTTTGACATTTGCTCCGTCTGTGACTCACTAGACGTTTTCTGGGAAGTTTCCGAGATAATATCTGAACTTCTTGTAAGGAAGTGTTTCTTCCCCTCTCGTGTTGCAACTGTGCACAATATCCATGTATAGTTCGAAGTTGCTCTGCAATATTTAGTTTTGATGAAAATCTTGAGATTCCGGACTTACACCATGATCGTCATCGTCTTCACCATATGCCTCAAAGAAGTGTGGAGCATGCGAACTTTTGGAGGCGATGTGGGAAATCGGGCTATCGTAGCTGAAATTGTTTTTTGTCGGAGGCGCGGAAATCAGAAGCCGTGAGTCGGAAGCAGGAATTCCGCGCAGCTCCGCAGCACACTATAGAGTCATAGTCAATACTCACATCCAATCATCCTCGAAGATAGTAATATGATAGCGGAAGTACGACGAGAAGCACTCGAAGGTACCATTGAAGAAGAATTTAGTCAAGCAGGAGACATTGGGAACCAGAAGAAAGCAGGAGACGACCAGGAAGGTAGTCACCAGACGAGTCATGGCGAGCCGTCGAATGAGGAAAATCAACGGGCGAGTCGGATATTTATAGGCGAGCGAGGCTCCTCCTACTCATGTGAGAATGGTGATTTGGAATGGGAAAGGAGGAGGAGGTGATAAAAAAGTTTTATGAGGAAGGAGAAATATGGAAATTTGAAACGGAGGAAAGATGTTTGGTCTTTTGAGTTCTGCAAAAATCGTTATTTCTGCAACGTCACGTACCAAAAGAATGTTTAAAACCACCATTTGAATCAGTGATTAAGGATAATAAGAGTTCGCTACGTATTTCAATAATGACACACCTGAGAAACCGTATCCGGTCCCTAAACAGCGACGTGGTAGGAAGAGTATAGGCGAATTTTCGATTTCCCTGCTTCTGACACGAGAATCGTTCACATTTTTCGACATTTTTCCAAGTTTTCTGATTAAAGGAGACTCTGGCCCCTGGAAAACGGCCTGAGAGGTTGATCATGGGCGAATTATCTTTTCCGCGGCTTCGGACACCCGAATCGTTCACAATGTTTCGAAGTTTCTCACCATATGCGACTCTAGCTCTTAAAAATCGACCTGCAAGGAGCATCTTGGACGAACTTTCGGTTTCCGTGCTTCTGACACCAGAATCGTTGACATTTTCTCGACGATCGACAAAGTTTTCTCTATAAAAGCGACTCAAGCTCCTAAAAACGACGTGGAGCGCGTGCGTTGTCTTTATGAGATGAATGTTTTTTAAAACTCCGTTATACGACTATCGGAATTACGATTCTCATTCTCCATCTCTCGCGCCTCGCACTTTTCATCATAACGCTGATGGGAATCAAAGAAACGGCGCACACGAACCTCTTCTGTTCCAATATGAGAAAAGATGGACGTCGTATTGTGTGAGATTTTATTCTCATGAAAAATAGTTCCATTTTTATTTAAGTTCACAGTTTATTCGATAACAATATCATGAAGAAGAATCGATTTATATCTTGAAAACACAGCTCCCCTTAATACACCTTCTCGGAGGGCACCACTCCTTTGTCTTTCCACACTGCCGCATCACATCCATTGCTCGGGGGACACACTTTTCCTCGTGACACATGTAGCCACGTCTGCATTTTTCGAAACAGTGACTTCGTGGGAAATGTTCCTTGACTGAGCCAGGGCCGTCTTCCGAAAAGTGTTCCTCCGAAAGGTGAACCATCGCAAGAATAAGAAACAGGATCTGTAATAAAGAGCGAGACAATGAGACAAAAAAATATGCAGGGAGCGCTGAGAAGGGGATAAACTACAAAGTGGTCCTCTCCTGCTAGCAGTACAAGCGAGAAAAATAAGGTTTTCTTCTCCCAACCCAAGTCGGAATCACTTGTGAACTCACCAAGAACACTTTCATCATTCAGAAAAGCAGAATCAGATAGAGAAAAAAAATGGAGACTGATGCCTGAAAAGGGGGCTGGCTCCCCTTTTTATACACTTAATTCGATTTGCACTTTTTCCCTCCCTTGCATGGGAAACAAACCATAATCGAGGTGGGCGTCATGGAAAATTTCAAAAAAAAAAGCATAAAATTTTCTCTGAATTTGTTTCTTTTTCGACAAAAATGAAGGGACGAGAAGAAATGTAAAACGGGAAATTGATATTGTGAAAATTACCAAGTAATAGCATCACAAAACTGTCCATTGGTAAAAATGATGTTTTATTTTCAACTTGATGGCAGAGACACATCTTTATTGTAATGAAACGGAGACAGGTCCTGTTGTTGGGGTTCACCAATTTTTGATTTGCTCTCCGGCTTACATCCATCAGACGACCGTGAAGAAGGCTGAGCCTTTGACAACACCAATCTTGATTATTTTGTTGTGATCTACCTGAAAGACCACATTTCTCACGGAGAGTACCAAATAGTTCGACAAATTTACTAACCGCAAAACATTCAAAGCTGAGTGAATCACAATACGGTGGGCGATGTTCTTTTATCCATCCTTTCCATCAAGCACGTTTCGATTCTTCTGATTTAAACTTGAATCAGCGTTTTCCCAGGCAGAGTTTCCGCAGTGGCTCAATTTTTCAGCAATCCGGACGTAGTCGAATGTACAAAGCTCATAGTCTAGTATGTAGAAACATGAACTTCTGAAATCAACGATGAGTGGACCAGAATTTCATACGCCAAAGAGTTCTGAGCAATTGGAACACAGTTCGAATCACGGTATTGCTGACAAGGTGAGCGCTGTGATCCAATCGTTTCGTCTACCCTGAAAATGCATTGAATTGAGAGTTTTCTAAGCTATTTGAATAACGCTTACCGGTTTTGATGGGATCAAATTGAATTGGAAACTTCCAGACTCTCACAGGCATCATCTTCACAAATCCCGTTCGGTTTTTTGTCTCTTCACGTTGATCTTGCTTGGAAGGTCCTTTCACATCATCGAGGTTCCCATTTTACGACAACACTTGTCGAACGTTTATAGTTTTTCTTGTTGTCAATCTCCGGATGTATCAGATGGCTTTTGAATCCAGATGGTTCAGCCTTGAATTGAAAATGACGGTGTTCTCCAATCCAACTGCCCCATTTCCAATGCTTGTTAATTGAAGTAGAATTTGCTTTTCCTTGAGATAATTTTTTGAAATGGCTCGATCTCAACCAATCTATACTCAGCACATTTTCAATAGTCCAGTGTTTCGAACCAAAAATAAAGATCAGTGGTTGGCGCCGCAACTGTTGAAGTAGATAAGTTCTCTTCAGTTCTTTGACCAGCGTATTCCAGACCAGCAGATCCTTTTGACTCAAGTCGTGAGTGATTGCGTTCTCCAATCCGACTTTCCCATCGAAGATGTTTCGATTCTTGATATTTGAACTTGAATCGCATTTCTCTTGACATAATCTTCGCATTGACTGAATTTGTAGCAATCTGCACTCTCTCGCATGCGCATTCCAAATAGTCCAGTGTTCGAAACCAAACAAATCAATCAGTTCTTAAATTCAGGTGCAGATGATAATGTAAACTCTGAAATTCAACTATTTTGTCTGTTAAATGGGTGTTTCGAACTAAACAATTCGCGATTGACTAACCTGTTTTCTTGAAATAACATTGATTGAGGTGAATTGGAGCTTTCCGTGAAACTGCAGCTCTTTGCCAATTCATGTTTTCCTTGCAATAGACTCCAGATTGATCATAAAGCTCTTGAATCCTGATGCTTCTGGCAGAATCTTCTTTTGACTCAATTTTTTTGCAATCTCAATGAAATATGCATTCCCAACAATTCGGTGTGATATCCATAGAATCAGCGATTTTTTCGAATCCAGATTCTTTAATGTTTGAGAAACCAAAGTATGTGATGCCGTCCATTCAAGCCAAGACCAAACTGCAAATGTATTATATTAATTGACTCATGAAAACGAAGGTATACAAATGAACTTACTGTATTTTTTCCGTGTATCGAGCCGTTTCTTTCTTCGATAATTTTTATAAAAGGGCATCGAACCCGACAACACTCTCAATACGCTAATCCAAGAGTTATTCATTCTCCCAAAACTTCGATCACGTCGAAATGTTGGTGATGATGCTGTAAGTTTTAATATAAATTGATTAATTCATTGAATTTTTGTTATAAACATTATTCACAAAAAAACTCACTTTATTTCAATGAATTGAGCCGATTTTCCAGTTGATACCCATAGATTTTGCATTTGTGTGACTTTGCCCAGCTAGTCCATAAATTGTTGCCTCGATTTTATCTGAAAATTGCTAATTAGAACCTTTAAAAGGTTTAGAGCGGTAAAAAGTGTTAAAATCCAAGCGTTCTCAAGAAAAGCGTCAACTCACGGGGAACACGTCAAGCATTTATACAAAGACACATATTAATGAAGAGGATAGTCGAGGCACACACTCTCTTCAGCAGACAAACAGAGAACATTTTACAAGAGTTCAGAGACGCAGACCGAGAAAACGGCAAGACAGTTAGAAGACGTGATAGACATCAGAGAAACATAACAGATGCTAATGTATTAAAAGTGCCCCTCCGAGGACCTTTGGAAGGGAGATGTGAGACGCAGACGCATCTTCAAAACTGTCGCATGGCAACAGCTCTATCAAATCTGCTCTAATGGATTATCAACCCAAAACAGGGAGGGAATTTCAAATAAAGATACTACTCACTGCTTCAAAACAGATCAGCGTTTTTTTTTAATTTTGTTTCAAGATCATTTACAGATCCTCACTACTTTTCAATTACTCTCGTCCACTAGTTTTTCTTCATTTTTTGAACAGTACATGGTTTTGAGTAATCTTCTAGCTGACCCTCTTTGATTTTCAATTTATTTCGGAGCTAACTAACTTTTTTCACCACTCTAAACATGTTATTAAAGTTCTAATTCGGTTATTTGCAGGAATTATTCACACAAGACTCATCGAGTGGCTGCTCTGAATGGCAAAATCACAACATGCCACATTTACTGGTACTTGGACCGAATTAACCAGTCCAATTATTAAAAAACAGGTGAGTATTTATATTAAATCGTTCATTTCGCAAGTCGGATAGTCAGAGTGATTGCATTTCAGTCAACGAATCTTCATCGTCAGCATTTCAACAAGATGAAGGACTGCTGTGTTCCGTGGAGGTTCTCAATAAGAAATAGAAGAAAAAATTTCTCTCGCAGCAATGTATTGGAATGATGACTTTATCCGATGCACTAGTTGTCTTCAAGCCAACACCACCTCGGAAAAAAGAAACACGTGTATTTATAGTGAAAAAATTTGTGCAACCTGGCGGAAGAAACGAACGCTAAAGAGAGCTCATGGAAGATCATTAGAAGCAAGTTCAAAGAAGAGGACAGAAAAACTTGATAGGATTGTTGGGAGGAGAGGCACTACAACCAGAAATTCAATTCAATATGGCAAGTACGCTTACTACACTGAAAAGAGACAGGTTAGCAATTTTTTACAGACATATTTTCTTATATCGGGTATTTGATAGACGAATTGCTCGAATTTCAGTGTCCACACTCCTACGCTTCAGTCTACTTCTATTGTTCAGCTGAAATAAATGCTCAAAAATGGAAGAAATCTATTCGGAAACTATCATATCGATGTAGAGACCAGAAGCATTAATCGGAGACGTTGAAGCTGTAAAATATCCGTACCGCTGCATTGATGTAGTAAGTTCGTTTTAATTGCATTTTTCTTTACCAACTTGGACATTTTGCAGACTTGTTTGTACCAGACTTGGCAACTTCCAGCTGTTATTTCGTATACCAAAGTGATAGAATTGCATTCGAGCGAGTCCAGACTGCTAGAAATCAAGCCAAAGCAATGATTATCCTACGGAAAAAGCAATTCAAGTTCAAATAACGAGAATCGTCTTTGATTGGAAAAGTCGGATTGGAGCATACAGTCACAAAAAGCATCTACTGGTCAAGAATACGCTGGTCAAAGAAATGTAACTACCCGAATGACATACCAAAGTAATAGAATTGCATCCTAGCAAGTGCAGATTCCTAGAAAACGAGCCAATGTAATGAACAAGCCAAAGAAAGAACAAACTCAAGATCAAATAAGGAGAATCGAAACGTTTCCGATGGAGGAAAGTAGAATTGGAAAACACAGTCACTCACAACTTGAGTCAAAAGCATCTGCTGGTCAAGAAAACGCTGGTCAAAGAACTGAAGCTACCCTAGATGACACGTTTCATACTCTTAATGCTGTGAAAGGATTGTTCAACCAAGATTGGCATAAAGAGAAGGGTCGGAGATGTTGAAAAAATCAGTACTGCTGCATTGATGAAGTGAGTTGATTTTAATTGCATCTTCCTCATCTGATTCGGACATTTTGCAGACTTTTTGCACCGGACTTGGAAACTTCTTTCTCTTTCCGTAAACCAAAGTAATCGAATTGCTCAAATCTGTAACAATATGGTTGAAATGCCACTACTACATTGTAATGACGCAAAAGAGTATTTATGGCAAGCATACTCGATGAAACTGGTCAAAAATGTGGATTGAAGTTACAAATGTGTCATCGATTTCCAAAACTTCAGTTACTTTGCGGTTAGTGAATTTGTCGAGCTTTTTGGTACTCTCCGTGAGAAATGTGGTTTTTCAGGTACACCTGGTCGTCTAATGGATGTCAACTGGAGAACAAACCGAGAAAAACGTCAAATAGTAATGGAAACTAAGACCTGATCACTCCGTGGACAACAATGACAATAATTTTGATTTATCATGCCTCGATATTGAAAACTATTTCAAAAATGGATAAATGTGTGATGTTATGATATGAAAATCGATCTTTTTCAAGAAGAATAGTTGGGCAATGTTTCAATTTTCTAGTTTTCTAAATAAAAATAACTACTTTTGTGTTGTGAGGTGTTCCTGTGTTATTTCGGTAGAACGATCATTTAAAAATCAGTGCACGAGAGCAGAGACATGAAGGAGGAACAAAAACTGCATGAAACATTGACAGTCTTCAGTTTGTGACGTTGTTCATAGGCGAATGGAAGATTATACTGTCAGGACTATATTTTCCGGGATACAATTTGAACAGTTAAGCTCCATGTTCCTTGAAAATGGAAAGAAGAACACTTCAACGACGATTTCGAACGGATTCCTCTGGGGACACTCTTTTGTAATTATATAAATTTCAGTTTAGTTTTTAGAGCTTCCGTCGAGCATAATAGCTAATATGAGTTTTGAGAACCATGTTTAAATTTTTATCGAGTTGTTTCTAGTTTTAAAATAACAAGGCAACTTTCGTGTTGGCTTGAAAGTGTATTCAGCCATTCATCACTCCTGGACAACGCTCAGACTCAAATATTATCAGATAAGATCCGGTCAGGTCACAATGTCACAAAAACTGTTGTACTACAACATTATTATCAAATATTCCGGCGCACCAATATCATTCACCACATTTTGTACTTTCTGCTGTACAGCTGGTAGAGTAGGCTAACCCTGATAGGAAAGTAAATCATTTCAAATTTAAAATCATTTTATTTGCCTTTCAAATAGTATAGATACAATCAAATGAGAAAAATGACAAAATGATGGATGCAGTCGAGCTCTCATGTTTTCTCACCCGCAAAACAATATTTTTATTTCAGATTGACAACTAACGTCTGGGTTTTCGGAGAATAGAATCTACCAGCGATTTTAATTCGATCTACCTCAACCTAAGTGACAATTCTTGTGGGATTTATGAAGTTATAGACAAATTGAAATGAAAAATTATTACATACTGGGCAAAATAAGGGAGTTTTGTACACCGGATTGTCAACAGACAAAGTTTTGGGGGAATTATTGTATTAGAGTTCAAGGAAACTCAAAAAACCGATTGACACGTGACAAAAAAGTGGATCACAACCAGGGGAGTACTACGGGGACGAGATGAGACGGGGATGGAGAATTCGGAACTAGATATCACATGTGGTTTGGACTAACAGGAGTATGGATGAATTGTGAACATGGTAAGAGAATAATTATTGAGCAGTGTAAGTATCAGGATTACTGTAGAGTGAAGAACTTTGAGATTATAAGAAACCAGATGCATTGTGGTGGTGCTCATCTTCAGTTTCTTCGGTTTCTATGGTTTGAGCATCGAAATCGCAAACTCTGAAATCAAATAAACTTTAGAATCTAAAAAAATTAAAAATTAATTCTCTTACCTTTCAGTTTGATCAAAAAGTGAATAATGAACTTCATATTTGGATAACTTTTCATTCATCAACACCATTGGTTTAAATCTGTAACAAAATTATTGTTAAATCATATTCTTGAATACAATCAGCTTACTTGTAACCCCACAGAATCTCATCCGGTAAAAATGACGTCCTTGCTTGGAAGGTCATACCAGTAGCCTCCACGATTCCTTCCACAGTCATGATAAGTTCGAAATCAGCTTTCTGAAAAAATAGTATGAATATGAATGTATGTTTAAAGATTTTGCTTACCGCAATATTATCCCGAGACATTCCATAAAGCGGGCTGTCCTCGTTTATGACGTGGCGGACAATAATCGGCCATAAGAGGAGAACTCGATCCCATCCACTGTCATAACCAACGTTCATGTCCTTCACTCCGATCAGTTCTCGGTCTCCTCGCTAAAACATATCGTTTGGATTTTTTGAAAAATTCCTCTTTTAAACTTACACTGTTAATTTTGGAGCAAGCCATGTAGAGCCGAACATGGGACTCTGCCAAAAACAGTTTCTCTTGGATATCAGCTAGTCTGATCATAAGAGTCGGTCGTTTGTCATGCTCATCGAGTGGGCCAATAACTGCCATACGAGAAAAACGCATTTCCTGGAAATTTGTTGTTTTATATGTGTAAGACTTTCTATATAAATAACACCCACCTGTCGCCTTTTCTTCGGTCGCAAAATTTTGGCGATTACAATGCCCGCTAGTATTGTTTGAAGAAACACTCCGACTACACATTGCACACAAAGTGTTAGATATGCAGGAGGGCACAGGTCCGTCATATACCGAAGACCATATCCGATCGTGTGTTGGGATTCCATACTGAAAATTTTATATTTCAGATTTTATTTCCGAGGTGAAAACGGATACTGTAGCTCTGGGAAATGCAATTATTGATTTCACTTTTTAAATCCTTCCCCTCAGAGCCTCTCCTCTCTAATCCAGATTCATCTTGTTTTTGAATTTTTCGGTAATTTTTTGGTTTTCAATACTCAAAACATGTAATTATCCTCGTCTGACTCACATTTGTGCCCGAGAGAACATCAACACTCTCATTAGCATGTACTATATGAAAAGAGCACAACATTCTCGGTTGAAAGGACACAAAATTTGGTTCTTGAGAGATTTGAATAGAAAACTTGTGATCAGAAAAAAGAAAAAAGTTGATCTCTTGTGTTTATCTAAAGGTTGAAACTTGATTTCGGACCTGGAACCATTTTTTCTAAACCAGCCTGTTGGAACACCTTGGCATTACTCAATCTCTGGTCAAATGAGATGTCTCATCACCAAAAACACAAATAAACATCTGAATCGGAAGTTGCAAATTGGAATGGGCCAGTGAATCAGAATTGAAAATGGAACACTGATTTTTGTCCTTTTCAGGCTTTTTCGGGAATGAAATACGTCGGAATATTTTTATTTAAATGTGAATCAGTGTTTTTTTAAATTTATTTTTGGTTTTTTATTTTAATTAACTATATTCATTAATTCAGCGCCTACCACCTTATCATTTTTGTTTCCTAGACTCTCACTCATGTGAAAATTTCTGAATTCCCCATTATTTCTAGTCTAGAACGTAGTCCCATCTTTACCCTCTTTTTCCTTTTTCTTCGCCTCAACATATTGCGTCACAAATCTAATTTTCGCACATCTTTCATTTTGTTACCCCCCGACGTTTCGAACCCCTTTCTCGGGAGGGCCAAATTGGATTGAGGAGAGGAAAAAAAGTTTCGCAACATCTCAAAGGTTTTTACGCGTTAGATATGTATTAGAACTTGAACCGGGAATAATGGCATTTAGCACCCAGCCTTATCAGTCACAGACAGGAAAGAGCGTCGGATGTTCGACTCACCTAAACAGGAAGGCACTGATAAGATTGTCGACGTTGGCGATGCATGCTTCATCCTAAAAATAACCATATAAAATAAAAAATTTGAATGTTCAACGATACCTTCTTAACCGTCTTCAATCTAGAAATCACATAGTAGATCACCGCGAAAATCGTCCACGACACAATGAAACCGAGTAGAAACAGAATGCAAATGGTCCGCCAGTTGCATTCGATGATAAGATGAAACCAGTTTCTGCAATACCTCCATCTACACAGACGGTGCGAACACCCGTCGTTTTCTCAGGGGGGAAGGAAAACAGTGTGTGTGTGTGTGTTTGTTCCAGAAAGTGAATTGGAAGGCACAAAGGGGGTAGAAGTTTACAAGGAGGCACACAAACTCTAATTCCCCCCACTGGTTATCTTCCCTTTTTCCTAATCTAGACATACAACAGGGTACACACAATATGTTTCACTTCAAGCCACTATCAAAAAACATTGATTTTCAAAACCACAAGAAAAAAACAGACAAGAGGATCACCGTACTTGTATGCCTGTCGAAACCGTTCCGGAATTTGAATATTGTTGAGTAGCGTCTTTCCGTCCTTTGATACCAAGCGAGCTCGTTGTACACCAAGTTCTGGAGCTGAACTGGAGAGTCGCCAACCGTCTGGAAAATAATAATTACCTTAAATTTTCAATTTTTTTACAGTCTGTCTTTTTACAGTCATCCTTGTGTACCCCCTTGAAGAATTCTTAAATCTTATTCGAAGATTCCGCGGAGCTAGTCAAGCGTAAGCTCTTGAACTTTTTCCCCTCTCCATGTGTTTTATTTCTTGTTTCCAGACGCTTGACTACCTCCTCCTCCTCCTTTTTTCTTTTCACAGAGACAATCATCTCGTTTTTCTTTTCCGGACAAGAAATGGTGGTACCCTTCTTCCCTTTTCTCCCCTGACACTCACTGAGCTCCTTTTTTGCTCCATTTTCACCGGATAATCGTTCAAGTTCTTCAGCCAGCGACATACTCGTGGTCTGGAAAATGGGATGGATTGGAGTTGAGTTGAAGTGGTGAAGGGGAACAGGAGGTTATGAAATCTGACAGATACCGTAATCCAAAATTCAAAAGTTCAAGACAAACCTGTTCTCTAAAAGGTTATAAAAGAAACACACGAGGCGAAAAAAAGAGAAACGAGGAGAAGAAGAAAAAATTGGTGGGGTGTAGGAATTGAAATGTGATATGGGTCCAAGGCGTCGTTAGTTGCGGTAAATGTTGAAGAAACCCCCCCTTTTTTTTTGGTCCAATGACGAGTTCTTCTACATAGAAAAGAGCAACAGGAGCATTGAAGAAAAAATTGAGCCTGGCTTAGAGCAAACGTTGGTGATGATGATGAAGAGAGGAATAAGATGAAGAAGAGATAGAAAAAAGGGCATACCCCCGTCTTTTTTGTCCCGCCGGACCGGATTTTCGGTGTTATTCAGATGAATAGGAGGAGGAAGAGAGGGAAAGAGCATTCTGAGAGCAGAAATCGAATACTGGCGCGATGTCTAGAATTCAGGCAACTTTTAGGTGCATCTTATTATCGCGAATACAAAATTTGTGTACTCTCTTACCCTCATAATCCTGTCTTTATCCTCCACGTCACAACCAAAAACTAAAATGTGAGAAAATGGTGTCCGTCTATTCTCTCCCTGTTTTTTCTCATGGCCACGCCCCGGAAAACGAGCTTGGAGCACTCTCTACGTGCTTCAGCAGAAAAAAACGAGCTGATTGATCTAGCGAACTTTTTCTGCTTTTCTGAATGGCGTGAAAACAAAAGAGCAGTAATTATTTGTACTTCTATAGAAATCTTCAATGAAGGGGAAAACAAAAATTGACGTCAAAGTCATTTTTCATTTTTCCCTGTCAAAATGAAAATTTTGAGAGAAACTTCGGAACTAAATCTGTTCAAGAAGAGAATGATGCTTTTTGGAGACTTGTGTAATAATATATGTTGAATAGGCTGAAATTGAAGACTTCATGAAAAGGTTATTTTGAGAAAAGTAAAAAGATTATTTAGAAAAGCAAAAATGAATGCCATGATTTGTCAGCATATAGAGATCCAGTACAGAAATGGGATTTTCTAATAAGACAGACACAGAATTTTGGTTTAATGCGTTTGTTACATTTTCATGATCTACCAGATATATTTTTCATACGATTCTGTCCAACTACGGGAATAAGTAAGGAGTCGGATGTCTCAAAAAACTTTTTGGTCTACTATAGTCAAAAACATTATACTGTAGTTATGGCACGACAGTTTTACAAAAATTCAACGAGTTTCTGATTACAAAACTTCCTATGAGCCATCCCTTGTCCACAGAAAGTAAAAAGTGCAAAGACTGCAAAAAGTATATAAAATATTCTGATGAAGACGTCGGTCTGTCTCCCCAAAATGTCTCCTCCTCATCTCCAAAGGACAGGGTCCATAAGTCGTGGCCTGCGGGGGGTGATGAAAGGAGAAATCAAGTGAAGAAGAGCAAAGAAAAAGAAAAAGAGAAAGTCAAACTCACACATTTTCTATTTGATTTCATAAAACCGCGATTTTCCCACACTTCGTCGACGACCTCCTCCTCCTCGTCAATCATTTTCTTAGTAAAGTAAAGATAGTAAGTAAGTTTCGGAAGTTTTTAGGCTCCGAGTCAGAAGTTGTTTGGAAGGCTAGACAATAAGGGAACACAATATGGTTAAAGCGATTTGATGCTCCGTGTGTCTTTTGCTCGTTTACACTAACCACGTCTCGGTTTTTTGGAAATGCGGGAAGGCGGAGGGGGGGGAGATGCTCTGTGGAGCATCAATGTGTCCTATGTCTCTCTTTTTTCTAATTAGAGAGGAGAAAAAGGGAGAAGTGAAATGAATGATAGGACACTCCACGACGTCTTTGACAAGGAGATGTCAAATGGTCTTTTTTTCTTGTTGCTCACTTTCACTACTTTTTTTCGAATTGCTATTTCTACTTCTTCTTTTGCTTCTTCTTTTAGTGAGTAAATGAAAAATAAGAAATGAAGAAAATGTGGGGGTGATTTCTTTGAAAAAATTGATCAGGTCCATAAATTCTTCGACGTCTTTGCACTCATGCGTAATCCTGATTCACCAAAACTCAAAACCCAACAACTTTTAAAAATTCTACCTGAGTCACTTTTTGACGTCCTCAGGTTTCAGATTCTAAACTGAGAGACACCAGAGACCGAGTGGGTGTGCTCAGGTGTCCAGCAAGGTAACATCTATGGGTAGTATTAAAAATACATGCTCTTTGAAAGTTTGGTGATTCAAAAATGATTCAGAAATAGTAGGCGGCACTTTATTTTGCGGAATATGGAGAAGGTAATATGGAATTTAGAATATTTCGAATTCCTGTTCAAATGAAAAGTCAAAGATTCACTTTCCTTATCAGTCACACGTCAGAACTCGAAATTGAGTTCCAAACCCTTCTACTGATAAGAACCACTCCTCAAGACAGACTAGAATAACGAAACAACAACAAAAAAAAGAAAAAGAAAGAAAGTTGGGGAGTCTCAAAGGACAAAAGTCCGCTATGCTCTCTTTTTTCTATTCTAGATTAATATTCATTCGAAATCTGATTAATCCCTTTCTTTCTTCTTTTTCTTTCTTTTTTCTCTCATGTCTTTGCACTTTTCTATTATTCATCATAGTCATCAAGTGGTTTTGAGGGAATGAAATAATATGCCATACTGAGAACGGGCCGAGCCGGACCATGACGGAAATTTTTACGGCCCGGGCCAGATGGCACGGTTGACACGGGATTTATAATTCAAAAGTTATTTTGAACTCATATTTGAGCAAAGTTTTTAATTTTTTGATTTTTTTCCGAAACTTCGATTTTCGACCTGTCAGAATTCTGCCAGAATTTTTGTAAAGCAAGTTATGCATTTAAAAAAATGCAGTTTTTGTTGTAAAGTTACTCGAAATATCAAAAAATAGATACCTACTTTTGTAGCCGGGTCGGGCCATAAATTTGCTGATGTGGAACAAGCGGCACCATACAACAAAAAAGGCAGGTTTGAACAAAAAAATAGGTAAATAATAACTACAGTACCCATCTCTTTGACTATCCTCCCACGCAGCTCAATCAAAAATCGTTATAACAAGAACACACAAAAAATGAACATGTGTCTCTCCCCTCGTTTCCTTCAATCCATGTCAATGATTTGAGCTGCTCAGCTCTCGCTAATCCTGAAGAGCCGACGACATGCGACAAACGAGAACGACGACAAAAAATAAGGTATTGACAAGGTGATGGGAGGAGAAGAGAGAACATGGAAAATAGGAGAAAAATACGGAATAAATGTGAAGTAATCGAACGAGGAATGAGAAGAAAACATGTTGATTTTGTGGATTATACAATTTTTTGGATTAGTGGGGAAGCTGGAATTTTGAGGCTTGTCATCATACAGTTCTGTTAGTCCAAAACTCTAAAAATGCTCACGTGCTCGTCCAAAAAAACACAACGGCTCATACTTGTTTATGAGATGAAAACAAAAGTATGGGTGGGAAAAGCTGGAGGTCTTGAATATACATAATTGAATAACCAACCGCAACACAATTTTTCTACTCATGCCTGTTAGGCCATTTTTACTTCTATGAGATTAGTGATGTTATAATAAAATGCTTCAAGAAGTTTTCGAAAACTACCGTAGGAGTATTATGGGCGGTTCTAAAGGTAAAGTGAAACCAAAAAGTTTTATAACCTCAATTATTTTCCTTTTTCTAGACCAATTTTCTGAATGGTTTTTTTTCGAATATATCTACAGAATAGCCTATAATTTTAAAACAATTTTAAACGATTTTACCACAACAAAAAAGAAAAAAACGGAACTACGTAACAGGAACTTTTAAAAATGTGGAAGTACCATTGAAAAGAAAAAGAGAATGGAAAAAAAGTTGGAAAAAAAGGGGGATGAAGAAAAAACAGAGAAATAATATCCCATGTCCTTCTTGGCAACATTAATGTCTCCCAGACATTATATTTATTTGTTTGTGGATATATTTGTGATGTTTGAAAAACTATTTCTCCTTAATTCTAGGAAATGTAATTTTCAAGAATAGATGTTTGGTTGCGGATTATATGTGAAAGAGTTGCAAAGATTGGAAATCTTTATAAATTTAAAAATCCAAACTAGTCAGAAAACCAAGAATGTCCCACTTGCCGGAACAAACACTGGGGCAGGCTCGTACCCAGTACCCTAAAGAACGATCAGGAAACAAAAAGCGACAACAAAATCCTCACACTTTGTGCATGTGGAAGAAGGCTTTTGATTAATTTTGCAGCAAACGTGAAAATGAGAAAAATGGATACAATGGTAGTTTGATTTTTTACCATCACTATTTATAATAACCGTCAAAAACTTGTCAAAATTACTCACGCTTCATTTTTTTGAATAGCGTTCTAGTTCCATTCACTGGTTATGAAAGATGATAATCTGTTTTGACAAGTTTTTTTCAAAAAGAAAACCGGCATGTTCAGGTTGAGTGGCTTTCAAGTGTTCCTTGCTCGAATTTCAAGGATTCATCATGAGGGTTTAGAAGAAAAGTTCTAAGCCTCTTCTCGAGAAAAATGAATTCTTACCACCACGTGCTCTGTACTCTTCAAAAAATGGCTGGCAGGGCACTCGGGAATATCTAATTAACCTTACTTTCTTCCTCATTCAAAACTTTTTTTGCGTTTTGAATATCACAAAAAAAGAAAAATAAGATTTTAGTACGAATGACTAAACCAGTCCGCGCATAAATAGTTCATCGAAAGTGTAAGAACTTTTTGAGATGGGCGGAGCTGGAAATAGATTATAGGTTAGGTTTAGTAGTGACGATGAATCAAAAATTACAACACAATTTTGAATTGGATGAGCAGATGAAGATGATGAGATTGTGTCCAAACACAATTTTTGGTTATAATGTAATCAGCTATCATTGTGGCCTATTTATAATTCAGTTAGATGTTAATATTCATATTTCGACAGCCCACACTTTTCAAAATAAATCAAATGAACTGTTCGCAATTCCCAATTTTAGAAAATTAGCAACATTCGTGCAAATCCCAAAGCCAAAAACGAATTGTTTCAGTGGTATCTCATTTCCAATTTTGGTGGGTGTCTTCTTCCGTGTATCCTGCACATGTCTTGTGTGTGTTTTTTCTGGAGAAAAAATAGGGAGACATTGAATAAGCCGGATATCAACAAATTTGTGTCTCGAGACGGATATATCAAATTACGGGTCTTTAAATCCGCCACCATGGATCAGCTGGTGGTGCTGGTAGTGGAAAAAAAGATGTGAGGTTTATACTGGTTATACCTGACACTGATACTTTTTGACAAGTAATTGACAAAAAAGTTGATTCAAAAGTTGATACACAAGTAAATTATTAAAAAAACAGGTCAATTAAGTACCGGTTGAGCAGTTTTGAAATGTTTATTGCTCGATTTTCAAAAATTTTTCTTTTTATTTCCAAATGTTATACCTGGTCAGCTCAATATCCATCTTATGACTCTAACATACTCAATCCCAATGCTCTAAGCCTTTTCTAACAAGCAACAAACATCTATATACTTCCTTCCTCCTACTTGCACCAAAAGCATTATAAATCATGGTTCATCTGTTCGCGCGTGAACAGATGACTGCACCATGTGAGAAAGAGGAGGAAGGAAAAAAAACATACATGCGCGAAGAAAGAGCAGCCTCTTATTTCATTGAGAAACCTAATCGTGTGGAATGGAACACAGAAAAAAAATAGGGAAAGGGGGAGGGAGAAAAAGTGAAGATGTTAAATAAAAGAAAGACGTCTTAAGATTGAATCGAAATATGAATAGTAAAAAATTTTACATTTTTTACTAACTATCCTTTAATCTGTGTGCTTTGCTCCACAAAAGTACACATTACTCTCCCGCGACCCAGAAAAACGAGTTGTATGATCATTATTAAGTCAGAAAAAGAGATTTTGAACCTTCAAATGCAAAGTGAGTCGTTTGTGCATGTATCTATGTACACTTTGGATCCGCGTGAGGTATATGGTGACCACGTGCGATTTTGGAATACATGGGTATTGGTCTACGTGTGGAAGGTAAGTGTATATGAGGTAACATGGAAAGTAGAAAAATAGACTAGTTGTAGTTTTGGGAGATGGGAATTGAGAAGCTAGGAATTTCAGACAATAAGGAATTTCTGCCAGGGAATAAAGTTTTGGGTTTTCAAAACCAAAACTAATATATATCTCTGTTGGTTTTTTTCTGATCAAATCCGAACTATATTTTCAGATTCAACTTGTCAAGGCAATTCAAAAGAGTTTATTCATGAGAAGGCTTGCCACAATTTGAGCTTTACATTAAGACTACTGTGGTGTTCGTGGTGGAACCCAATTTCTAGCTAACCTAGGCATGGTTATACTTTTTCGCACGGTCTTCAGAAGCATATTTCGAAAATAAAAATTTCAGTTAGTTGAAGACTAAATTACAAAGTTACGGTAGTCATAGCATCAACATTTTATTAAATTTTGACGTATTTTTGAGTAGAACTCTTAGATTTTGCAATTTCACTGAAAGTTTCGAATTTACAGCATACGAAAACGTTTTATCAAAATCATTTTTAGGACAAAAGCAGTTCTTCTAGAACATTCTCTACCCAACCCAAAACACAACATTTATTGAACCAGTTCAACCCATTGTACACAAAAATCCAAAGCTATTCTCATTTCAATGTACTCAACTACAAATCTTCTCATTTTCCCTTTTCCAACCTACCTATACACATCTACGTATGCATTATTTGCATAATAAAAAACGATAGTCCTCAAGTATAATAATAATAAATGCCTGGACATGCCGAGCCGTCTCGTTGAACACAATTTGTGTAAACAAAAAACTGCGACCCCTCGACTGCAATTTGTGGGAGAAATGTGTGTGAGGTTTTTAGTAATGAGAATATTATGAAAAAACTCCGCTTAGAACAAAAAAATACACTTTTTTAGAAATTTTGTTACCAATTAGTGAAGTCTGGTTGGGTAGACTAATGACCACTTCTTTCTAAAGAGGAAGTAGCTTTTTTGGCAATTGGAGCGTAAAAATAGGAAGTTTCAAAAGAATGAAAAAATCATACTTTGAATATTGTGTGCTCCAGACACCTCCGACTCCTTAGAGGGTTCCCGTCCACGAATAGATATAAAACTTGATAGGGACGTCATAAGAATGACGAAAAAACTAGTGAGCGAACAAAAAATCATGGTCCTGTGGGAAAATGGTGGGCATACACCGCTAATTTTAGTACCTGCGTAGGCCGATTTGTGAGAATATAAGATTTTGGGAGCGGATAACAAAAAAAGTGTCCGAAATAGTTCAAAGAGAAGGAAAAGAAAATAAAAAAACTCACCGAAAACTTCCCAAGAACGCGGCAGAGCCTAGAAGACAGAAAAGATAGAAAATGGGCGGAGTCTTGAGTAGAGTGAAATGACGTGGATGCTTCAACTGTACGAATCCTATAAAAGTTCATGTGTTTTACTGTTTTTAATGAGCTGAAAATAAGAAAAAGCGTGGTGTCAATTGGTTTACATAAAATGAATGAGGGCGTCAGAAAATTGAATGACGAGGAGTAGAGAAGTCAAGTGTTTTTTTTTTCAGCAAAAAACATTAACAGGGCAATTTCAAAAAAATTTCAATCGAAATCTTTCGGGCATTCATAGTGCAAAAATATTTCTCATAACTTCACAGAAAAAAAAGTATCAAAAGTACTAAAGACTACCTACGATATCTGATACAATAGGTGAGATTCTGAATGAATGGAGGGCATTAGAATATTCTATCAGCATTCACATGAGAAGAAGGAACCAGTATAGAGACAAAAAATGGGTATAATGCAGAGATCCAGTTGAACTTTGGCCTAACCTACCAGGGAAAATCATAGAGTCAGTTCGATGATATGGAACGTGACCTATATACTTGGAAAGCTGAGAAAACGTTGACTCCAAGAAAGTATATATTCAGTTTTGCCCTCGGGGCCTGGTTTTTCAGAAAAACACGCGTCTAATGTAAGACCGCTACTAAATAACTATTCTTTTATCCACGTGAAAACTGAGATTTCGAAAAAAATATTTTCAACCAGAGAACAAGGTAATAATGTGCGAACGGTTTTACATTTGGCGGTCGTTTTCTTGAATATCAGGTTGCAAGGGCAAAAACTGAATATATATTTGAAGTCAGCGTTTTCTGTGCTTTTCAATTACATATGTCACAATCCATATCTCCAAAGTGACTCCATGATCTTTCCTAGTGAGTAGAATTTCACTAATTCCAAGTAGAAGCGTCGGCTTCTGTGCCTCCATGCTTCAGTTTAAAAAGAGGTAAATTCTGAGCTCTCGATGCGATAAACGGGTTGAAAAGCCGTGCCAGACTAAAATAGATGCCAAATTTTATGAAGTTTTCTAGAAATCTAAGTGAATTCTAGCTTTAAAACGCCAGATTAGAGCCTACAAAGTGTCCCACAAGACATATTGAACGCCCCCTCCCCATACAAAAAACTTGAGGGTGTACATATCCCAAATCTATGGAATTTGGAAGCTTCCAAAAGTTCCTGTTTCAACTCTGTGGTCATGATGGGGACCCATGAAGATTGATGATGGGGGAGCGGGGGGGGAAGATATGAAGAATTTCGAAAGAAAGAAGCGTACGAGGCGTCATTTATGACACCTGCCACCTTTGAGAAGATGCCGCCAGGAAAAAATGGCATGGAGCACAAAGAATGTTGCGATATTTTTTGCGTGTGACGTCACCAGAAGTTTGAAAAAGTTTTATTTTAATTCAGTTTTTCTAAATAGCATATGCCAACCAAAAGATCGCTTATATCATTTTTATAGAAATTCTTTAGTGATTTTTGAACATTGAATCATGTCATGGAAGAGAAAATAAATAACAAGATTAGAAGCTTACTAATTTTTATAAATTGAATACGTTTATGTTCTTTAGTCTATCTTTTCAATGCTCCTTTCTTTATTCCTACTGACAGTTAGGCACCGCAGACACAAAAACTTTAAATAACTGAAAAAAAGAAATGGAAGATAAGCGACCAGTCTGTCGGTGTGCGAGAATAACCGTCGGTAACCATGGATTCAAGATTTGTGTTTGGTGTGTGAGTATCTTGAGGAAAAAAGAAGGAAACAAGAGGAGAGGCTGAGGAAAAAAGAGTTGAGGAGTATAAGTGATATTGAAAATTGTAGAGCAAAGTCGTTGATCAGGAAAACGAATATTTCTGATTCTGGCGACCTACTGTCACCATACAGATGTTCATGATCAACTCATAACAAAAATAAAGAATTTTTGTATGATCATCTATTCTTTCAGACTCAACATGCCCTTAGAAAACCTTTTATGACTCCATTATCAGATTATTTCTTTATTTTCTTAGTGTAACTTTACATTAGTTTTATAAAAAAGAGATCATTCAATCCCGACATCACTTAACATTGTCTGAAATCAACTTTGTCGCGTTTTGTTGTTTTGATCTCTGAAAAATAAACTTTTCACTGACCAAATACTATCCTTAATGGTAAATCTAATGACAGCCCACTTCATAGATCACTTCAAATTTTTCAGTTTATGAAATTAGTATTCATGATTAGAAAATCAAAAAGTGACATTTTTGATAATTCGGGGTACACCTGCAGGTCAGATAACTTTTGACTCGAAAAAGAGAAATTGGAATACGGCGCAAATGAAGAGGGATGGAATAGGCAGGTGGAATGTTATAAGAATATGATAAGTTTAAGACATAAATATAGTAACATTGAGTACAAGAAGGAACAGAAACTGACTTTGACCAAACACCACATTGAAACATGCCCCCGTTGAAATTAGTTTCAAAATTTTGAGAAATTCGAGCCACCTCTCTTTGTACCAAATTGCCACCAATCTCATTCATAGACCTCCGCGTTGAAGGATTTCACCTCCTCCTCCCATTTCTCAAGACTCCGTGACGTAATTAGTATTGTTGTGTTGGATCGGAAGAAGGGCAAAGAAGTGAATAGGAAAGAATGATGTTTTGGTATACAAATGAGTGAGATGAGTCAATATTTTAGACTGGAACAAAAATTTTAGTTATTATCTTGGGAGATTTTTAGGAGGGATCGGATTAGGAAGACTCGTGAGGGAGATTGAGCTAGACAAATTGGAAGAGGCAAAAAACGTGTGATGAACTGACTACACAGAGATATAGGAACATGCAAAAAATTCCCGCTTTCTTTCCTGGAGTTATTTGAATACAAAAATAAAATCAGCATCTTTTCAATATTATTTCCCTGAAAAATGCGTTCTCTGAACACCAAGGATTATAGAAATTCTTAAAAGATTAGACAATTTTCAAAAATAGTATTTGAGAAGATAATCCAAAAAGTTCGAGCCCCGATGTGTGCTCACAGAACGGAGACATGTTCTTTGAACACTCTTTTTATAAAATAAGAAAAAATCCACACTGATTTCTTTTCCCATGAGAAAAAAACGAGAAAATTTGATTTTCGTATATGAAACATTCTATCTTTAAGAATGTTGGGAAATGATGATGTTTGATTGAGAGTATTCAGAAAAAAAATGGAAAAAAGTTGGAATTTTTGGTGAAAAGAAAATGTTGCGATAAGGTTCGGCACGCAATCTAGTTATCATGGAGGAGAAAGTTGGATTCTTATTTTTTCTTGAGGGAAGCTGAGAGTATAAATAAAAATGAAAGTTTAATTATTGAATAAATTTCGACTTGGCCACCTACTTTTTCAAAAAGGCAAAGATATAATCTCTAGCTGATTGTCCAATAATGTTAATTTCTGTGGGATATTTAGTTCAATACTAAAAGCTCACATCTGTTTCGTGGTTAGACGCTTTCTTGTACAAGCAACTTGCTGACAAGGGAAGTCTTTGGAGACGGGCCTTTCAATTGGTTTATTGATTTGTTCATAGATACTTTTGACACCGGGGAGCTCGTTTCTACCATTAAAATTGGCTAAGTGTGCCCGTGAGCCGAGTTCTGAGCTCTCAAACGTTTCATACAGTTAAGCTTGTTTCTCTCCATTTTACACCAAACGCATGTTAAAGAGATGAGAACACCTTTTCGTTCATTATTTGCTGGTTTGAAATTCCATGTGAACAAGCTTAACCATATGAAATGTTTGAGAGCTCCTAACTCAGCTCGCAGAGACATTTAGCTGACAACACTAGTATAAGAAAGAAACCTCTTCTCTATCTGTAAAGTTTCAAAGTGAACTTGTACAGAAACATTGTCAACTACAAAAGCGTTATTCTAGCAGTGTCATGACACTGAGCGACTTCATCAGTTTTTTTCTGATATCGAAAGTTACGAAATATGAAAAACTGAACTACCTACCTATAGGACGGTAGACAAATGTTTAGCAATTTTTAGAAAAAACAATTTGAAACTGATCTGAAAGTAGGGATAGTTTCAAGTACTCCACCCGCCAACTCAGAATTTCTAACAACCAAAAAACCTAAACTGCTCACTGACATGGAATGTATCCTGACTGCCCCCCTAAAGTACCGATTTTTTTTGCTCATTTGATGAGTTTTCCCAAGACAAAATGACCCATAATGGGTTTTCCTGTGACGTGACCTGGTTTTTGAAAAATTGAGATTTTTCGAAAAATGTGAAAAAAAAAAGTACATCTCTGTTGACTTCACTTGTCATAACACTCGTTCAAATTCTGCAAGTTTTCTCATATGGTATGAGTTCAATTGATCATAACTCCTCTAAAACCAAAGCAAACTTGCTCAAAAACACAGAACAACCTAAAAAAGAATAGTTCGTTTCAAAACATCACATTTGGGCTGTTTTTAGAAAAATAATTTTTTCGATTTTTGATAAGGGGGACCACATGAAATTTTTTCCAGAAACTGAAAATTTTTTTTTTGAAAAACAACTCAAAACTGGTTTTTAATCTAAGAGACATGCTGAAAACAATCAATTTTACTTTTTTTCAAAAAATTTTTTTTCAGTTTCTGGAAAAAATTTCATGTGGTCCCCCTTATCAAAAATCGAAAAAATTATTTTTTAAAAACAGCCCAAATGTGATGTTTTGAAAAGAACTATTAATTTTTAGGTTGTTCTGTGTTTTTGAGCAAGTTTGCTTTGGTTTTAGAGGAGTTATGATCAATTGAACTCATACCATATGAGAAAACTTGCAGAATTTGAACGAGTGTTATGACAAGTGAAGTCAACAGAGATGTACTTTTTTTTACGAAAATGGTGAAACATAATCTGAAATGCTCTATTCTTATTAAATCTTATTAGGAACTTGGTCAATGTTAGAAATTCAAACTCATTTCCGACATATCACATTTTTTCGAAAAATGAAAATTTTCAGAGCAACTTTTTCCTTAATTTTTGCCAGGGAACGACTATAGTGCTATACAGAAAAATGATCCAGATAAGTTGTACTTTTTTACCACATATATGTCACCTCTGCCCCGCTCGAAAAAAATTTTTTTTGGAGGGTGTCACATTTTCACCTTTTTTGGGACCAAAAATTATTTTTTTGTAAGTCTTATATTTTTGTCGAAAACTACATAAAATTTACTACAACTATGTGTAAATCTCATTTTCTGTACAAACCGGGAAAATACTCAAAAAAAAGATAAATAAAAAATTTCGAAAAAATCACATTTTTCGAAAAATCTCAATTTTTCAAAAACCAGGTCACGTCACAGGAAAACCCATTATGGGTCATTTTGTCTTGGGAAAACTCATCGAATGAGCAAAAAAAAATCGGTACTTTAGGGGGGGCAGTCAGGATACATTCCATGTGAGCTCTATCTCTTACTTTGCATGGAACCCTTTTCTCATTAAAGAAGCGAAGTCAAAAGAGAGTGATGACTTTGAAAAGTTGAATGTATTCATTAAAAATGAATGCATTCTCAGTAAAAGAAGAACCTAACAAAAGTGCCTGAAAAGAACAAAAGGGAACATAGCTCGACTGACAAGGGAAGAAAAATGAACAAAAAGGAAATAAAGAGGAGAATGAATGCACTTGACGATTCTATGGTCCCTGTCCAAAGCTGCAAAAAATGAAGGAGAGGGAATAGGAAAATGGACCCAATGTGGCAAGGGATGATTTATGCGTTTTGTGTGTTTCACTTTCTTGAAAAAAAGTTTTGAACTTTTTTCAAAGACGGAAGTCTGAAGGTTTGGATTTTGGTTTTTCGGTGGGGCCAGAAGAGACCCACTAAAACAGAAATCAAAATCTTGAGAATACTTTTTTTTTCATTTTTCACTTCAGGGCGTTCTTGAACACAAATCCAAAAATGCAATTGCCAAAAACAAAAAAAGTGAATGGGAGATAAAAAAGAAAGAGTAAATCGAAAAAAAAGCCGTCAAAAGACGTATTCAATTTTTTTTCGCCCCTTTCGTTTTGATGGGATTGAGTGTGCATTATGTGATGAAAATGCGGATGAGCATGGTGTATTTCTTGTAGTCTCACTTCAGCTTTCCGTTCAGACATTCCTCTTGAGAAAAAAACTGAGAGAGAGATAACGAAAAAGAAAGAGAAAATCAACAAAATCAATTTTTGGAAATCCGTGTGTGTCAACTCGCAAAAAATTGGATTTTTATGACTCATAAGAAATTTTGATAGTATAATGGTCAACATCCACTTTTCAATAGACCACTTGAGAAGAGAAGGTGGTCAGACCCTCTTCATGGACCAAAGGTAAAAAGATATCAGTTTTAAATATTGATCTATCTCAAAATTCTTGATATTGAAAAAAAAAATTTATTCATACTTGGCACTTTTTAGAAAAAAAAAATCATCAAAATCATATACACAAAGTTTACAATAAGTTTTTGACAGGTTCAAATATTCATAGTCTTTCGGTAATCCGTGGCAAGTGGCTGAAACTGTTCGGATTGTTGTTCGCGTCCATTTCCTAAATTTTTTTAAAAATCAATATTTTCAAAACCAAACCACTAACCTTCTGCCCATACCGGCCCGATCGATTTCTAGCCATCCGAGATGGTAGCATGTAGATTTCAACATTTCTGAAATCCAATTCTTTCCAGATTTCTGATTTCCAGTTGCTTACCCGATAGAGGAGTCAACCTCAGCTCTTCTCAATCTAGCAGACCGGACTCCATAGTGTCTCAGACTCATATCACAGAAGGATAAGAGTCGTTGAACTTTTGCCAGCAAGTCGGATTCCATATGAAATTTCTTCTCAGCAACAAAGAATAAAAACATAAGGAATGCGTGGAAGGGGAGTCCTGAAATAATTAAATTGGATTTCCTAAACTCGTCAAATTTAGGCACGGCCGGGCTGAGATTTAGCTCGGCCCGGCCCGGCGTGGTCAGCCTGGCTTAAAGAAAAGGTAGCAACTTCTTTTAAGAAGAAAACTCTGGTTCCGGCCCGGCCCAAGACAAGTTCGAAATGTTCGTTTTATTTTAAATCCAAATCCCTTACCATTCCCACTAGCCTGTCGGTCCCCGGTAAAATAATAGTTGATCTCTGCAACTTTTACATCCACTTGTGCAATCGGCATTACATCTGCTAGATTGCACTTCCTGAAACATCAAAAAACAATAAGAAACATGTGCAAAAAATGAAAAAAAAAACGATCAGAAATGGTGTTGTACCTGACAAATTGCTTCAATCCGGCACCAGTGATGTTTACATTGTTACGTAGTTGCACGAATTGCATGTAGATGTACATAGCCTTATCCAGGAATAGGAGATGGCCACTGTGAGCACCATAGCGAGTTGGGAAGATCTGAAAATATTTCAAGTTAAGATATTTTAAAGTTTGAAAGGTTTGGACAAACATACCTCACTCAAATGCGGTTTTCTCCTCTGTTTAATGGTTTGGAAGTCATCCAGAGATTTTGTTTCTCCTTTTCTAAAACAGAAAATAAAAATTGTTTCGTTTAAGACAGACATTCACAAGGAAAGGTCATAAAGTCAGTTTGGAGAGATGGAACGTGTCCTGTATTATTGGAATGCTGAGAAAACGCTGATTTCAGAAATTCATTCAGTTTCAGTCTTCGAGGCCTGTTATTTATGATTAACAAGGCCAAAGTTCGGAAAAAATAGAACATTTTTAGCTTTAAACATGAGAAAATTTGTCTTTTTCCTAATTTTAATCCTGTTTTTCTTAAATACCAGGTCTCGAGATCAGAAACTGAATATGTTTAATATCAGCGTTTTCTCAGCTGTCCAGTAATATTGGTAACGTCCCTTTTCTCCATCTTAGCTCGGCGACCTCCCCTGTTTAGATTAAAACATACAAACTATGAGTAGTCTGATATTCTTCTTCCATCAATCCCAGCACCAGAAGTAATGTATCTCTGACTAGTGGCATTTTAATGACCTGAATCAAATTGTATTATTAATTTTAGAGTTCTTGTATCCTATAAAAGTTATCTACCTCATCAACAATACTTCTGACCCGTTGGCCACCCTCGGTTAGTGATCTGCCAGGATATGGTACAACATGATCTGCAGTAAGCGAAGGAGCAGCATTCACTTCAAGAAGGATGGGAGTCCCATCATCTCTTATCATAACGTCGAAACCCATGATCTGGAAACTATTTGTCTTTTTTTTCTGTTTTCAAAAATGTTTTCAAAATTGCTCACCTGAAAACATTGTGGGCCTGGTGAATCATAAAAGTGATGTTCATAATGTAGCATTATTTCCGGTAGCATGGCTAATGTAGTCTTCACAAGGATGAGTTTGATGTCATGCCATAATTTCTTTGTTTTGATACCCCTTGACTCCAATTGGTGGAATACTGTAGAAAGGAGACGCTTGCTTCCTGCAAAAATGTGTTTTGTGGTGTTATCTCTAAATATCCCAACTGCAATCACTTCCATAATCCTCTCCTCCCACGGAGCCCTTCTCACCTTTGGTCTGGTCTTGGAGTGTGTTGCTATGCACGTACGCCTCATTCGCCTTGTTCAATGAATAATTCGTGAGATGGGCGTAGAGATTTTTGAAGTTTGACGAATCCGGCTTCTCGTACTTTTCTGTACAGAAACGAGCCATTCCTAAAAACAGTGGTTGGGAAATAAGAAAATAATATTGGAAAACCTTCTCTAGCCACGTAAATCGACAAAGGATTGATGCTCTTGATAACTCCATACACACGAAAATCGAATTTCAATTTATCACCCATCAGCATCGGGTCCGCAATGTATTCCTGCAAAATTTTTGATAAATTCAGGATCTGACGGATAAAACCAACCTGAACCAGTTGCTGTTGGTCCACATCTCTTATCTGACTTGGATTGCTTATCAAGTAGATGCCGGTACCCTGTGCACCTTCATCAGGCTTCACAATAAACCACATTTCCATTTTTCCAGCGGCCTGGCATTTCCGGTAATACGTCTGAGAAACGAAGGTCATGAATTCAGATTCCGCTAAGAATTTCGAGTCTTACATGAAAATCAGTGAGATGGGCTGGCAGGAACCATGACTTTGGATAGAATGCGTACTCGTCTGGGAACAATTTTTGCATAGAGGAGATTGCATGGGTCAAGGAAATCTTCTTGGCTAGTTCTGTCATTCCTGAAACAAAATCCTCGATTTTTCAATTTTTGCTTTCTATTACCTGGGAACTTGTTGACTTTCGAGTGTGGCGAGGTGACAATTTTATTCATATCCGAAAGTACCACATTGTGCCAGTAAACATCGCTGGGTTGTTTATCCGGCCGACCTTCCGGATATTCAATTATACCTATTTTCTTGGCACATAATGAGACGACGAATTGGTTCGATTTGGCACGTGACGTATCGATAGAGAAGCGTCGCGACGCCGTGTTTTTTGAGCGTTGAATTCGGGTGTAGGAGGAACTGAAAAACGTGGTGAGCATCGGGACTAGACAAAAAACTAACTTGGAAATTCCACTTGGCGGTCGATTTTCCATGATAGAGCTCAGCGATGAAGACCTTGTGAGAGGAAGTGGCAAATTCTGGAAAATCTAAGTATTCCCTCCTCGACGACCTTTCTGAATGAAAAACCATGTGAACAAAAAAAAGAACTGACCTTTTTGGGTTCAACTTGCAAAGAAATGCGTCGTGTCTCCTTTTCTTTGGACTCTTTTTTTGTGAGGGACACTTTTCGAAATATTTGATCGTTGTTCACTGGTTGTGGGGGGTCGTAGAATTCAACGGGTTTGATAGGAAGGGAAGATGTGGCAAGCTGGAAATTTGAAGGTGTTTATTTTCAACGAGATTTTAGCAAGGTGAATTTTTCAATTTCCGGGATATTTCAGTAACAACACGCTTAGTTTTTTTAAACAAAAAAACACAGACATTAAAAACGCTACGTCATAAAATCTCAAAAAAATGCACTTTTTATCATTATGACATTTTTTCTCACACAATCATACTTCCAGAAAAACGAAAAAAAAGACTGATAAGAAATAGGAGAAGCAGCCAGAGAAGAAATGTTCGCATTTCTTATTTTCTGTGATTTGTAGTAGCAGACAAACACAAGAAAAGATATGAAGGGAAAGCTAAGCCAGGTGGAAAAATTTGAAAAAAAAAACTAAAGAACTGACTTCTATGATAACGAAAAAACATAGATAGAGGAAATGAAGCGCGGAAATTAGGCTAGGTTGGGTGAAGAATAGCTAACAACAAAAAATGTGTTAGTTGAAGAGTAAACTGAAAGAAAATGGTGAAAACAAAGGGTAATGTACCAAAAAATTAGCTCAAATGTGATATCATGAGAAAAAACAAATTTTCTTTGAAAATATAATTATTAGGTTGGCACCGATTATTAAGACCACCCAGTAGAAAACGTTTTCAGAAAAAATTAAGAGCGGAAACGGGAAAGACAGCTAATCCTAGAAGACTC